>JAODOY010000018.1:2456893-2469504 GCA_025399855.1 Forbesichthys papilliferus | reverse complement strand
CTCTCTCTCTCTCTCTCTCTCTCTCTCTCTCTCTCTCTCTCTCTCTCTCTCTCTCTCTCTCTCTCTCTCTCTGTTTGTGATAAAAGGTACACGGCCCTGACAGAATGCACTTGTGTGTTGGGAGCACACAGGATTGGGGATTTACAGTATAATGCTAGCATGAACTCGGTGCTCGTCTGACCCTACGTCCGTGTCTTCTTGTAAAGAACACAAAGAGCCAATTTAATCTCGTCTAATAGAATCTATCGCTGCTTTCCGTCCTGCACAAAAGAGGAGTTTTTCAGGCCACAGACCTTTCTCCGAATACCACAATCACTTCGACAAAAGCCCAGGGCGTGAGTCATCACTGGCAACACATTTACTTTTGATGTAATTCAATGCCACAAAATACATGCATTTCGCTTGATAGCCTGAACAATCTGCACTGAGCATCTGACTCGGAAACAAATTGCTTATTTGACGCGTCACACTTAAACTTGCATATGCACTTGTTCGACAGCGTTCCGAAGGCCATGTGTGTTGCTGGCAACATGGCATTCAAGGGGCTCCGCGTCCCAGGAACCCAGACAATATGAGCAACAGCTGTTTTACCTGGCTGCCTGCCCCTGACATGATATAAAAGCTGTTAATCTTGCCAATAAAACACCATTAACAAGCATGAGCAAGGACTCACTAGCACCTGCCATGCAGTGGCAGCCCCAGCTATCAATCCTGCACATGAATATACTTGACTACTTCATACTGAGTGACCGGCCGCCCGGCTGCCTGCTAAAAGAGTCTGATTCTATTAAGTTTTTTAAGCCACTTATCATCCTGTGATTGAGACTCTTGAAAGCCATTTCTATGCATATGCTTATGTATAAGGGAGACGGAGCTGTAGTGAAGTCACGTGGATGTGTGTGTGCGTGCGTGTGTGCGCGCGCGCGCGCGTGTGTGTGTGTGTGTGTTTGCACTAAAGTGTGCACGTGTCGGAGCCTAGTTTATTTGACACTAATACAGAGATAACGCTTCACACTTAAATGGCAAAATTTCAAAAGTATTTCCCAAGAAATATTTTGATTGGCATATTGAGAGGTTATTAATAAAAGCACACTTCATCTACCATGGCTGAAGCGTTCATGCTGAACACTGATGCGGGCTAATATTTTGATTAAAGACGAAGCACTACTCTTCACTATAATTATGCTAATGTGAACGATGCACCACTTCACTGTCTGTGACATTGGACGGGGTACTTCATCAAAGCCAAGATAAATGCTCGACCTCAACATATTACTCAACGGGGAATGTCACCAATGCACAGATTCAACACTGACGTTTCC
The DNA here is from genome assembly GCA_025399855.1 of Forbesichthys papilliferus. Classification (NCBI taxonomy): domain Eukaryota; kingdom Metazoa; phylum Chordata; class Actinopteri; order Percopsiformes; family Amblyopsidae; genus Forbesichthys; species Forbesichthys papilliferus. The sequence goes on along the minus strand of JAODOY010000018.1, from coordinate 2,468,182 downwards.
GATGTCAGTAGATTAGATTAGTTCATGCAATTAATAAGAGGCTGGTCAGTACAGTACATAATCTGTAAGCGCAGCGACGACAGCACACAGGTAGTGGTGTGTGTACGCATAGCTAAGGAAACCACATCCACACATGGTTCTTTCATCCCTCCTGGCCCACGTAACAATGGGTTTGACCTCTGCGCTTGACAAAGCATAAATAGCACCAGGCAACTCTGAAGGCCTGACGCAGAATACACAGCACACCAGTGAATGGACAGGGGGAAGGTTCACAAGCTGCAAGCCTTGAAAGGGTATTAGACATTCGGCTAGAACATGTATTGACAACAGTAATGAATTGTGTTGTTTTAGTCATTTTCTAAGGTTTTCCTGGATTTACAGTTGTGAATGGAATCGCTGATCAAGTAACAAATTATTAACTTTTCAGAGGCATTTGTTAGAATAAAAAGGAGTTTTCATCAAAATGCAGGAGAGTTAAAAGCTTTACATACTTCATAATAGAGAGATAGTTGGATGTGTACTATAACCTATCTGGTAAATAAGAAGGTCAAAGTTTTCAAATGAATTTGAAATACGACATATGTGTACCTGAATCTTATGACACCAGCACACACACACGCACGCGCGCATGCACGCACACACACACACACATGCACATGTGCATGCACACACACACACGCGCACCACACGCACACACACACACACACACACACACACACATGCACATGTGCGTGCACACACACGTGCGTGCACACACACACGCGCGCACCATACACACACACACACACACACACACACACAGTGTGCACAGTTGCAGCTCTTCCTTGCAACGGCCACAAGCTAAATTCCTCAATTCATTAGAGGAAAATACACAGTCCAACAATCTCTTACATTCATCTGGCAAATGTAGGCTGAAGAATAATTTATTGTGGCTCATATTTCACCTGAGTGCACAGGGCAAACAGTTGACTGAAGTGTTGGGGGAGAAAATGCAAACTAAGGCACTTTTGCCTGGTGCTACTGGACAGACACAGGTTTGTGCTGTTTGTTTTGAAGCAAGCATGTGTGTGTGTGTGTGTGTGTGTGTGTGTGTGTGTGTGTGTGTGTGTGTGTGTGCATGTACATTCTAATTTGAATGAATGCCTCTATGAGTGCATTTGGGTTAGGGTCCCTCCTTCGAACCAAACAATGTCAAACATGCTTTTCATGCTCCTAAATTCTTTCAAACGTAATTGTGAATTTGGTCATTCGCATGCTTGCTCATTTACAGCACATGTACCATATGCATGTGCGTCTCTGCACCTATATTTGTGTGGACTTCAAATGCTTAGCAGCAGACTTAATGGCAATATTAACTATGAAACAACACGGTACAAATACCTTCACATTACAAATACTGTAGGCTTCTTGTATTGTATGTGTAAAGGATGCTGCACTGTACAGTATATGTCACCAGCACCAAGTACCTACTTTATTGAATCCATTAAGGATAAAGGGACATTTTTCAAATGGAATAATCATGTTTTGAAGTAAACCCAGATGGCTGAACAATATGGGCACTGTGTTCACATAGTAGACTCCTGTCTGTCTGTACGGGGGTTAAGGCAGCCCAGGTACGGCCAGCATCAAATCATTCTCAGCTGCTACTGTACAGCACCCTGCCCTGTGCACTCCTGAACAGCTTCCACTTATCTGCCTGCAACAGGACTGTCTATTTACACCCCTGCACTGTCATGAAGCCAGCGTTCTGAAATCGATTATAAGAGGGACGTAACAGAATTCAAGCTGCCATTCTGACACATATGTACAATGCTAAGCTTCACTTTTCTCAGAAATGTCCATCATAACAAATACAGTTCATGTAATTTAGCAACCACATATTTGTCTTCAGTTTGAGTACAGTACATGTTTTTTCTTATCGCATAAAGGGGGCACTGGGACAGTGGCCATACAGGAAAAAATAGATATGTTGAGACCCCGAGCAGCATGACACAGAGCATGCTTTTTCAAATGTTATTATTATTTTTATATCTGTAACCTATAGAAAATACTAATAAAGGAAAGTATTAATACAATGTACTTATTTTGGTTTTACAAAATACACAATATGTGACAGGAGGCCTATGTGAAGCATTGTAAGAGCTATTTTGCTCCGCCACTCCTCTCTTGGTTCCTCCACCTTAACTGCTATTATCTGCTACTTTCTGTGGTCTGGACCCTTTCCAGCCTGCCTCCCTTTCTTGCTCTGCGGTTTTGTTCAGGAGATTTCATCTCTCTCCTTGCCGCTCCTCTTGATTGACAGCTAAGCTCAGGTATGAAAACAAACAGTTACCTCTGGAATCGGCTGGTGAAAAGAAACCCGACGCTAATTCTCCTTCTCAGCCACCCCCTGCCCCAGCCTGCGCTAGCTTCTGCTGCTAAGCCCCAACAGCATACTAGACAAGGCTGATAAAAGTTTGACATCACTAAACTCTAATAACCCCATTCTCTATGCCTTCTTTAAGTACGCCCCTATAGCGAATTATGTTTATACTGACTACATCGAGAAACAGATAACGCAAATAAACAATGAACAACTGAAAATGCTTTACTACATACTATGTGCAAAAGCTAAATTATTATATTATATATAATTATAGGAGACCATGTAAATAATTGTTTTGTTTACTGAGCGTGTATGTTCACCACAAGAGAATAAAATATTCTGGGCATGTTTGAACATATCAAAAATATAGCAAAAGAATGTATTTCTTTCATCGGTAGAGACCTCAGTCAAACTCTGCTACGGATTGTTTGGCTCAAAGAGGTATGTCCTTATACAGACTGAATAAACCACAATTTAGCTCACGTTTAGTTTTCTCAACAACATACGGTACCTTCAAACAGTTTGGTTTACATAATGTATATATATATATTTTAAACATAAAATTCAAATACGTATACCAGTAATGTATTAAAACATTTACCAGACTAATAATCCATTAGTCTAGTAATTTCTTTTTGTATACTACATTTCATGTTCATGCGGCAGGCAGTTACATTTTTAAAGTATTGTTATCACGTCACTAGGTAGGTACAGTACAGTACCAACCAGGCACAAAATATAATTGGTTGTGAATTCATTGAGGGAAAAGCGTACAAGGCCAGGCTGCCTGTATGTAGCTCTTATCTGCATATCAGACTCTTCTTTTATTCATTTACACCTACATGCATGTTTGCCCTTTGTATTTATTTCAAACTAACAATTAATGCAACCTCTGATTCATCATTCATCTCAATCAACACTTTAAATGTTAATCATAAGGCGTTTTCTGCTCGCTACCTTTGTTTGTGTTTTAATTAGGAGGACCTTGTGCATCTCCAACCCTGGACTCTTTTAATTGCCTGTATTTACATCAGGCAAACGGCAAATGCAGAGAGAGACGTTTGTAAGGGGGAGCACAAAGCACCCCTTTGAAATGTCTACAGTCAAATGAAATGGCATGCTAATTAAAAAGCTACAGCTGCCAGTGTGATAGGCAAAGCATTTATATTAGTAACTGTGGTGTATAGACTGTCTTCATCAACAGAAAGAGTCCGTAGTCTGTATTATCAGGCTCCATACCTGTTTACCCACCACCAAGTAACCTTAGCGTTGCCATTCATCAAACACAAGAAATGCCCTGTAATTTAATAGATCTGCTTTGAAAAGGATAAATCATTTTAAACATTTTATCCACTGCACTTTGATCTACAGTGACATATGCTAGGGCAGGTACAATGAATCTAGTTACCAAGCTGTGATTTATCCTTCACTTCATTAAGGTTATTGCCAATGAATATACTTATTTGAACATTCTGCTGTTTTTTCATTTCCAAGCACATTGTGAAAGTGTATTGCAATAATGATGCTCAAAGACCAATATTATCCATGTTTAACCATGTGTAACACATATAATGTATATATTTTATTGAAAAAAATATATTGTTCTAACATGAATCATATAAAGTATGTACTGAAGTTCTTTTTAAAACTTCACACATGTCTAAAATGCGTGGTGCACCAACATCATTACAGCGTGCTTGGTAGGAGAGTGAGAGCATGAACTGCTGGTTGTGATGGAGGGAATTATGCCAGCCTGCTGTTATCAGCCAGCTACATTGTACCGTCCTGCGCTGTGTAAACACCCAGGCTTTCAGTAACAGTCTGTGCTAAGAGGTGCAGCCTAGGCCCACCTTCCGCCTGTCATAAACAGAGATGTCGGGGGAGTGCTGCGCGTGATACGCTGCACAGGGCGTTCACCCGCCCAGTTAAGACATTCCTCTCAGCTGTGGGCTTGTTGAGGAGAAGCTCTGCCAGTCTAGTGTGCCTCTCCTCTCTCAGCTCATCCCAGCCATGCTCTGTTTACAACCAGCGCACTTGGGCACTCACGCTGTGTGCCACAATCAGCACGACAGCGTGAAACCAGCGCATGAGCTAGTGCCACCAGACTAGACTGTCTGGTGGGGACACACTCTAAACACCTGACGCATGTGACATGCCTGTATGTGGAGAATAGGTCTAAATGGTTGGGAATTACCAAGACACGGCTGCTTAGGAATGAATGGGTGTCCTAAACACGAGGTGACAATTAAATGGAAGACGCTACCAATGGTGTTTTTTCCTAGAAAAAACATTTTCTGAGATTATATTCAATATATAAACATGATGTGTGTCCACCGGGACTTGATATTATGACTTTACAGATGTGCTGTGATGTAAGGGTCCGTGCAACCATGGCAACCTTACCTTGCACTTCTCCCAAAAGTTCACTTGTGTTGAGTCTCTCCATCTTCTCTTTCCAGTCCTTAGAAAGGAGCTTCTCCATGCACGAAGACTCTGGAAAACAAAAGGGAATTACATTTAACAAAAGCATCTGGGATATACGGTGTATTACAGCATGTATAACTGCATCATAGCTGTTATCATTATTGTCATTAGTAACACAATATATTAACACCAAATGACAGAGAAAGTGTCAGAAGAGAGACGTTTTGCTGGGAGTATTTCAGTGCATACATGCATACAAGGCAAAGGACCAGCTTGACAAATGAGGGCTGGGTGAAGGGTTGCGTGGGGAGGGGCGGCAGACATTGTGGGCACAGCGTAAGGGCAGAGACGGACATTAAGACATTGGTAAGGAGTGGAGGCTGGCTGCCGATAATGAAAACAATTAACATTTGTCCGGCAGACAATGAATCAGGGCAGGAATGGCTGCAGTCTTCCACGCCGTCACTGGGGTGCCTGATGAAGTACACAGTGGGCCTGCGGCGTCCCTGAGCTATTCAGGGGTCAGCCTGTTCCCATCAAACATATAGTCGCACCTCTCTCTCTCTCTCTCTCTCTCTCCACCTTAAGCCACGCCTCCTCTAACAGGCTGTCCCCAGTATGAACCAGATCAGTGCACATGCCGGGGCAGACAGGGTCCAAAGGAGATATTAGCATGAGCTACACCGTCTATGCATGCGAGGATCGCTGTACCTTCAATAGTGGTTGAAATGTGTTGGATGTGGCGTGAAGCACATGAGCCTGCTATATGTACAGCTGTGTTTCGGCCTATTTAAAGTAAATGGAGGTTCAAATGTGGGGGTCCGTGCTATAGCAGAATCTAGGGTTGTTATGCATTTATAAAGGTCCCACAAATAATTTTGCAACAAATAACCTTTAAATTGCCTTTAAGGTGCTAATCTGAAAAGTATGTCTTCTGCCAATGAGTTAAAATGTAAGGTAGTTTTTGCAAGGTTAAGCTTTATGGAACATCGTCTCCCAGCAGGCAATGCATTATACATACAGTAACGTCTGAATATGACATTTGCAGACACTGCTAGGGGCAACAATGGTCTTACTTTTGGAAATGTACACCAACAGCACTATTCATCACAATGATATCAGTAGCGTGCTGTCGGTCCCGTTACGACACGTGGCATCAAACCACATGAGACAGTGTCTGGAGCAGCATGCCATACAAAGACAGGCGAAGGTATAAACGACAGAGATGTTCCCCTCACACAGCAAACTATGATGGTTTCCTCTCTGACTGTGTTCTTCTCCACATCAAACACAGAGGGGGTTTACACAGTACAGTGTATACAAGCATTAGCTCCTTTTATCCATCCGTAACAGCTTCTGCCCTCCGACTTCCACAGTCCAAACACCGTAGCTCCCTCGGACGAGCACGGCGACTTCAGAGGAACTGGGGAGTAATGGGGGGTCAGTGGTTTTTGTGCCCCTGTTTAAGGACGGCTTTCGGAAAGATCAAGCGGAGTGGCCATTTTGTTAGATTGTCCACTTCCTCCGTACCGGAGGGTGGGGGCCGACAGGACATCTCCAGCCCAGGGTCATTACAACATTACTTCTGCTTTATTGACTTTCCAATTCCAAGCTCACAGTTTGTCCCCTTGACCCGTAAAGGGTGGAACGTTGTGGAAGGGGTCTGTGTGTGTTTGTGTGTACGTGTACAGTACATGTGCGTGGGTGAACTCCCTGCCTGGCACAAAGATCACACATCTTCTGACTAGGGCTGTGGGAGGGGAGGGGGGAGAGAGGGGGAGTAGCCACGCTCAGTTCTTCTCCCCTGAAACTCAAAGCTTCCTGCTCACAAAGAACACACTGCCTCCTGATAACAACCATCTGACACACACGACAGCAACAACGGCATGATGCCGGAGAATGCAATAAATAAGAGACATGCTTTCCTTTCAGAGTGGTGTGATAGAGAATTACACAAACACAGTGAACACATGTCAATATGTACACATATGCTGTCCCTCTGTCTCGCGCTCGCGCTCGCTCGCTCGCACACACACACACACACACACACACACGCACACACATGCGGCCCCTCTGTCTCACGCTCGCTCGCGCGCGCACACACACGCACACATCCACACAGATGCTACTCCAGCACTTGATCATTAAGGAATGCACCAACTGTTGGAGATAATGTGGTGCCAACTTCCATTCTGCTCCACTCCTCCACTTCTCCCTCCCTCTCTCTCTCTCTTTTCTCTCTCTCTCCCCCCGCCCCCCCTCCTCCCCCCCTCCTCTCATTCCCTCCCTCCCTTGGAGTGTGGCAGCTCCCTCACGTCTCCATCTACTCCATTGGGCCAAACTCCACCTGCCACGTCCTCCAGCAGGAGAGGCTGTAGCAGGAATGTGGGCCTGTCCTCCCCGGCTCCCACCTGGGAGAGGTGAGTAATGACTCGGATTAGCCTAGAAAACATCTCCCAAACACCTTTGAGTGGAACAGCGTGGACAAAACAGGCAACCCAAAATGGAGTCCATGAAAACACAGCCGTGTTATTTCCATGCAGGCACGCTTGAGGAAAACACACAGTAAATGTTTCAGATGTCTGGCTTGTTTCAAAGCGACAACCCTTTTTTCTCCTTTCCCAGAACTTTTTTTTGATTAATAATAGGAATGCTATTCCACTTTCTAAAATTCCTGTCTGTCTTTCCCGGAGACATAATATTTGCCAATAGAAACACTGGTGAATATCAAAATTATTATAACTGTCAGATTAAGATGGAGAATGTTCAATACTGGGCAGCATTGTGTTAATTTAACAACTAAAACATTATTTTTAATACAATACGTACAGTACTTCATCGGTGGTCTCATCGGATATGAAATATAACTATTTGCATTGTAAATTCAAGAATTATTGTATAGAAACCTCGGAACTCAAATGTCAGGACTTATCGTTTGTTCTACCAATATTAAAGTATATTATTAAAGTATATATTGTGTTTAGAGGGAATTAGCTTGAACAACATAGAAACGGCGGGTTTATTTTTATTTTCCTACGGGGTCTCTTAAATCTCTCACTCCCCCTCTCCCTGTATTGCCCGCCCCCCTCCCCCGAGATAAAATGCTCTGTCGCTGGAGAGCAGGCCATTCAGACGGGATGAGAATGGAATGAAAACAATAGGCCTTATCAGACTCTTATTTACATTTTCCCAGCGTCCCCGCAGTAGACAGCTTGGCTTGTCACTGAGCCCAGATCGCGCCACTGGACCCGGACCAACTTCCTCCAGCCCCAGTGAATCCAATGGCCCCTATGGACTTATGCCTGGCAGAGACCTCGTCTCCTCTGCAGCTACCACAGATAGCAACATGCAAGACAAAACTGCTAGAATGTGTGTCCAAGACATGGTCCCATGAGGACGGATATGCTCTGGACCCCTAAGCCTTTCTGGGTCTCATTGTCTCCTCTCTGGGGCTGATGTGGTACTGTTGGAGAATGCACAAAATACTTGAGCTTTCCTTAAAGGGTTTCCAAGTGGTACTCAAATGAAAGTGAGCAGTCACCAGATTTGATGCTGCCAAATTCAATATGTTTATCAGCAGAGACATCTCTGGTGTACAGCTTGTTCCTGCAGGTATTCTGTGATCCTATTGGTGTGGGTGAGCTGGCGGAGAGTGTGAGACACCAAGATGAACCTTCTAGATTAGTGTGCTTTCACTGTATTAAAAATAAAGCTAATGGTCCACATAAATCTTAACAAAGGAGAACATTCCAGGATGGTGTGTGATATAAACACCACTTTCAGCACCTGGCAGTCAATGCTGCCGGAATCTCATGTTCAGTAGGAACCACAACAGTGGAACTAAGAGGCAGGTTACCACTCACAAGCTCACCTGACACCGGCACACTCCAGTCTGTCTAGAAACTAAATGTAGGCCCCACCTCCCTGCAAACTGCCTGTGTTCCTATATGCCTGCCTTCCTTCCTTCCTTCCTTCCTTCGTTCCTTCCTTCCTTCCTTCCTTCCAACTTAAAGATATAACTGTGTATGTATGTTTTACTATCAATGTTGTAAAAAGTTGGAGTGCCTGTTAGCACACATATCTGTATTAGGAAAGCACAGGGAAAGTTGTTAGCTAACGTCAACTTTTATTGCAGCCCTAAACAGAGGTTTAGTGGCATTTCAGTCCAGCAATCACTGGAAGCTGTGGATAAACTCAAATCACTGAGTGGAACACAGAACAAACAAATAAACCCACTCACAGGCAAATAAAATCTTGCCAGTTTCAGAATTGAAAGAGTTGAAATTGCCTATAAAAATGTCTAAAAAGATTCATTATATTGTGATACTCTTATCTAATTTTTAAATGGCTTTTTTAGTTAGCTGTGCAATGAAGTTCAGTACACTGGAGCTTAACTAATGCTGACCCTATTTAAGCAAGGATATAAAATGTACTCATTACTGAGTATTGCTAAATTGTACCACATCTATTACTGCAATTTAATTCAGAGATCCTCAAATGACAAAATTGCTCAGCAGTGTTATGTTGCACAATTTACTGCCACCAGATATCAGTTTCTGATCACTGTTTCAGTGTGGAAACATGACACTGTGCAAGTGTTTGTTGTGTTGAAAAGTCATTCACAATGAAAAGAGGACTATCTAGCAGTCAAAACAGTCATTAGTCACAGCTAACAGAGGAGAAGACCCCCTCATGTATCAGCCTTGTATATCAGTCGTCCCTGCCTCAAGGGGAAACATGTAATTACCAAATCAATGATCAACTGACATTGGCCGTATAGATAATTTCCTCCTCAGAACTAGGAAGCCTTATAAACTGAGACAGCTATGAAACCAAGACATTGTCTCTGAGCAGCCTGTCTCAAAGAAAATGGAACTGGAGTTCCTAAGTCAGCCTGAATGTGAAATACATTAGTTCTGTGAATTAGTTACGGTGTACAGTATACTAGAGATTTATACCACAACACCACATAATTTTGAGACTGTTAAGTATTATGAAAGAACTCAAATATAATGTGTAATGTGTGTGTGTGTGTGTATATATATATAAATATATATATATATATAATTTTTTTTTTACCCCCCCCCTTCAGTAATTTAGTGTTAAATTGAAAATATTTGAGAGGAAATTGTTCAATGAATATAAAACAATATATAACTAAATGCAAATCTGCAAGAGTTGACATCAAGGTTATTTATTTTTGCAAATAAATTGCAGACGTATTTCTTTAACCCCTTAACCTAACACTATACCTGTACAATTCACGTTGACTTGGCAAGGTTTTACTTTGGCAGATTCAGATATTCCTTCAGAATGGCGCACAAGGTTATTCTTTTATTTTTAATATGCTTCTTTAAATAACACACACACACACACACACACACACACACAAATACATCTTTCCTCTGTTGGCAGGACTATTCTTTTCTGTCAGAAACAACAGAATCTCAGTCAAACAATGAGGCTTAATTTAATCTTCCATCCACTTCATATTGCAATCCCATCCACACTTCACTTACAAATCAAGGCATGAGATTGGGGGGGAAAAATACGACAGTGAGAAACTCCAAGAATTCCTTTGAATATCTTAATCACAGAGACACTAAAAACAAGACCCCATCATCGTAGCAAATAAAACATAATAATTACAAGAGGCAGGCAGGGAAGTGAAATGCCGAACAGAAAACATGTTTTGTCATTCTGCTGGTAGTTCCTCAGACAACAGCTGTTGGATGCTGCCAATACTGCTGAAGTCTCCATAATCATGGTGTTATTGAAGTGAGGACAAAAAGGGCACTAATTGCAAAGGAGCAATCTGAACGCAATAGGTTACACACCCGGATGATGTCGCACAATGCAACAGCTACAGAGACACAGGGAGAAATAAAAAAACATTTTCAGGCAATTACCTTCCCTCCTTGTCGACGATTTTAATAACCTCTATCATTTCCAGGGGACTCTTTTGGTGCGGTTAAATAATTCTATCTTTTTAACACGGAAATGTCAGTGCTGGCACGCACGGAAGAAGAGGTCCAGCTCCTCCAGACATGTCACTGTATTGTGAAGCACCTGCACCTTTAATTGACACCTAATACTGCTCATTATTCCACTTGGTGAACAACTCTGTTAGTCACCTGTTAGACTCTCCCATAAGACCCATTTGGCCATGTAAACAGCTGCTATAAGTAGAAACACCGTGGCTGAGGGGGTTCTTCATCACAGGTTGCGACAGAAGACTGATTAGCATCACTTCCTTCCTTCCTTGAATGCTTGCATATAGTATACAGAATTAAGATTTAAAAAATCTATTTAATGTAGGTCAGGGGTCAATAGAAAGATAAAATACTCTTTTCATTTTGTAAACAATGTAGAAATATGTATAAGTTACAGTTTTTTTCAATCGCTATCAAGCGTTTGTCCAATCAGTTGTCAAATTTTCAAAACTCTAAACACAATTAGCACAGCATCGGTCTTTTGTGGCCATACCATTCACACACTTC
>JAODOY010000018.1:2427189-2450789 GCA_025399855.1 Forbesichthys papilliferus | reverse complement strand
GAGAGGGAGGGAGAGAGAGAGAGAGGGGGTAAGAGAGAGAGAGAGAGAGAGGGAGGGAGAGAGAGAGGGGGAGAGAGAGAGAGAGGGGAAGAGAAAGAGAGAGAGGGGAAGAGAGAGAGAGAGGGGAAGAGAGAGAGAGCAGAAAGACGGAGAGGAGCAAGACTAGGTGCCGAGGAAGGACAGCCAAGGAGAGAGGGAGCAAGGAAGGGAGGGAGGGAGGAATGGAGGAGCAACAGGCCCCTTACTCCTTACCTTGACACCTGCCCGTGGCTTCACGGGGTGACAGGAGAGCACATTGTCCCATTCACACAGAAGAGACCGGGGCCAGGCTAGTGGGCCCGGCATAGGGGCTAACTCACTAACACACACGCACACACACACACACACACACACACAGAGACAGAGGTGGTTTGCTCAATCGGAGCAGTATCAAGCAGTATCAAGATTAGCATCTGGTTGAAACCACGTAGCCATAATAAGACAGCAGAACATGGTGGAGGTCCGGGGCAACGGGAGAACAGGGTAGTGCACCGCTGTGTGTCTGTGCCTACACATGCGCCACTAGAGGCGGACCTATTAATTAGGTGGGAGAGAACACCGAAGCCGATGACACGGCAGCTGGGATGGGGGGAAAGGGGTGGGGGGGTGGGGGGGTGGGGGGGGGGGCGGGGGGTTGGTCATCATACGTATTATGCTGTTATATGTGGGATATATCATACATATTATATTATTATACTGTATGTATATCATATGTATTATATTATTATACTGTATGTATATCATACGTATTATGCTGTTATATGTGGGATATATCATACAAATTATATTATTATACTGTATGTATATCATACGTATTATGCTGTAATATGTGGGATATATCATACAAATTATATTATTATACTGTATGTATATCATACGTATTATGCTGTTATATGTGGGATATATCATACATATTATATTATTATACTGTATGTATATCATACGTATTATGCTGTTATATGTGGGATATATCATACATATTATATTATTATACTGTATGTATATCATGCGTATTATGCTGTTATATGTGAGATATATCATACGTATTATATTATTATACTGTATGTATATCATATGTATTATGCTGTTATATGTGGGATATATCATACGTATTATATTATTATACTGTATGTATATCATACGTATTATGCTGTTATATGTGGGATATATCATACAAATTATATTATTATACGTAGGTTATATCATATTATTCTATTTATTTGATATATATTATTATATGTACAGTATGACATTTCATACATCTATTATAATATATAGGATATATCATACATATTCTGCTATTATACTGTATGTCCTGTATTGTAACATATACAATATTTAGGCTCATATGTGCAGAATTAAATTCTAATATAAAGTATACATAAGGAAAAATATATAGACGAATCAAAACGCCAATAATGACATTATAAATAAACTGCAGCCCAACAGTAAGACTGTATAGTGTATGACGACATGGCAATGACACAGTCAGGAGCCAGCTTTACAACAGAGTCAAGAGTTCATCAGTGTTAATCAGACCAAAGGCATACTGTAGTAGTAATACTAACCCATCCCGGAATCTCATTACAATGCCTACCGTAATAGAGGATAATGAACCGGGGCTATGCACATAGTACTGAACCCTCCCCGGCAGTTGGCTAGGCCAACAGACCCTTTAATCTCATAACACACAAACTGGCTGGACGGATCAGCAGCAGTCCATTATGCTGTATGTTAACAGCCCAATAGGAACTGTATGCAGAGTGCTGCGTAATAACTATCTAGTGTGCAATAACAAACACTGCATATTATTTTATATTTAAATGTCAAAGCTAATTGAGTATAGGTCACCTTCTACTGTGTACAGTTTGCCTGAGTGTGAGTAACCACCTGTAAATATCACTCCACCTCAGGGAAAATAAAAGGATAATGTTTGCCTGAGCCATGTCAGTACAATTTGATAAGGTAATGATCCATTACAGAGCCTACTGCGCTCCAGGTGTATGTGCCACCTGCATTTCTCTATCTATCTTCTGACTGACAGATTTGCAACTGACAGATTTCAGATAGAAAGGATATCTCCAGATGCTTGTTGTTTCTGGCCACGGAACACTTTTTCCTTGTCCATCAACAGTATAGTGTTTTCACGCTAGTTTTGCATTATTGAAATACATGGAAAACCCAGATATAATCTAACTTGTTTGATTCAATCTTGCCGGCAGCAATTAGGAGAGATTTGAGTGAAATGCACATACAGTAACGATTACTACAGACCACTACAAATCAGGCCTATTGGGCCAGGGTAATGTCACCTGATCTCACCATGCTACAATGCTTCATGTTTGGCAGTGTGCGTGCCTGTGATGGTGTTGTCTCAACCAAACCACACCTTCTCAGGCAAGTCACATGCCACGTTACCACATTACATCGTCTCAACGGTGTTGGGAGCAGGCCCTGGGGCTGAGAGGTGTCATAGCCCCCCTCGTCACAATAAAACAATACAAATGTATAAAAGCCACATTTGTCTATGCAGTGCAACTGTACGCTATTTGTTTCTCTCTGAAGAGAGCTATTCTTACTTTTTTTTTTAAGCACGACAACAAAAGCTGCACAGGCTACTGGAAAGCAATGGGCAGGCCTACCGTCACACATGCTAAATTAACATCGGACAGTGTTCGCCTCCCAATCACTTCCATTGCATGGGAGCGAAGAGGCGAAGAAAATCCTATGGTGATGCAAAATCGCATCTTCACTTCATCCAGAGATCAACACAGGTGAACTTTAACCGCTGAATTCACAGCCTCAAACATCAGCAAGAACATGTGTGTGCGCAATTGGCTGTATTTTTCTTAGCAAGGCAGGCCAGATTGCGGTGCTCACCATAGAAATGTCTACCCAGACGGTTTTGTACTAAGTTTCTAATGATAACTGCAAACCCCTGCACAACACTGGTGTGCTAAAGAAGGTGACCAACAGCCTCATTCCGACTACAAACTGGAAATCTGAGTCACCTCCTGCACTGCCCACATTCAGCGCCACCACAAAACATTAATTTCACATCGGAAGGCAATCGTGCATCGCCTGCCATTTTTTACATTCGTATCTGACAGTAGGCCTTAATCGAAGATTGTCTTACCTTTTAGAATTGCTATCTGGTCTTTGTAGAAAAGGCCATGATTGTCGCTAAAATCCAACTCACTCTGAGTGAGGCCGTTTGTGTGACTGGTGGAGGAATTTATTACGGCTCCAGATTTAATCACCATAGCTCCCATTCACTTATTTATGCATGTTTTCTCCAGACTTCAGTGGATATGCAGATTATCCTTCTGACATTCTTGTCTCCACATTAATCAATTCGGCATTCACAAAACAACAGCTAGTATCCTGCGAAGAACGCAACCAGGAAGTTATCAAGTTAAACTGTTTATGGGATATTCTTCTTTCAATTAGGTTATGGAATGGTTTATAACCTAAGCCTACTACCCCTCTGCTTCCGAAGAAAATTTCAATCTTGTTGGGCCTTTCTCTTGAAGTGTTTATACGGAGCATTTTCATTCGTGTTGGGCTTTTAACCTGATTCCAATCAGAATAGCAGGGTCCATGTAAATGCAGCTACTTCGATTTAGCCAGCAACTGCCTTCTGTCTGTCAGCTGAATGGGCTACGTACAGTAGATCACGTGACAAAATGATTTACATTCTAATAGGCTGTTGTGTCACGCGTCCCACGTGGATTACTTGATCAATCAGCAATCAAAACCACGAATATCAAGTGATGACAGAAAATGCAACAAATTGCTGAACACATTTTGTTTTTCATTGGCTCATGATAGGCCCCTTGTCTTCACAGGCCCTGGGGCTTCAGCCCAGGTAAGCCCGTGCATTAAAGCGGCCTTGGTTGGGAGGAATGGGGCACAGTGCCAACTAGCATAGTAGCATAGCCTAGAGATGAGCCGGAATATTGTATGCGATAGCTTCACTGGCTAACAGTGACAACAAACCTAATCTTACAAGTTACTGTTAAATGTAATGTGAAGCATTCAAGTAGCCTGAGAAAAGATAAAGACCACATCTACTAGCAGCCAAAGCATGTTTGTGGGCCGGTGTGTGTCTCTTCACACCACCTAAACCTATGCAAATTGCTGGTTTTGTTAATTGTCATGAACTATTGTGCACAAGTATATTGTTACTTTTCACCTCGTACAGCGACATTATGGCTCATAATGAACAAATAATTCTGCCTCAGCTTGTATCTCAATACACCCTAATATAAAACAGGAGTTCATAAATTCCAACACTACAGCAGTTCCACTGGCAAGAGCTCAACAAGTAGCTACTACCCCAGAGAAAAGCCCCTAAAATACACAGAGCTAAATCCTAACTACTTGTCCTTGTGTTGGGGACGATCATAAAGGCTCATCACACAATGTTTTCTCTGTTGACTTGCACTGTATTGATTCATATTTTAGTGCATTATATAAAGCTGCTCTAATTGCATGTAAATCAAATCAAGGTCACCTTGGATTTTTATAATGGTGGCTATTTTTCTTTTTCCCCTTAATACTTTATACTGACATTTTAAGTCTTGACAAGCGCTGTCTGGAGACTTATCCATAAATAATGCATTTACAATACCTAGTAAATAAACATGGGGCACAATCGTTAGCCCTGCTGGCAACTGGGCCTAATAGAGCTTTTACAGCAAAGGTGACTATTCAGCTAAATGCGCTGCTCGCTACTGGGAGGACATTTTCATTCATTAGCACAGTCGCAAGCACTTAAAGCACTTTAAGGATCAGAAATGGAGAGTACAGAAGGGGACACGCAGGGGTGAAAGGGTAAGGATAGCCAGAGAGGAAGGGACACAGCACTATTTCAGACCTGTTCTAAAAGGATTTCATGTTTAGAATTGTATTCAAACTAGTGAAACAGAAAATAATCATTATTAACTATAATAATAATGGCACTACATACAGTAATTATATTATTGTATTTTTAATTGAATGTTACTAATAATAAGTATTATTATTTTAGAAACCAGGTAAGCGTCAGTCAACAGACATCCACGTATGGTTAAAATGAGCACGCTGGTGTGCCAACCATTTGAACGCCCTCCAGCCCAGAGGTCATCCCTTTCATCCTTGCTCTCTCAGCACAATGACCAGGCCGGGGAGCCTTGAGAAGAATGGCAGCAGATGGTGATCTGCCTCTGAGGACCTGAGTGATCCCATCCACGCAGGCACCAGAGCACCAGAGCACCAGGATTAGACACAACAGTTGTCCCGTAATATCACGCTACGATCTGCGGTATATTTAGCTCATCAGCCTTTTGTCTCACATTAGCTCTGTCATTAAGGCAACAAATGGCCCTCCCATCCTGTTCGCATGATGATAATCCTGTCCTTTCCAGCTCCCAACTGTGTCCGGATTTTACAAGTGGAGACACAATATTATGATTTCCATAAAGGTTACCAGGTTTACCATGGTGGTTCCCCCCAGAGTGGCTGGCTCTGTTTCTATGGAAAACCACTGTTGAAGCTTCCTCGAGTACCCTCAAGGGCAGCGCATGTCTTAGTTGCTGCATCCTGGGAAGAACACATTGAACTTGGTGAGCCTCTTGTCTTCCTCTGTGTTCCCTGCTCCGAAACTAATTTCTTCCAACAAGGGAGTTTATTTTGGTGCTGTGGGTATGCGGCACATGAGGCAGACCCGGTCTCTATTATTAACGGGAGATTAAAACAGCTGTATGGTGCTCTAAAAGTACCCTCTCCTCCCTGTGCCAACATACGGCCCTGGATTACAAGATGCACTTGCCCATTTAAATGACTGCAGCAACCGACCTTCGCCAGCTGGGGCTCATTAGCATAAGGCCTGCCCTCGCTATGGAGCCCTGAGGAGCTTGTCTTGGATAGCAAAGCCTGCAGGAACGCAAACGCACACAACGCGTACATGGGAGAAATGTTCTCAGCTAAATGTAACATGTCAACTGTCATATCACAAGAGGAGTTCAATCCATAAAAACGCTGATTTAAAACTGATATTAAATTATATTATATAATCTGGTGAGAGGCCTGTGATGCTTAGGTACAAAGGCCACCAAAGAACACTTAAAAAAAATAGAAGGGGTAAATTATTTTAGGCTAACAGAGGTCTAATTTATTCATCTGATGAAGTGCTTAAGCTAAGAGCTCCCTAGACACTAAATGAGACACATGCGTTCCCAGGGGCTTCTAACATTTGATTGGATGTAGTTACTGTATATTAGCCTGGCCCTAATTAAGAATGGGGAATATGTTTCCGCAGCTCGCTCAAATATTTGTTTTATGCTGCACTCTTGATAGACTGCAGGGTGTGGGAGCGAGAGCTGAAGGTACAGTTGGGGGATGCTGTGCTCAGGATCTAGGAAGGGGTCGCAAATCATTTTTAGTGGGACACAACATTATTTAAACGTTTTGAAATTATATTTACCAGTATTTCTAATCTGTTTTTCATCCGTGGCAACTAAATGTACATATTTTTATCCAGTGGTGTTGTTGACACTGTTTATTTTGTGTTATTAAAACACTACTTTTTCAGTGTCACAGGTCAAACCATTGCAGTAGGAGACCATGAGGGCTGTGTGTGTTCAGTCTAATTAATTAATCAGGCCCACAGAACAGTTGGAGTGTACAGTATGGCGGGGGACTAAACGCCGATGAATAACTAGCCTAACTGAGTGAGGGGCGTCCTGTGTAGCAAAATAAAGAGGTATGTTCCTGGCGCATGGTCCGGCCTGTGTGTTTTATACTCTGGGAGTTTGCCTTGGCACGAGGGGCAGACCACACTTTTAGGCTGAGGTGTCATACCACCCACTCTTCAGAACCAACTGGAAACACTGTAACGTCAGCCTTCCCAGATCGTGTGTGTGCGAGAGAGAGAGAGAGAGAGAGAGAGAGAGAGAGAGAGATGGAATGTTTACCCAAGGGACAATGACATTCAGTGGCCTGAACCCTAAGCACACACGCACACACATACCGTCCTGCTCCGTTTTGGTCATCTCCTCCAGTTTCTTCTGCTTCAGCGTGTCCACCACGTCTGCCAGGCTTCCTTTGCGGCGCTCAGGTGTTCCGAATGCCGATCCACTCAGTAGGTCGCCGCGCTCCCGCGCCGCCTCCTCTGGCTTGTGTGGGGAGGTGGAGTTATTCCGGAAGGAGTACAGGGAGCAGACCTTGTTGCTGTCAGATTCCTGAAGAAGACAAGAGTTACAAGAGAGAGGATTTGTGTTTATAAATGAGCGTGTCTCTGTCTTCTGTCAGGTGTCCAATGAGCGCTTTGACAAGTTTATTTTATTTTATTGTATTATTTAAATACAGTGATTGCTAGGTTTTCAGCACTCGGGGTGATTTGGCCATATCAAATGTCTCCAAATGTCGCTTTCATACAACAGCTTCTATATCCTGAACAGAGGCCGCAGTTCCGGCAAATGAGATATGACAAGTGAAAAATTGAGATGAAATGATGAGGTACACTTTCATAGGGCACAGCCATAATGTGCTCAAGCTGTACTTTTCATCTGCAGAGACTACACACACACACAAAAAACTCCCAACTGTAATTTCTCAAATTGCTTTTGAGTGTGCATTTGTGTTGGGGTGACTGCTGTGTAATTTGTTCATTTTCTAGCAGAGACCTATTCTCAGCTGAGTGCCTGGGGCCGTCGTAAATCTGTGTCCTGTCTCAAGCTGTTGTTGTTTTCCGGGCCGACCGGTGTATGGTTTAGTATTTAACTAAGGGCCCTGTCTGTGGCTGAATGGCTGAGTGCTCCCTGTACACAAAGAGAGACATGAAGGAAATGGGGAAAAAGAATGGGACCGAGCTTAAGTAAGAGTGATCGAGTGAGAGAGCAGCACCGAATGGGAGATGGGAGAGAGCGAGAGAGAGCGAGGGAGAGCGAGAGAGAGTTTGTTTGGCAGTGCATTCTAAGTAGTACGCGGGCCGTGCATGAGGACGCTGTCTGATAGAAGGTAGCGCTAATTATGGTGTGTAGACTCTGAGAAAGCAGAGCACATCGCAGCTTAAGGGATGCAGCCTCTTACAGGGGAAACAGCTAGGATATGCGCTAGCTAGAGAACAGCGAGAAACACGCACGCAGCCATTGACAGCGCCACAGAAATCATCGCTGCGCTTGATAAAAGATACTGGCGCTATCGTTGATTAAAGCAGCCTGGAGAGACTCGCTGACATTCCTAAAAAAGTCAGGAATGCCGTGAGCCGAGGTAGGAATGTTGCCGGTGCCAACTTGGCATCCCCCCGCCCCACGTCCCAGGTTGAAGAGCAGCATGGCTGACCACCTACAGCACAGTGCCCTCCCTCCTAACCCCCAGGGCTGGGTTATTATGCAGAGGGGGGTCACAGGGCCCTCGTGGGGAGCAGAGTGGTGCTGGGTTAATCAGCTGGCACAGGGCCAGGGCACAGCCCACACAGACGCATGGCACAGCACTGCAGTCAGGTAATCAGCAGAGGCAAGACGTGCATTCCTCTCGCCTTATGTCTCTCCCTCTTCTCTCCCCTCTCTCTCTCTCTCTCTCTCTCTCTCTCACACTCCCGCACTCCATTTCATCTGCCTTGCTTGATCTCCTCCTGCCTTCCTTTAAGCCGCCGGCTGGTTTCAACAATGTGTGATAAAAAACACTCAGTGTCTCCTCTCTGTATGAATACGTACTGTTATGGCACCGGGTCAAGGCTAGCAGGGGTAATAATGTTAGAGGAATACATATAGTCAAGCCTTTCACCCCTGACCTGGCCGCCATCCACCATCACTCACGTGCTAAGTAGCAGCCTGTAGTACAGTACTGTAGTTCCATTGGCCTATAGCATTGCAATACAACTCCTGTTTACTGTTAACCTTGTTTACTTATGTATTCCCTATATATCATATTATAAACTGTATCAAGTAACACTAATATTAAGCTTGAATTTAAATGTATCTTCTGTTTCAACGTCACCGCAATCAGTACTAACAACGTAATAACAGGTGATTCTTCTGGTTGTTGTAGTTCATTTGAATGCTCATTTCTGTGTTTGTCGTTTTTACACTATTTATAGCACACTGGCATACACATGCTAAACATTATGGCATGTATGAGGTAGCTCTTTCTTTATTAAAGTATTATATACATATTTACTAAAGCTGCATTAAAAAGTAAAACATAGCATTAGTATACAATACATTAATTTATTCATTTATTTAATTATATGTACTTAGAAGTACTCCTCCGTAACATTAATCCCAGACAGTGGATGTTCCACCTACAGTGTGTGGTGTGTGTGTGTGTGTGTGTGTGTGTGTGTGTGTGTGACATAAGGTGTTGCAGCAGGTCTGGGTGGCCTACTGCAGTGCTCTTCAGAGCCCCTCTGGGTCTCTTTACCACAGGGCCGTCTGTCACGGGCAAGCAGCTGCCTCCGCTGTCTGCAGCCCTCTCCCCACACTCACCTCTGAACAGCTCCTTGCTCACAACCTACTGCATGTGGCCGCATGCGTAAACACACACACACACACACACACAGTGAACAAGACGCCTCTCTCAACCGGCGAGACAGCGGTTGTTGCGTTGCCTGCAGAGCGGCAGAAAGGGGCGACAGTGATAATGCAGTTTGGGGGGGTTTATGTGCCATTTACATTATTCAAGGGAGATTTGGAGGTCGTCCTCTGACCTAATAATAGCGGATGACGGAGGGCTGGTGGGGAGGCCTATCTGAGGATACCAGGTCCCCCAAGGTTTCACGCCATTAGGAAACCATGAGGGACGGGAGGAAAGGAATATTATGGGGTGAATTGCTTTGCGAAAGCTAAGGGAACAATGAGCGGCTGCTGGGTCTGGATTGCGGACCCCTCGGGGGGTAGCAGCGGGGGTAGAATTGAAGTTGCTTCAATGCGCGACGATAACAAATGTTTTTAGGGATGTTTACTTTCTGCTGTGTGCTATATATCTTATATATCTTCACGTTGTGCTCTATGCTCATACCTGACAAAAATGTAAGGTGGTTACTTTGAAATGTATTATTATTAGTGTACTTTTACACTTACAGTATTACTTTAATTATTTTGGAGGTTTTTAGCTGTCACAGTTGGTGTGTACCAGAGCCATGGAAATAGCAGAGTTACGCCAATGGAAGTTGGCACAAGGTCACATGGTTCATGGAGAGGCAAAACCTATGGGAAAATTGTTCCCGGAAGTCCTTGGTGGGCAATTTGAATATATTTATACACACAGATAAATAATTTTATTTCTTTTTTAATAAATTCACCGGTTTACATTTAAAATAGAATTTAGTGCACTTTTGGAATTTAGGCTAACTTCTGGAAAATATTTTGAGGTCCGTAAATGGAGTGAATGGAGATGACGCAACTATCTCTTTACATGGCTCTGGTGTGCACCACATACAACAGTTGTATATTGCAGAAGGTATTTAAGGAAGTGTTAGTGTATTGCCTGAGTGCCTCTCTACAATTTGCATCAATGTGTATCAATATCCTAATTTGAAAGATGGTTGCACAAATCTGAATCACAATTGCTGTCACAATTGTTTTTAAAACCATATGTTGAGACCAAGACTCTTATATATACTGCACAAGATAGCATATATCACTTTATAAATGGTTTCCATTCATGAGCAAAGATAATTCAAAATTCAAAATATTGGTCCTGTATCTCTCTAAACAAGAGGACCAGCATTCATAAATTCTGCAACCGGTATCTATTTAATTTACCCGTTGTGCATACTGTAAGGGAAATAGTGATTCTTCCACGGCACACATGATGTAGTCATAGGGTATCATTTACTTTCATTCACAAATTACTCACTGATAATTTTGAACACCTTCATCCCTCTCGCTTGTTAATTTCACCTTTATGCTAATGTAGTATAATCAATTTTAAATTATTTGATCAATTATATTTTTGAGCCCATGAACCATCATGCAAATTGCCATAGTTATTACACTGTCAATTTCATCAACTGAATTATTATTTTAATTGCAAATACATTTTAAGTAAACATTATTGAAAGTCTCTCTAAAAATATTCGGTGAGAGCTCTCGCTAATTCAGTGTCACAGCTCAAATTGAAATGGGTAATTTAGATGCATTAATGCGCATTACTGTGTTATAGAAGTCACCGTGGAGTCTTTAGAGTCGAGCAATCTACTAAATAAACACAACAATGAGATTGCTCCGATGGTATTGTTCTCAGTGTCGTCTTGTGATGGAAGTCTCTCTGCTGCAATGGCAATGTACAATGTCTGTGCATCATGTGTGCACGTGTCTCTGCATGCATGCTTGTGTGTGTGTGTGTGTGCATGTGTGTGTGCGTGAGCCTCACCATGCGCTGCTGGGCTGCTACCAGGCTGTCCCAGGCGGTCTCTGGCGGCATGCTGCAGAGTGGCTGCATGTCGTCGGGGTGGCCCTTGCTGTGCAGCAGCGTGTGCAGGGGCAGCTGTGGCGTTCCGTGGGCCTCGGCACTCTCCTCTTTGTCCCAGGACATGTGCTCCTGGCTCATGTTGTCCTCCCCGTCGGCTACAGTGGCAAACGGAGACGTGGCTTGCTTGGAAGACATTATTCTGCTGAGAGACGGGAGCGGGAAGACCGTTTTAGTCACCTCATTAGCAAAACATAGATCTCCATGCTGTATATCAACGCCAACTGTATGGGAACAGCTGTTGCCTCGGGGTTTAGAGGCTTTGCTCCCAGTTATTGTGCGTGGTAGAACTAAATGATGAACTACAGGAAACACTAAAGGAGCATGGGTAGAGCAGAGGTTAGCTTGTGGGGCTAAGAGCAGGCTGTCAGTTCCCTAATCCTTATCTAATGTTCACGGATGGCTTGATCTAACTTGATCTATTGTTCCAGCCAGACAAGACAGCCACCATACAGACGTCATGCAAGCAAACTTTTATTTATTTTATTTATGGCACACATTTTTATTTAGAAATAATTATGATTTTTCGATTCATTTGTCAGCTATCAAATCTTCATCCTTCTTGTTTCTCTTCTGTAATTTTTCTAAATATGTATTGGCTGTGCTCAAATGCAGTCCACTAAAAAAACCTACAACCGCTTTATTATATTTTTGTGAGTGAAATTAGCAAATGATTAACATTTTATTGTGACAGCAGTTCCCCCAGGCTAATAAATCCTTAGAATTGGACGCTTGTAAATCAAAAAAGGCTACAGTGGAAGAGCGTATTTGCAGATCTGCCACTTGCTTTCATGAATATTACAGTGAAGATTGTACTTGACAAATCAGGTGCAAAAAAAAAACACGCTAAATTAAAATTCCTCTCTTATACGTACTGAATTTATGAAGCCAGTTTTGCTTTTCTCACAACTAATGAGGCCCCGATCGTGCTGTGCGCAACAATGAATGAAATTAAACACAGCGCCAGCAAATCTAATTATGCATTTGGTATTGCATTAATAAGAGGATAATATGGCCTTCCCACCGATGTGAAGTGGAGCGCCAGAGCACATTTAACTTCTAATCCGCTTTCCTCTGAGCCGTTGTTCTGCTTATTTATCTCAGCTACAGGACAACTAGCATTATACCCACAGTGTGTGTGTGTGTGTGTGTGTGTGTGTGTGTGCAAATGCGTCAGATTGTGTGTGTGACTTAGGGTAGTATTGGTACCATGTTTTACCAATGCTAACCATATGGCACACTCTGCATTTCCATCCACAGAGGTCAATGTTAAGTTCCACTGCTGGCTAGCCCAGGGCATTAGACTGGGAAGGAGTCACGGTTAAAATAGAGTGTTGTGTGTTTGTGTCCTCATGCTTTCAGATGAGACTTGAGGACCAACAGCACGGAAGTCAACAGGATTGATATTTTTGTATGTTTTAGAGACTGACTGGGAAGTGAAATGAGAGTGACAGAAGTATTTCTGAGAGTGTGAGGATTGGTAAATGGACTGATATGGCGGTAGTAACATACAGTAAGTATACTGTAGAGTCGGATGTTCTATCAAACTTCCATTACCCTAAGTACAGGTAATTATAATACATTGTATCATCATAAACGAATGTTTACAGTAGTTAAGACACACACTGTGGTGCAGCGGTTTATAAACTGTGGGTTGGGACCCACTGGTGGGTCACTGAGTGGGAGTGAGTGAGTCGTGAACATTGCAGGTGGCCATTGAATGAATGAAGAATATCAATGAAAGGCTTCCGTGCTTTACTATCGTGTTGTTTCATTTACTGGCGTAGGAACCGGGTGGGACGGGTGGGACATGTCCCCCCCAATATTGAAAACAGGTGGATTTGTCCCCCCCAATAATTATTTCACAGTTGAGGAAAGAACTGTGCCAACGTTAGAAACTTTTATTTTGAAAGCGCGAGTGATCGCCTGACAACAAGCGAGATGCTTATTATTTTTTTGAAATAAATTCAAACTCTGCTGTCCCAATGATGCGGGAGAACTTGGTAAGCTACCATACAGGTACTGTAGTAGGTTACCTTTATATTGTATGTACCGGTAAAGCCTACTTGATAAATCAAATGGCTCCCCGTTTAAAGTTTTGTTCCAGGACAAGCATATTGCATAGTAGTCTACCGTACGGTAGACCATTTTACTGTTCAAAAACAACGATGACATCATGTACCGTACGTCTGGGCTAAAAATAATAATCTAACACAGTGAAATACTGAATATTTGAATCTACGTAATTTTTCATATTCACACCTATTGTCTTTTAACAATGGGCCTAGTTTGCACAATGTCTTTGCTTGTATTTTCTATCGATTTCGTTCAAATGTTTTGTTTCAACAGCTATAAAAAGTTAGTTCTGGTTAGTGCATCCCGTCAAATAGCATCTTAATTAGGCATGTTTCAGTTTTTTTGTAAACAGACAAACGTGATATATATATATCAAAGCCCTCCCCATCCGCTAAAATAGTGTATGAATCTCTAGCGGCACGCAGAGGTAATCCGAATTTATATATATATTTATATAATGGGGGGACACATACTCCTACGCCCTTGGTTCCACTCATTGGTCTTGAGTAAGGTTGTGGCAAAATAGCCTATACTTGTTCCTCATTGGATAACATCCGATTTATGCCGCATGCACACCATAGATTCTGGAGCGCTCTGTGCCAAATTATTTGGCACACACACACACACACAGGTATAGCATTATCTTAAATGGATAGGTTTTTGAAGATTACGTTACCGGTACTTGGTGTTTGGTGGGTCTCTAAAGAGATTAGTTCGCTCTAGGTGGGCTCTGGCACCAAACATGTTTGGGAACCCCTGCTGTGGTAGACTAAGAATATGTTGTACAGAATGATAAAGTATTGTTCATTACAACAATACCCATTGTTTTGCCCTCCGTTTCAGAAACAATCTTAGGCAGAATACAGCAGCAGTGGATCTGGACTATAGCCTATAAATTAATCTCAACAAACCCGCCGAGTCAGGTAGGCAACAGAGATGGAACTCAAGACTGGCAGGCTGCCTCTGCCCGTGTGCCCGCTGTTTCCTTTAGTGGGGCTCAGCCCTCAATGTTAATCAGCCATTAAATTGTTTCCTGTAATTATAGCACATACAAATTTATCTCAGAATTGGGGAGTGTTTCATAAAAAATCTACATTCTGAACAAAGTTCAGAGCATGCCCGCTGAAGGTGATGGTGTCACGTAGACGAACAAAATAGAGAACGGTACTGTAACAGCATATCGTACATAGATTTGGACATATTTTTTATTCATGCATTCATAAAGCAGGAGCTCATCCTCAATGGAGAGTGCAAGCGAAACAAAGTACTTCTTTTGTATTACACAGTAAATCAAGTGCTATTATTTTACCGCTAAAATATTCAGTCTCTCAGGCACTTTTACGCTGGTCTCCAGCCATCAGTCAAACTGTTGAGGCGTGAGAGAGCGGAAGAGAGAGGGAGAGAGGGAGAGAGAGAGGGAGAGAGAGAGAAGGGCTCCATCCCACTGTAACATGTGTCTACAGCAATCTTGTTAAAGAATGCAACAGAGCTGCAGCAGGCTCCATAGCAGTATTTGTCAGCAGGAGTTAATAATTTATTAGCAGTGCTAGGAGGGCTGTGCTCAGGCAGCTAAAGAGTGCAGAGTAACTCCACCCCCAGCCCCTGACAAGGCCTATACAATACTACCTCCTATTATTGAAAGGGAAATGAGGGAGCGCTGCAATAATTCTCGGAGAATATCTCAGGGCAAACATATGGTCTTATATTTCTCCTATTCTGAGCAGATACAGAGGAGCTAACACCTAGTGGTGTGCCGTAGATTGCCGTACACACAACACAGCTATTTGATGAGCAGTAAAGGAAGTATTTAGATACTGCTTCCAGTGCAAGTGGAGTGGGATTATATTCTCTGATCGTTAAACACTTTTTACAGAGTGGGTTTTCGTGCTCGTACAGAATCCGGAAAAACAAGCCTGTTTGCACATTCCTAACTACAGTGTACTCTAGAGCCACTGCAAATCCTTTGCTCACATCAATCAGGTTTTGGCAAACAATAAAGCCAATATGTGCCTTTGCACCGTGAGCAGCAGGAATATGGCATGAAGAGGTACTGTATCTTATAAATACTTGACAACCTGCCCTCCCTCATGCTTCATTACACAATAACAATGGACAGCTAACAAACCAAGCTAATCGATAAGTGCATAAAACGCTGCCTCTCTGCTTGCTTCTTGTTAGCCGAAGCCCCAGTCACTCTGCAGGCTAGAGGCTGGAGACAGACAGCAGAAGAGGGCTATATATAACTGACAATATTGCACACACTCAAGGGATTAAGAGTTGGGTTCTCCTAGCAGGAGCTCATATAGCCAAGAATGCTTTGAGTCATAAATTGTTCCCTCCGATAAGGTTTCATCATCTTGCAGCAACCTCCGTATAATTGGTGCCTATTAGACGAGTGTTGTTGCACGGCTCAACGCAGGGTCTTGTGACTGTAGGCTATCCCGTTTCCGAGCGCGTCGTAAAAAGGCTCTGACGTTCAAGCCTGCGCTCTCTGCTCTTCCACACTGTTGACCTTTTATAGACAATAGTGATAAGTAACTCCAGAGCCCTCCGTCTGCCAACCTGCGCACACCTTCCATCTTTAATCACAACAACGGGAATGCATTAGCCTCCGCTCCGTAGATACTATCACTAACCGAACACACATGCAAACAAGGAGGCCCTTGTTAAAGGATGAAACACAGGGAACATGGTGACGTGTGTAAGAGTGTGTGTCACGTACAAATGCATCGCACTGAAGCACAACATCAAGTTTATCTTTCAATGGTGAAATATAAAGATTTACACTGAAAGAACACTGTGTTGGCTGAGTTAATATACAGTTCTAGAGCATTTGCCACATTGCTGCAATTGTTCTGTGAATTATTCATTAATAGTGTTACTGTTATACTAATACTTGTTATTGAATGCAGCGAGTATACCGTATTTACTGTACTGTAAACACAAGCATAAGATAATAATAATGTTGAATTGTTAAACATACAATATACTGTAAACAGCAACAAATAAGACAATCAAAAGGACTTACGTATCTTAAACAATTTCCGAAAGGTCATGGCAAGACTAAAATAATGCTGAAGCACAGAGTTAGAAGGAGTGAGACCATAGAGGGGGTGGGGAGTTGTTCTGTGTATATGAGAGAGAGAGCGAGAGAGAAAGCTACTGGGAGAGAGAAAGAGAGGCATGAGAGAGAGAGACACACAGA
This sequence comes from Forbesichthys papilliferus, assembly GCA_025399855.1. Taxonomy (NCBI): domain Eukaryota; kingdom Metazoa; phylum Chordata; class Actinopteri; order Percopsiformes; family Amblyopsidae; genus Forbesichthys; species Forbesichthys papilliferus. The sequence continues at coordinate 2,434,015 of JAODOY010000018.1, read as the reverse complement.
GACAGAGACAGAGAGAGAGAGAGAGAGAGAGAGAGCGAGCGAGCTTGTGTTGGGCCTCAGGGGCTCCTCCAGTTCCAACAGGTGCGGTAGCAGGGCTCCTGTGGGCTCCTCACCTGCCATAATGAGATATTACTACCTGACAGCTCCCAGCTGGAGCAGCTCTGCCACGGTACCCACCGTTTAGCACAATTAAACTATCACCCTGCATTGTGACTGTGCCACGCTGGGCTTGCCTGAGCCACCTTCCTGGATATGTAATCAACTGGCAATACAGGCTCTGTATATCACACTGTTGCTGTGCCTATCACATGCTCACATGCACACAGTACCGTTCTGTACGTACAAACAGAATACTCTGTGCACACAAACACACACATGCATGTGCATGAAGACACACAGATTCTACAAATTGCTATTTAATTCAAATATATCCATGTTAAAAAGGGTAAAATAGAAGTGACTGGGCTTAACTGGAACAATGCGACAACATTTTACGGTATAGTCTGACTGAATAACAAAACTGATTTAAATCTCCAAACCCTCGGCCGTAATTATGAATAAAAACATTAAAACGCGGTTAGCGGCTGTGAAAATACAAATCTTCTAACAAGGTAACATAGCTTATGGTGGCTGGAGAGTTTGTTTAAATTATATGTTGACCTTCCCCCTGCAGAAAGTCAACTCAATTACGCTGCTACTTCATCCCCACTTCACTCCCTCTCTCCTGAGGCTGTTCTCTGCTAGAAACTACCGCCGTCACCACAGCTAAAACCCACACTCAAAAGACACATTAGGCAGGCCGCCTGAAGAGCACACTTTACATACTGAGCAGAGCATTGATAATTACTTTGCAGGGTAAATTATTTGCAATAATATTCTGCTAGAGGATCCGATCTTGCGTCGCACTTTAAACACTCGTGCAGCTGCTCCAGTTTGACGGCGTGGCTGGTGTCCCTGATCCCCCAGTGGAAGGCAGGGGCAGATGCAGGTGTGAGAGAGCGCCGAGTGTCAGTCCACTCAGGCAGGCTGGATGAGCACTCGCGCTGATCTCTTGTCCGCCTGCCCCTCCTGTGCCACTGACCCTCCTCCTGATCCCTCAGATCCCTCACGCAGACACGCCAGTCCAACGGCTTGGCGTCGTGGTTTTTATGTTGGGCCCATGTTACTGTTGATGCAAGATAGTTGGATCCACAACAAGCCTGTCCTAGCTGTAAGCCTACTTCAGATGCCTAACCCCTACCTTCTTAATAATTGTCATTATAATAACTGTAAATCACGTTGGACTATAGCATCTGCTAAACTGAGAAACTGTGTCCAAGGAATACAGTATATATAAAGAATATACAGTACACACAAGAATACCTGCATCACTAAATACAGGTCTTCTGGGACTCGGCCTACAGCTTCTGCACTTCCCTGTTCTTGGCTACTTGTGGAAAAAACAATTGCATTGCCTGTGCTTCTTTCCCTCTCCGGCTATTCCCGCTTCGTCTCTTGGCCTTCTGGGGAATGGAGTTCCTAAAGTGCCTTCTGTCACTGCTGCAGAACTTAGGAAACGTTACAGCCAGTCAAGTCATCAACCAACAAGCTATTTGCTGTGCAACAGTGGAGCTTTATGGCTTGCCTTCTAGTTGACAGTAAGTTATGGGCCCTTTGTGAGTGCAAGGGAAGGAAAACAGAGATTGGAATTTGGCAGAAACATAATAATACAGAGATCTCCTGTCAGTGAAACCTGCGTTTTCGATGAAACAATTGAGCATTGTTATAGGAAAGAAAAGCAACAGTGACAGATGAAATATAGGGGGCCCCCTTTTTGGAAAACAGTAAACAAAGCACCATTCAGACCAGGTCCATTCTGTCATTTATAAAGATAACTTATTCTGTGCACTTGAGGGTTTACAGCAAAGAGCTGCACTTCAACAGAAAAGAGTGTTACATCTCTCACAGTTCCCAGAAAAAATGTTGCTGTGGAGGAGGCTGGAGGTGCCAAAACTAAAGTGGGGTGTGCATGCAAGTTTCCACAGAGATGCACAATGCCCTTATAGGCAACACAATAGTCTGAAAGGGAAGGGGAAGTTTAAAAGGAGAAAAGCCCTGAAGAAAATCTTAGATTTTGGGCCAAGTAATCAATAACAATGTCTAATTATGAAGGAGTAATTTTGCTGGGGGCAGGAGAAGCAGTGACAGTGAATGGGCTGGGAGGCAGCGTTATTGTCCTGCATGGCAGGCAGACTATGGGCCTCAGTTTGCGGCCTAGACTTCGTGAGGTCATCATTGGCGGCTTCACTGCCCAGGCCTGGGTTGGTTCGGTACAGCTGCTGTTCTGACATGTCCACACAGTGGTCGCTCTTCTCTAAACCCAATCGTAATGCCTTCCTTTTTCCCCAAAAATATACTTACATTCATTTAAATTTAAAGTGAAACATAAAGGTCTTAACCAGTTGTCTTCTCTTTCATTTTCGAATAGCGTCTACAGTAGCCGCTACAGCCGGAACACAGACTGAGAAATGCCACATTAACATTTGATAAAGGTCTTTAGATAAAGGATAGCCCTTAATTGTTCTATGTTGCTTTGTTTGTCACTATTCTGTTTAATTCGTGTAGTAAGCACACAAGACACACACAGTCTTGTGTTTTCCCCGTGCTCTTTGTCTTCGGGTCCATACAGGACCGTGAGAATAAGGGTTGACTGGAAAGGGGAGAGAGCCACGTTTCATGTGACACGTCAATCGGAAAATCAAAACAGGGCTAGTTAACGTGCTCCACCCAGATGAGGCCATCTACCAGGAGCATTATGAATAGGGGTCAGACAGGCCACACCTCAAAGATGTATTATTTAAGCCTTATTATGTTGGGAAACTGACATTGATTGCTGATTTCAACTGTTGAAACCAATTCATTTGTCTCCGTTGAATAGAAAGCATGGTCAACAGTGTGTAGCGGTGTTACATGTTCGGCGTGAAGGCAGAGCAGAAGTGAAGGACTAAATGAATGGCTGGCACCCCAGCTCTGTTTGGAGGTGGTTAGAAGTTACCATGTGATTGACAGCTGATGCAAGACAGAGAGAGGCCGACAGAAAACGCGATCTGAGGAGCGAAACCAGAAAGCCTTGCCACTGATCTGAGTAATTGCCCAAAAATGTTGGCTCACGGAGACATGTGCTAGCTGCTGTTTTAGCAATGCTAAGAAGGTTTCATTCACGGCGCGGCACTGAGAAAACCCACTGTAAATGAATGTGAAACATAGTCCTAATAAAATCAGAGAGCTGACAGACATGGTTGAAAAGAAAAATGTGCTGGATTTCCACTCCGGGAGAGCAGGCACTGTAGTGGATTAGATGCTGACTGAAACAGAAAATGCCTCAGCAGTCTGCCGTTAACCATGTGTCTGACCACTCGTACTGTGCCTCAACGCTGTGCTACGTCTGTCCAGAGCCACAGTGGCTTGTCTGTCAAAGTTGTTTTAGCCACACGTGATTTACCTACCACAATGCATTATATCCCAGTCAAATGTCGTCCCTCTGGTCAGATGTGATGGAAGGAACAAATGCCATATCATGTTCAGCTGTTGATTATCCTCGCGCTAGAGCACGTACGGGTTTACTCATGTTTACAAACACCTCGTCCTTTATGCTAGTTCAGCTTTCATTCCTTTCCCTAGCTCGTCAGACGCGTGCATCATACTGTGGCAGTGTGTCAGAATGAAATCATTAACTAAATTGCTTTCTTCCAAAAAATATATATATTTTTTATTTTTTTAAATCAATGAAGAAGAAAAAAAGAATAAGTCATAAGTGTGTCTGTGTCTGGCCGGTAGCCACGGGCCTTTGGTTCCCAGACAGCCTCTGCCCTGGCTCTGTTGTGGTTCCCTGCCACCACAATCATTATGCCGGGCCTCGGCACAGCACAGCGCCTCACTCACTGGGCCAGTAGGAAATAATCTGGTAATCTCAAACTACTCCTCCATTTCGACTGGGGCCCCACTCACACAAAGAGATCCTTTGTCCTCTAACGTTTATGGCCATCCTTTGGATTTCAATCACTGAATCAATCAAAAACATATTAAACAGTTAGGTTTTTTATAACAGATGTTGAAAGCCTAGGGAGTTTTCTTAAATAGGGCCATGAGCTTTAATACTTCATATTTTGTAACAATTCCTGCTGTGACTTGTTGAAAGATACTTTTTTTTTTAATATTATCCTATGATATTGTTTTTAGTTTTTAGTGCTCACTACAAAATACCTCAAACAATATATTTTAAGTAATGATAGGAAAAATATTCCATGTGTACACACACACGCAAGCAAACACGCGTGCACACACATACGCATACGCACGCACACACACACATACCCCTACATACACAGATGTGAATAAACAATGCAAACAGAACAAGGCAAATAGGCAGTGAAGGCCAGACAAATATTTGATAAGAGGATAGATAAGAAGCGTAGCTGGGCTGCGAGAAGCGTATACAGTAGCTGATGGATCCCACTTCTCTTCCATGGACTTCACCCCCTTTCTCTCCCTGTCTGCCTAAATTCTCCTGATCTGACGGCAGCAGATGTGTATTTCACAGTGCACCGAGTGTGTGTGGCCATTCCGCAAACAATAGCTGGAACTTGACAAAGGTCGTTGCGCTTGCAAAACACTGTTTACAGTAAAGGGCACCAAATCGCACACGGGCATGGTATCAAAAAGCATTACTTTTTTTAGCTCACAGGTCACTAAACACCACAGAGTAAACCAACCAGTGGGTGTGCATTTTCTATTTGTGTGTATTAGATGGTCCCCAAAATGCTATCTGAGCTTGTAAGTAAGTCCATTACCCATGTTTAAGACACCTCATTGACCTTATGTTAAGCTAACAGTTGGTGTAAACATGCACAATCCTATTAACCTAATAATGTACATGGGGCTGGGTACAGCAGAAAGAGGCCAATGTGTTAAAAGAGCTCTCTGAGTCTTAATTACCACAGACAGCCATGACAGGCACACAGATCCAGCTGTGGAAATGCCATCTAACTCCTACCACGGTGCACACAGGAGAGTTGCTTAGAAAAGGTTTAATTAGATAATACAATAAATATCACATTGCTGTTCTCTTTGTTCCAATATCAGTTCAATTAAAATGGAGATTATATATATCTGTATTATTATTTATTAATTACACTCGCACCACAAATCAGTAGGGTATGGTGAAATAGAAATATCGGATAGTTTTTAAGTTTTTAAATTGCTAACCAATAGGCAATTCTACCAATAAAATATTAGTGATGACAAGCATATGCCACTAAATGCAATATTTTAGTTTAAATACATTTAAATTATTCTAAAAATACTAAAGTCTTAAAATAACAAAATAGATTTAGAACTGTGTTTGCAAAAAATCTTGACATTGTAATAATACATTATGTAATGTAATATACCTGCAGATATGTTGTTGGTTTTGAGTGATCCTGGTAAACATCATAGTCTATTCAGTCAGTGATATGCCATGTTAAAAGTGACATTTTCATCCAGTACATTCTATTCTTACAGTATCATAGTCCATATATTACTATACCATATTTTCTTTAAATACTCTATATATTCAGACAGGATATGGTCTATTTGCAATAAGCAGGGCATACCGATATAGCTAATATCTATTTCAATAATATAGTTTTTGTCCTTGCACCATGGTGGTACTGTAGAATGAGTTTCCTACAGCAGTTAGGACAGCAATCATGCAATGTATAAAAAATGCCCTATCAAATCTAAGTGCAAATATATTTGTTTTAAGCTTGGTTATACTTAAAACAAGCAAATGTGGCTGCCAGTGCAGTAAGTGAAATTCACTTGATAAGATTTTTTATAATTAGTGCAAATGTACTTAATTTTAAGTCACTAGATAAGGCATTTATATTAGAAACAAGTCCAACTAGATTTTAAATCTAAAAACACGATTATCACCTTAAATTAGGTATAGTTTTTGTAGTGTGAACAATCTTTCTGCAAGAGACTTGAGACCCACCTCTTTAGAATTTACCTGGGTATATCACCCACTTGACCACTCAGTATTTATGTAAGGCTCTCATAAAATTCTCCATTAGAATCCCTTATTTTACACATCTATTTTGTTTAAATTATATACAAAAATCTCTCTATTTCTTAGATTAACTCTAAGAAAATATTTCACATTGCATATATTCGGGCTGTTAATTAATTTGAGGACTGGATAATAATGTAAGATATATAACTCTAAGCCCTTTTTTCATGCTTTCAGGCAGTTATAAACAGTTATAAGTTATATGTTATAAGCAGACTGGTGTATATGACCTATTCACTATTGAGAAATGTACTCAATATAAATCACTAAAGCATCAAAGCGCTTTCTAAATTATGTAAATGCACGTCCATTCTCATTGTTAATTTGAATAAAAACTAATGCAACAATTAACGGACTGTACAAAGTGTCCCGGACACACCGGATTTAGTTCCAAGTCAGTGTATTGCAGGGTGAGGACCAGTTGGAAGGAGGTGAGGTGTGGCCGTGGGTGCTGCAGAAAAGTGACAGTCCATAGGCTCATGTCTGTGGCGTCAGCAGGGTTGCAGTCCAGGGCCAAGCCGGCCTATCAGCTATAAATGGCGACTACATCACCACAGCACTGCTGCTGCTAAAATTACAGGACTCCAATTCTTCCCTTTCCCGCTATTCTCCATTGTGTCACCGATAGAAGCAAACGGCCAAAAAAACGACAAGAAAGGAAAGAGTTTAATATGAAACATAACTGATGATGGCGGCAACAACTCCAATGGGCTGAGTTTAGGCCTATATATATAT
>JAODOY010000018.1:2381460-2418625 GCA_025399855.1 Forbesichthys papilliferus | reverse complement strand
AGAGAGATAGAGAGAGATAGAGAGAGAGAGAGAGAGAGAGAGAGAGAGAGAGAGAGAGAGAGAGAGAGAGAGAGAGACGCAAGCACAGGGTTTTAAATTAAGACCAGGCCACAATTCAAGGGCAGAGTTTTTGGTGAAGGAGAGGCAGGGAGGATAGACATCAATGGCAAAAGACGCTAAGCTGGCCCGGGCTAGTCCTGATGAAGAACGTTCCTCTGCCAAGAGCAGCCTCTGCCTAACCAAGTCTCCCACCATCTGCAACAAATGTGCTCTATTAAAGCACTACCATATGGACAACAAGCTAGCTATTAACACGGCTTCAGCACATCGCCTTAACCCAGGCCAGATTTGGAACTTCCAGTCAAATTGACTGCTGATTTAATGCACCGCCAGGCAGGCAGCATCCATGTGGGTCTTGGCACGAGGCAGCACTTTCAGCTTTCAGTCATTAACAGCCCCACGGAGCGAGGCGTGCACAGTGAGACACAGAGGTTACCTACACGTATCCCACTCACGCTTTCATCTTCTGCAGCTCTTTCCTTCCCAACGCTACATAATAAAGGCGTCAGCAATGGTGTTAGAGGAGGACGATCTGAGGAGAGCGCTGGTGCACCGTAGCCTCCCTCTCGGGGCGGGAAAGTCGAGGCTCAAAGCTTCCTATTCCGCGGGATGGAAAGCGCCCCTTCGCACCGGGCCTGTGCTGTGCCCATGCACTGTCGCTGAGCCTGGGCTGGGCTGGCGGGACCGGTGTCTCAGTTCTTCCACAGTGATGGAGAGAGCGCAATTGCTCCTTCTGCATGGAGCCAAGATGGCAATGATTAACCCTGCAGGGTGTGTGTGTGTTGGGAGGAGGAGGGGGGTAAATCCCCGTGGGCTGGGCGACCGTGTCGACGGATCTACCCTGTCTGAGTCATGGGTGTACCCACCCTGCGCTCACAAAGACCTGCTCTCTTCTGCTATACTATGACAGCATGGCTATAAGCCCTCTGTTTCACCAAACAGACACAGTGCACACACACACACACAGTCACACATACGGGGATGAATACACTCGCGAACACAAACACGCATTCACGCACAATTAATTACAGTTATGTGGCTTTCAACTGACTCCAAAGTTTAGTTAATTTGGTTTGTTTATTTTAAATAATGTTCCCCTTTTCTTGACTTTTTCGATACTATTTATAATTACAGTGGAAACACTGTTTTGCTCTTAAAAGTCTGCATGTGTACAATGTTGTGGATTTACAGTAACCAACTGTATGAAAATAGGTTTTTTATTTATTATTCATGGTAATCTATATATAAACAAGAGTTAATTTCTTTCTCCAATACCAACACAGTGGCAGAAATAATAATCCCTTGTGAACTTCGTCTGTCCCACACACAATATATTAACAGGAAAAAACAAACCTTGTAAAAGGTTTCTCCCAGATATTGAGTAAATCTGTCTAATGTCTGAGTGCATATTCACTGAATGACGATGAATGATGAAGCTGTGTGCACGCACACACAGGCATGCAAAACTCAGACCTGCATGAAGGCACATCTTTTGCTAATGAAGAAAAAAATAAACGATATATACAGTCGATTGATTGATATATATATATAAATATAAAAACTACAGCTACTCAGTCTGTACTCAAATTATATTTTGTGTAAAATATATGGGAAGTGTATGTATTTTAAAATTAATATACTAATTATACAGTAATTTAATCTGTATACATGTTTCATAGGTAAAGTCAGCTATTGTAAGATAAATGTAAGATAATACACTTTTTGTCAAATATAACAAATATCTCCTCACATTTCGCTATCTTACCGTTCTCTGTGCGTATTGAAAAAATAATATACTTCTACAAGCCCTGGCTCAGTAAATAGTAACATAAACAAAGTGGTAAACACCGCTTGTATCAACAAAGCCATAGTACTACGCTTTGCTTCACAATGCATTTCTATGTGTGAGGCTTTGCCGTGGTGGACCGCGGAGCAATTCTGTTGTTAATTTAACCTCGAAGTACGCAAGAAGGACTAACCCTACCTTTAAAGGTATGGTCAGAAGCGAAATGCGAGGAGAAATTTGTTGAATTTGACAAAAAGTGTATTAGCTTAGCATGTAGGTTGCAATAACTGACTTTACCTTTAAGGCCCCATTTTTGTTATTCCTATAAAGTGATGTTACAATTACCCGAGCAAACAAAGTGTTATTGGGCATTTAAACATTAGCCATAGCATGTCCTGGCTATCATTGTTCCAATACAGCTCTTGCACTTGATGTTCCCTATGCAGATTTGTGACGAGCTAAAGACTAGCTGCTGACAGTCTAATTAATTAAGCCATTTAGTTTAGAGACGTAGGACAAACTTGTGAAAAGGTACTGTTAGTTGAAGAGCAGGGAAATCCTAGGAGAAGATGTCCCAGCAGACAGTATGCTGTCGCTTCAACAGCAGAAAATACAGCAATATGTGGTCCAGCACATACGTCAGCACACACACACACAAACACACCGTTACACCTTAAACTATTGCAATGGTTTCTATTCCACCCCTCCCCCATACAACTGCCTACAGTACCACACACACACACACACACACACACACACACGTGCACATCTGAGCGTTGGGGCTGCCAGAGGAGTAGTGAATTAATTTGTGTGAGCCACTCTAACATTAGGAAGGTGTGTTGAAAGGTGTCTGCTCATGTTTCAAATTAAACGCGCCGCTGGTCAGCATTAGCACCTCGCCACCCGTCGGCAACTGACACTTAGGGGGTTGGAGGGAAGGTGGGGGGGGGGTGGGATCCGCCGCTCACACTGGAATAATTAGAACATGTCAGGAAGAATTAATTTCCTCATTTTTCAAAAGGATACACAGAAATTACCATGTTATTATATGACAGGGTCCCTGGGAGGATTGGATTAAATTTGATTTCCAGCGCAGCCCACACAACAAATTAAAGTCATAAATAAGATGGAAAGAAACGGGCGCAGAGCATATGTTTATGGCAATGACTGAAGCCAAGGGACCAGAAACAACTATCTTCATTTCATTTTATTTAAATCAGAACGACACCGTGTATCTGAATGACAGCGCTTGCTAATGGGGCCAGATTAGAGAATCCTTGATATTAACGTGGAGCTTTAGCCAAACCAAAAGGTATGGTTGTGCATACAGTAGGCCGCACCATACCAACCAGAGTAGCCCATGCAGAAATCACAGTCAAAAATAGAATAACCTCTCAGCAAGAGTTCACCACATGATCAATTATATCAGCATGTAATCGCCAAAGATCTGTGAGCAAAGGGATCTAGACGCTTTACTGTCACAAACATGCACCCATGTTTGTAACACTGTCTGTTCTTGCAGCATGTTAAGGGGTTTTAAGTAAGTTAACTAGTAATAACATTACAATATGTCCAAGTCAGTCAACCCCTATTAGTTTTGGCATCTGTACTCTACAGAAATGTAATGGCCAAATCTACCACCATCACTGCCATGTGGCTATTTAGATGAGAAACCAGCTTGCAAATTGATTTTATATATAAATATAAAAAATGTGATACGTTTTTATCTTCATATTTGAAGATAATACTTGATATAAAATCCATTTAGAAAAGGAAAAAACAATATGTAAGAGACAGGCTATAATAGAGAATAATACCAGATTATCATGGTATTTATGTGTATAGATATGAAGACCTGCAGTAAATGTAAAAGCATGTTTAACCGACTTAATGTACTAACACAAATTCTCTCTTTGGGGCTCAAAATAGAATTGTTAGCTTACTGTTACAATTCAATTGAGACCTGAGAAGACTTTTTTCAAGTCTGGAAATGGGCCGTCATTAGAGTCTAGCACTCCCCTGGGCACCACAAACTTTAAATAATTTGCGAATCAATTAACTGGCTACTCTCAACGCAACAGGGATGTCACACTACAGGGTCACAGTGCATTTTCAGTTGGAGACGATTCATGGCGTTTTGGGAGAAAAGTTCATGGTTGAAATCGTTAATTCATTTTACCCGACTTTTAGTTATGCATTACTTTCTCCAGCTGGGGTAGCAGGAAGATTAATGTTATGTTCTTTGGTCCTGCTTTCTGTCGTATATACTGTAGCTAGTACTGTAGGTGAAACACAGGGAGCCTAGCTTGACAAGCATGGAAATCTAGAATGAGTAAAGACAATCAAGCAATATAAGTAAATAAAATATAAAAAATGATGACAATAAATAACTACATAAATCAGATACTCGTTTGGTTAGAGTAGATCCTAATTCTAAAATAATCCTTATAAATAGGTATTTTATAATATTTATAGCATAAACTCTATAAGAAGTATATAAAAACAATATAATGTATTAATGATGGCCACAGGAGCTACAGTATTTATGCATTGCAACATTTCCAATTAACAGAAGATGAATACTATATCCATGCACATTTTCTACCTTCCTGCCAGGTAATGAAATGTGGAACAATTCATTTTCCAAAAGCGCTCTGGGCCCCTCTGAAGTAATTGAGGCTGATTAATTGAAATGAAATCTTTGTCAAGCGGTCTCAGTTTAGCCACATATCTATGGATAATCACTGCAGGGTTACTGGCTTGAAGCGAAATATCAATTTCATGAATTATATAACCAATGGTTATTTATTTAAATTGTATGAAGGTCTGTTTATTTAATTTAGAAATGGTTATCGCGTCTCCTTTTACTTTAGGGCTGCCACTGTGGGTTGACAGCTAAGACTGTGTTGCATGTCAGTTAAACAGAACCAGCTACTGAACAATGGATTTGGTTTATTAAGATGCTTTGACATATTCTCAGGTGTTCCCAAGTGGAAACACTGATTAAACATGTCTCCCAGGAACTCTACACACAAACAAAATGACTCCCTGCCTTGTCTTATGATTAATTACACATGTTGATGCAGTAGTACAGGATGTCGATTTATGAGTGTCTGTGGACTATAGACGATAGAATGGCACACAAAAATAGGATGCCACTTAGACTATCACTATAATATGTCATAAAATAAGACAGACCGTGACTGCTGGCCTCTACGGCTCTATGCTGCCTACAGTAAGATATGTCTTAGACCGGTGTTAGGCATTTGAGCCATTGGTATATAAATAGAAAGCAATAAAATTAATATGCTGATTGACAAAGATACCTTTCCAAATTAAAGCAAATGGAATTATGAATATTTGTTTTAAGGTGCACTAAGCTATTCATTACACAGGCCCTAAAAGCAGGGAGCAATTGTAGTTAAGAAAAAATGGTAAATGGACGGCATTTATCCAAAGGCTTTACAGTATTGCCTCACTTTCATTCATTCACACACACATTCAAATACCGATGATGATTGCTGCCATGCAAGGTGCGACCAACCCCCGGGAACAGTTGGGGGGTAGGGGGTTAGGCATCTTGCTCAAGGATGCTTACAGGTAGATCAACACCAGGGTTTGCAACCACAACCCTCAGGCTGGCAGCCTGACACTCAGAACGCTAGACCATCCTGCCCCCTATATAGACCCGTGAAGTCTGCCTAACATGATGCCTTCTCAAGTTCGGTTTGCTAGAAAACAAACGCATACATGCTTTCATCTAACACAGTATGAGCATACATGTTCAAAAACAAGTTTAAAAGGGCATACTGCATGGCTCAATAATAGCTCTGTGCGTGTGTCATTGAACCAGTGTTTGTCTTTGTTAGGAGCCTAAACTGTAGCTGCTTTTATTTCACCTCAGCACAATACTCTGTGCTGTTTGTACAGTTAACAGCGCTTTCCAAGTTGTGTCTTGATTGATTCGATGCCACTACAATAGTCCTATCAACAAAAAACCTGCAGGTAGGAAACTCACTGACTGACCGACAGGTGTGACATACAACACTATTAGCAGGGCTATCTTATTAGGACCATTCAAAACAAAGCTCTAACCACCACCACCATGCTAGCAGACTTGAAACAGGGCCAGCTGCTTCTCAGCAGAAGACGGTGTTTGATATCAGATGGCAAAAATAAACAATGGTAAATGGCCATGAACTTTGAGATGGAATAGACATTTCCCAGATGATATTGAAGAGCTCCACCACTACATTAATATGACTCTATTCTTTATATCCATCTCCAAGTGACATTTGGAAATAAAGATTAATATCAACTAACTTTCTCAGCTTTATTTGCTTAACATTACCACTGCTACAATATTTATTAGAGAGGCTGCAGGCGGAAGCCGAGCAGAGGCCATTAAGAGAATATTCCAGAAGTGCAGAAAAGTCCATAATGTACTCTATTCTACTCATTTCTGGTCTACTACTGTATGAAGGCATTAAAAAAGTATTTCAGGCTGCCATATTGTTTAAATGTTCAACAATATTTTTACAGTATAACTGATCAATCAGTCAATCAGATCAATCAGTTAAGATATGTTCAAAATATTATAGTTTCCCATTAAACAATATTTTCTTGAATTTTGTGATTTATCCAGTTAATATCTGAAATTCAGCCAACCGGCACAGAAACTGTATACCAATGTTCAAAGCACTGAATTAACAAACTAAGCCATAGTACAATTTTTTTTTTTTTTTTCAAATATCACTTAAATTAGTGATTCATTACCGATCCTAAAATTGGCAATGACAATTTATGTAGGAGGAATGAGGCGCCTGACATACTTAACTATCTAAAACTATGAATATAAAAATATGACCAGAATACATTTTTAGATCTTTAAAACAGTAATGAGTAGGACAGAAATGTTGCCCACTGTGCGTCTCTGTGTCATTGTGCATGTTGAACGGTCTAATTGTGCATATACATTGTGTGACTACCCAATTGTCCAGCTCATTTGGTGCAGGTGTTCAAAGTGGGTGGAACACACCAGGGGTGAACGAGACAAGTGGCTAAAAAGAAACAAATTGATACTTACAAAAACCGAAAGACTCAATCCACAGATCCCAGCGATCACTGGTTAGTTGATTTTTGAACTCATGAAATTGACCTGAAATGCAATAAAAGAAAATGGAGACAAAAGATTATATTTAATTCCATTCCTTATATATGCCAGCACTATCATTGTGAAGAATAATACAGTATATATGATTAGAGCTACGGCTGAGTGTAGAATACAACTACAATGTGCAGGGTTGGTCAGATAACGCTATTTACTGACATGAGCACAAACAGTAAAAGGACAAGAGAAAAGCACAGTGAATATTGACAAAGGGTCAGAGTCTCTATTGTAGCGCTGAAACAGCTTCCTTAGTGTCTTCCAGCGCTTACTGTTGGGTAAACCAATTCCAGACGTGTCTGAAATGTTTAAAATCCACTTATGTGCTGCCTCATTAATCTGTCCCCAATTCTGTGGATTCCACTCATGAACAGCTTTAAAATAAAGTGTCTGTTTTATTAAATTTAGCTCTTTATCCTTCTAGCACTGCCTGCTAATGATTTATTCAGCGGCATGCTTGGCTAACAACAACATGTCTCTCAGAGTTGCACAACTTGCACAAGTGTTCTTAGAAGACTTAACATACACGCAGGAAAACTCCAACAAGGGTTCATGTTAATAGGAGGCAATATCTATCCCCTATTCCAAAACAAAGGGATGCAAAGTCAAGAAGGAATGCAAATAGAAAAAAAATATATCCTTTACCAAAAAAAAAAACATTTTGAAATCAGTGGGGAAGAAAATACTGTAAACTCAATAGCATTATGTCCCCCTTACACCCGCACCAAGAACCAGCTATCTCATTACCAGCTGATTTACACAATTAGCCCGGCTCAGAACTGCCAATTAAACAGGGACAGAGATTTTTAAGGTCACGCTTAATTGATCTGTCACTAATTTGCACTGCTGAACCTCGGCTCACCGCTATCGGGGCCAATAAGCCACCACCAGCACGACCAGGCAACATGTACCAACTCATATTTCATTGTTGTCACGGAGCACAGCGTAGCTGTGGTGGCGTGGGAGGAGGCAGGGTTAATAGAATCAGCCGAATAAAAGCAATGTTTTCAGAAGGATCTGGATGTGCTAGCCTTGAGGCTGGGCCTGACAATAGGGTAGAGACGACCCAGGGACTGACCTCAGCTAAATGGGAAGCTGTTAGGTGAATAGCACCTCTGAGTTTAATGTCTGCTGCCTCCTCAAAGTATGCAAACACATACGCGTCTCACCTTTCTGTACTGCGGCCCTGCTTCTAAAGCTCACCCTTAGGTACAGCGCACACACACACACATGCTTTTATACAAACACGCTCTGTATCTCTCGCTCTCACTCTGATACACACAAAGGAAGACAGACAGTCATATTTAGATGAACTAGTGCTGGTAGCTATGCTGTCGCTCAACAATTATGCCCTGCTGAATAACACGCATTTTAACACGGGTGGCAATTTAGCAAGCCAGTCTTTTATTGTTAAACATCTGAATTATAGGCCTAATTCCTGTTGTGCCTTTGATAAATAGGAGCTCTTATAATTACAGGGGGTAGAAATGAACCGGCTTTTGAATTCCTAATGTGATGCTAATTGAAAACAATGAGGTAAATAACAAGGCGAAAATGTATTTAAGCTAATTATTTGTCTTAATAATTTATAATTGTAAATAATGAGAAAAATCTAAATGGCATTATTACAAAACAAGCTCTTTATTCCCTCTGGTGTGCTATAAGTATCTGCATCAGTCAATCAAGAGAGAGAGAGAGAGGTTAAAGGGAAATGAGTGCTGCTATAATATGTTTCTATGTAGACACAGCCAGCAGCTGTGTAAACCACCGAGCGTCATACTTTAGCCAAGTACAGTAGATGGTGGCCAGACCACAGCTGACCAGCTATGGTGACCAGCCAGAAGAAGTTACAAAGAACATTCTGCCGTCACCACTGTGTCTTGGAAACCTACTGAGCACTAATTGCTTAGCCGGGAAATTGAGCAATAAACAGCATAAAGATTTGAGCAGTAAAACACAAACCTCTAAGAGGAACAGAGCTGACATGAAGCACCAGAGTTCATGGCCACCTGTGGCATTTCTTTCTACGAGAGGCTTTTTCTCTGGCTCTGGACAGTGAAGGCCAACTCCCAAAAGTGACACAAACGCACACACGCGTGCTCACACACACACAAACGCACACAGCAACACTCTAATATCAAATGTACCTTCAAATTCCTGTTTATAGACAGTAAGGCGTACTGTACGCTTGAGTCCCTTATCCTGAACATAAGGGAGGGTTGTTTCTTCTGAGATCGTATGACGATGTAGAGCAAACAGGCCATCGCAACTGAACTCAGCAGTGCACACAGCATCATACACACACGCAGACACACACACACACACACACACACACACACACTATCGGCAAGGTCCAGATTCTGCTTAGCAAGAACCACATATAATGACTTTCGATGGCCCATGGGACATGTTTTACTTCAAATAAAGTGTGTGTGTGTGCCGTGCACATATGTGTTTGCCCACATGTGCATTTGTGCATATGCATTAATAGGCATGAGGCAAGCGAAAACCTGCACTTCAACTTATTTTTTGGACTTTATCCAGATCTGCAACATGTTAAAAGAAATCCGCTCCCTGCTTCGTTTCCAAATCCACACTCGCTCCCCCGCGTCTAAACACGCTAAAGTAGGAATTTTGCCGAGCTAGTTATTTTGACAATGGCGGTAATCTACGCCATCAGCACACAGGAGCCTACCTGGCCTGTTGGCCGGTTATCTCTGCTGTAGCAGAGCCCCACAACCAGGTCTGGGGACCCAAGTTTAGGATGCAATGTGGTGGGTCTATAACAGCGGTGCCAGGGAAATTGGTATAAACGGGGAGGGGTTGTTGGGTGTGTGTGTGTGTGTGAGTTCGTGTGTTATGAAGGGTTTGGGGGTGGAACTGCGGAAAATATTCTGGCAGGGAAATGTGTAATATAGCATTGCAACACAAGTGATTGTCTGATTCAAAATACCAATTTGATGCAGTCAATCTTCTCCCAACACCATCAAGTGTGTAATATGAAATGAGGTTGGGTCACCCCTGGGCTTTGGGGGCAGGGTTCCAGGTTGGGCCTGACTGTAGACACTTAAATGTTATGGAAGGTACGGTAACCTGCCTAATCCGGAGTGCAGCATTCTGACTGCTATGCTGAACTCTGCACCGGCATGCACAAACGCATGTAGCTTCAACTGGTCTGTCAGACAAGACAAGCTTTGGTTCTACTCAAAATTCACCATATAATTCAGTTACACCGTGTTTAAGACCGGCCAATCACATGCAAACAGCTTGCCCTATGCTCCGGCACACTGTCACAGCCTCTTTTAACTTGGTCTTCCCCTTCTCCAAAATCTATTCATCTCCCAGACAGCTCTCAGCCGGTGTTCAGCGTGAAGCGGTGGCAGACTATGTAGACATCTACCGTACAGGCTGTCTACAACTAATGTGTCATGTATGAGTGGGTGAGTGTCTGACACTCAAAATAGCTTTATTTAAAAGGGTCCAAACACAAGAGTGACAGGTTCACTATTTCCTAAACGCCATAGTGTCAAACACAGAGAAAAAACAACCATCTACAATTGACCATCCGCCGTTCTGCTGCTTGCTACGAGAGACAGAGCGCGTGTGTTACGGTTCTGTGGCTGAACAAGCCTTTCACACTGCCCCGGCAAATACATTAGGTGTCATTTCCTCTGCATCAAATAACAAGAATAAAAGTCCATTTACTGCGCATCTGGACAGAGGCGGGGGTGGTGTGTTTGTGTGTGTCGGGGGGAAACAAGCAGCAAATAGAATGTTTTCCTCCGCGGTGGACAGCACTCCCCGGCAGCCTATCAATTCTCTTTGATTCTCTCCCACATATTATTCAGCCAACAAGGGAGTAAAGGCACAGAACGTACTGTAGGATAGCAATGTGTTTGTTTTCCCCCCGCTGATGAGGCCCTCATTGTCAACATTGTATGATGTGCGCATTTATTTCTTCTTTCTTTCCCTTCCCATTCATACTGAGATGTGTGTATACGGTACTGTATGTGTGAGTGTGTGTAAGTCAAAGTGGATGGGGGGGGGTTCTTGTGAAAACAAGCTTCTCTCTCTCTCTCTCTCTCTCTCTCAGGTAATGTGTTTATTTTCTGGGACCCATCTTCTAGTTTACTGAGTGACGCCGTTTCCCACTCTTATCGCCTGGCTCTCGCGGGGCACTTTAGCCCCTCAAATCCTGTTTGCCACATACTGGTTTTAGAATCTGTGAAATGAGTGGTGGAAAAGCGTGGCCGCAATGTCTGCCTGTGTCGCCACTGGACTCAAATGGGCTTGGTGCTTTTCTTTTTTAGTTTTGTTGTTTTTTTTGCGTGTGTGTGTGTGTGTGTCCAGGGAGATGCATACATGGACGTTTTTAACACCTCAAAGGAGGCAGGGCCTTTGTGTGGCCACACTAGAGAAGCCTGCCAGTCTCCTGAGGAGTGAGTGCTGCAGCACAAAGAGCTGGAAAAAGGAATCAGCGGGGGCATCACTCTGCATGGGCACGGGGCACACATGTACACGCACACGCACGCACGCACGCACACACACACACACTGAGGAGACACATGTATGCCTACGGACACACAACATACAAAACAGGGAGTGACAGTATGTACCAAATACAGTATAATGCACAGATTAATGAGGGAGAATGTTTAGTGGCATGGCAGGTGCATTATAGGTGCCAGAAAAACATGCCATAACAACAAAGGCATTGAAGAATAACACTGACTTTTTCATAACTAGCGTAAAATACAGTGGCGAGTGTAATGTTCACACATAGTCTAAATGAAATGATCCAGAATTTCATAGAAATGTGGAATAAAACCAGCACGGCAAACCCCACCATTTCCAACGTATTGATTTTGCCACCACTGTTCATTTCCATGGCAATATGTATTTTCTTATTCCAAAGGACAAAAAAAAAAGCAGCTTTCCAATCAGTATTTATGCTGCATAGATTAATACGATAAGCATTTAAATGCAAATATCACTGCTATATGTGTACAAAGGAGTTACAACTTCTGTCTGAAGAAACATAATAAACCTGCAATTGTCTTCTGACTCCAAGAGGTTTGCACTGACAAGGACTAAGCATCTGTATTCAAATGAATCCCTATTTCAGTCACAATTTAGTGGGTGTTTTCCAACAGTATTGCACTGAAAATCAATCACATGGTGAATTAAGCCAGAAAAGCAAGTACTGATCCATAAATGATCAGGTTACAACAAGACACTGGTGTCTGCAAATGATTCAGTGTTCTTGTTTGAAAAGAAGCAGGGTGCACCAATAGATTGTGGCCTTTTCTGTCAAACTGTTTTTACCAATATGAACTCAAAGTGTGTGACAGATTACCTTTGATACCTGAAAGGCCAACAATTGGCCTTTCTGGTATCATGGCTAATCAAAATATCTACAATATAGATTATTTTATAACAGAGTTGTAGGTTATAGAGAATTTACAAGCTCCAACTAAACTGCAATCACCCAAAACACAAGAACCTGAATTGTGTTGCCTTGTCCAGTGAGTCTAAACATCACCTTACTATACAGTATGTGTGGTTTTCACCTACTTTACTAAATGTAGTACGTTTAGGAAAGTACGATACTTCTTGAGCTTGAACAGCATATAGTATTTGGATTATGCCTGTGTGAAGCCAGGCGGGATAACCAAACCAAGTGGCTTGACTCAAGATAAACAAATGCAGTCCTCCATATGTTTGGGGGGAAAAGGACCGATATCTTTAGAAAGAATCAAAGGTCATATAAACAAAAGAACAAGTCTGTTACTGCGGCGTATGAGGTCACAGTGTGAACCAAAGAGTGATTGGTGCATGCAGTATCCCATGGCCCCTGTAGCCATTTCACATTTCACATCATAACCTCTACTTTCTTGGTTTTATTCACAGTTGCAATGATCATGTCTTTCCAGAAACACACAAATAATATCAACGTTAGCAAATGCAAATGAGTCGTTTAGGGGGAACGAAAATGATCTGTTTGTGAATATTTCTGCCTTCTTAATCTTCTAAAGAGGGAAATGATTTAAAGGGAAGACACAAATCTTCAGTGACATGGCAGGAATTATAGGGCAAGCCCACCCAACCCTCCCCCTCATTCTCCTTTTACACCCACCCCCACCCACATCTTTCTCTACTCTGATTTCACCCCCTCCTTTTCCTGGGGGACTGGGAGACGAGGGTGTGTGTGTGCGTGTGTGTGTGCGTGCGTGCGTGCGTGCGTGCCTGCGTGCGTATTTGTGTGTGTGGAGAGTAGGGTTCTAGTGGGCCTGTCACCCCAGGGGAAACAAATGTAGTGTTTGAGGTACTGATCACCGCTCTAATTGAGTTTAACAGTTTTTTGCTGGATTGAAAAAAGAACCTTTGAAATGTGAAGGTCAAATAACCGCTACAGTCAGGCAATAAATAAACAAGGTAAGCAGATCCCGCCAGCATATATTAGTGGCAAATTCAATTAATGTAAAAACAGGAGATGTGTGGTTCTCCATTGGACAATACATCCCATGCCACAATGCACAGCCTTACTGAGAGACAGATCACCCAACAGAAGAGATAATTAATCAGTTATAATTTGAGAGGGTACATTGTATGTGTACAGTACTGTGCAGCTGACTTCAAACTTAAATGTTTGGATACAACCATATTTCCAAAAGAATCACACTAATAATGTAATTTTATCAAGAAGACCACAGTAACTTTGTACATAATCATATATAGAATGAGTAAACTGCTACATGGGCCTATTACTTAAAATAAAATGTTTATTTTATTTACATTGTATTCCACTTCATACAAAAGCAGCCATTGCTGCCATTGTAAAAGTTTTGACCACAAACAGCAAAATAGCATTATATATTGTGTATATAAACAACATATGAAAATATTGTTAAACATAATCCATCTTGAAGTGATCTCACGGCACCTCCAAAAAAGCATTACGTGGCCCCTCAGGGGGTCCTGAGTCTGAACCCCACTTTGAGAAGCTGCTGATGTCGGGTCTCCTAGGCCCATTGTGCATTGATTCTTGCACAAGGAGAGGAAATGGTCATGAAGTACGACCACCGTCTGGACTGAGCACAGACGGTGGTCAAGAACAAGGCATGGAGACAGAGAGAGACACACTCCACTGTAAAACCTGTTACAATGTGGCCTTTGTGACATAATGCAGTCTGCGCTGCAGATTTTTGGAAAATAATCCAAAATGTCCTAGTACACATATCCAGCAATAACAACTGACATCATAACCTCTACTCTATATCCCATGTTGCTGGGCACATTTTATACTTAGTGTAAAATGAGGGGGGGCAGAAAAACATTGTGATACAGTTCAAATGTTCCCATCATGCCTTGGGAAGCCATTACAGCATGGTGAAGCTCATGGCGAAGCAGAGGAACAAGCTACTGTACCGGTACTGCAGAGTCTGGCTGCAGCCTCATGTGAGTCCACTACATGGTGGCAAGGCGTACTTTCATTTATTGCATTTATCTATGAACAAAAAAATGATTTTGTCATGAAAATCTTCAGTTTAGTCTGAAGGAACTTCAGCAAAATGCCACACTGGCATTTTGACACAAGTCTAAAAGCACTAATGTTATTTAGACGGCTGTGTGAAAGCCTTTACAGAATGGGTTGGGGCTGTTCTTTAGCCAAACAAAAGGCAGAAGCAAAAGAAGATCATCTTGGAGTGTCTCTGACAGTAACATGTGGTAGAATGCATGACAGGTATTAAACATATTAAACATGAAATATATGCTTCTGATTGGTCTACGACGTCCTAACTGAGATTATAGTCTAGAAACCTTGTTCGCATTAGCGTTTTCACAGCCACCCTGCTGGCAGTCTAATCAGGGTGGGTTTGTGAGATGAAGTCAAGCAAGTTGGTAGAGCTACCGTAGATGAGGCTATCAAAACAGTTGTAGCAACAGAGACTAATTATATGTTATAGTACCAAAATCCTATCAGAGGTCCACACCAAGTAGGAAGAAATGACTGGCTTCCCAAAGTTGCCTTGCCAGACCTTATTCATTAAGTGAATTTTAGGTCTGGTTATGCCAGGCATCTCTGATTGGTTTACTGCAACATTCCCACAGAGGCAGTGGTGAGTAGTGTATTAGCAGCTACAGTACTGTAGATAACGGGCCTTCTGCCTGTCTAGAGTCAGTACACAGTTGGCCCATTGACTACATTGTCCTCTGCTGTTTTCAAATGTTTTGCTTGCATAATAAATTAATATAGTCAAGAAGCGTTAGGTCTGAAGATACAGTTACAGTATCTCCATCTATAGGTGAATGCAAAACATGTTTTGCATAACTGAATAGAATGATGAACGTCATACACTGACAATGTCGTTGACAAACATTCCTGCTGTAGACGGCCCCTCGCCACCTACTTTTAAATAAGATAATAGATCACTATGCTTTCTAATTTGCATAGGCTTCACACATAACAGGGGGCAGAGCTAACGCAACCACAAAAGTGTATCAACAAACTTCTGTTTTGGTTCCTTGGTCGAAGCTCCTATTCCAATTTCCAGCAGTGGTGAGGCAGCTTGTTTTACAAACATATCTTCCATTACATATAAACCTACATTTTAAGCAGCGTGCATGCTCTGAGTAATGCATTGGTAGGACATCAATATAACAAAGATATTCTGGAAGTTATGTTCACTGTAATGCAAGGAAAACAAGACTAAACTAAGAACGACTAAGTTCGATTTATTATTCTATTAAAGGCAAGAAGCCAGTTTAAAGGCCTGCAGACTGGTGATCAATGCGTTTTAACAAATAAAATGTAGAATCACAAGACTATTGAGTTACCATACAGCATAACCTCTATAAAATGTAACAGAGGAGAGTAAGAACATTCTCTCTGTATTGCATTAGCTAATAGTGTTTTACAGCAACCTGACATTTCAAATTAATTTTGAATTAATAATAACTTAAAGCATGAAAACACAAGGGTTCCATACATCAATTATCTCTCTAGCTGTGTGTGTGTGTGTGTGTGTGTGTGTGTGTGTGTGTGTGTGTGTGTGTGCGCGTGCGTGCGTGCGCGTCTACGTGTAAGAGTGTGTGTGTCTGTCTGTCTGTTCTCAACAACAATCAGCTATAGGTGGTCTGAAGAAAGGCTACGGTCTAACAGTAAAATGTTGAAATTGGAAAAAATATTACCCTTCTTTTTCTTGAATAGCCAAGAGATAAGCAGCCTTCAGCAATGAAGCCAGAAAGGTTTAAGCTTATTATGAATACCTCTCAGAGCGCAGAGGCATGTAAGGGAGAAATCAAAGCACCTAATAGGCAGGTAAGGCACTGTCATTTTAAGGAGGAAGTCAGATGTGAAATTGTTAAATCGCAAGGCCCTGCTGCCTATCTTCTCCTCAGAACACTTCATAACTGATTTCTAAATGGCAGTGGCTATCACATGGCTGAAAGTGTTTTGCCAAAAAAGAATTAAAAAAAATTATAATCCAAAACTAATCTTTCCATTGATGGATGCTAACAATAATGAGACCATTTATCTCTTTGCTTAAACTGTGCATTCTTTGAAGTTCACAAGAATGTGTGATTCTTTGCAAGTGCTCTAGGCTTCTTGAAGCTGACCCGGCTTTGCTCCACATTCCTCATGGTTTTTGTGTTCAATTGGTTGTAAAGGTGCGGTGCATTACTCCTGCATGCCGCACTGATAACTAAGAAAAACAAGAATCAATCTGGGACATCAACATGATTATGACATGATGCAAGCTGCAGTATATGAAAGAAACACACTGTTGGCTGTGACAATATTTGCTACCGATACCTTTTTTTAAATGTTCTGCTCAGTGGGTTAGGTTCAAAACCGGCTAACACACACACATACACACAAACACACAAACACACACACGCACGCCTGCGCAGGGATCACTCAAGACGAGTGCAGACACTGGTACTCGTCTCCGCGCTGAATATTCATCCATTTTACCACATCATCCACGACTCTCCTAATCACAGTCACTTCCTCTTTAATCACAGGCCTTTAATTAGGTCCTAATAAACCATTTTGCCATCCTCTTCGAGCGCCTTTATGTCACTCACACATCAAGCCATGAAATAACATATTAAGAGAGCTGTCGACCTCAAAAGAAGGCTCCTTTAGTGATACGTAGACTGAAGGCACACCCTTTTACACTAATTGAAATGATCGAAAAGCTCCCCTTTACATGCGCTGATGACTCTTCCAGAACCGGAGCTCATACTGGTCTCTCTGATGTCAGGTAATTGTTTAAACCTGAGTGAATATGGCAAAAGGGCCTTGCGCTGCCTGTTGTTTTTTTCATTTGCCAAGGAAAAAGCATTCTCTCTAGCACTTTTCTCCTCCTATTTCTTCCATTCTAATTCAGTCCAACATGTGCTTCAAGGAAAGCCTCAATAATTCCATGTTCATCTTGGAGAGCCAGTGTTGGGGATTATGATCGCTGACCACAAGTTGATAATGATGACTGTTTAATTAGAAGCCTTTCTCTGGGCTGGCCACAGACCATGCTTCTCCACCCTGCAGATGGTAACCAATAAATTTAGCCTTGCTTAAGATGAGGAGGAATATTGTACCTCAGCCACACCCCTAACCATGAATATAAAGCCTTTCTCCTTGCCAACACAAACCGCCAACATGGTGTAGGCCTGCTGCGTATGATAGTCCATAAGCCTATCCAGCACACAGGGCACACAGTGTACTGGGGGGTGCATTGGCAAGACCGCAGGTGTACTGTACAGTATGCTTGTCAATTACACATGAAAAAGATGTTCCTAGATGAAGCCATGCAGGTGTTCACCCCAGCCACACCTTAGGGAGCTGATGGGTTGACCACCTGTCAATCATCCATCATCCTCTCGATGACGCCATGATCTGGGGAGTTTTAGCTTCATGTACAACTTGGCAAAAAACAGGACTGCAGGAGAATATGTGTGTGTGTGTGTGAGTGAGTGTGTTGTGGGCGGTTGGCGTGTGCCAGAGTGGCTATCCTCTAAAATTGTCAAAGAGGCTCATGGGAAATTCAGTACAGGGCCAAACCACAAGCTTTCTCTGTCATTTCTGCAGCTCTCTTTTTCAGTTCCATTCAAAAATGTTTATCGAAAACTTTTTTTTTGCCCCCGATACTGCCTCTGGCTTTCCTCTAAACCACTGTCATTACTATATCAGTATCTGCTTAGAGCCGTGTAGTATAGCCAATCAGATGCTTTGGTCAGAAAATAGACAACACATTTTAAAGTGGACAATTCTGGGGTTGGGGTCAAGTTTCCGCAGCCATATGCATTAGATTCATAAACACCTATATGCAGTGATCCCTAAACAAAGTTTTAACATAATTTTGGTTGAAAGTTGAAACTTCATATTTTCCACCCTAATGTTTATTCTTTGATGTGTATAGGCTCATACATTTAACACAGAGAAAATATGACGACCAAATAGATACTAAAACATTGTAGTGAGTAGTAACGTATTATGATGAACTTACTGTGAGAATATTTTAATTTGGAATTGTGTATTGTTAAATGTTCAATAATCTGGGGTAAAATGTATGGAGTAACTTCATAATTGTATACGGGTAATTATTCAGTGTCTCACTTGTGATATTACATATTCACTCTTTATGGCACGTGAAATAAGATATTCCTCTACAAATATATGAAAGAGAATAGGAGAATGAGTTTGGTATCCTTATACTAACACTGCAACATTATCTATAGTGTCTTTAGTCTGTAGCAAAAATATACTCTCACTTAACAAAATCTCTCTCAGCGAGAGACAATGCAAAGAGAAGGAGAGAAAACAGAGAGCGACAGGAAGCAGACCAAGACAGAGCATGTGACTGGGTCTGTTGAAGCCATTTTGGTATAATGCACATCGAGAGTGAATGCCCTGTAACAAATCCAAGTCAGTGTAAAAACATTATTCAGAAAGGAAACAAAAGACGCGGTTTTGGACAAAAAGGGATGCTTTGACAACCGTTAACTTCACCAGAGCTCTAGCCACAAGGCTCTTTCCATCTATTTGCCCACCCTCCCTCTTTTGTCACTTTGATTTATTTTTGGCAATGTTCATTACCATTTTCCACACAAAAACTGTTGGGCACAATGCACCCTTTCTTTTCCATATAATTTCCCTGCCTGCTTTAGATGGCACAGTGACTGTTCCATAATGCAAGCAGTGGATAGGCCTTGTTTCCTTCCCACTGAGCTAATGCATATCTGGCAAGCCACGAGTTCTGTGGCGGGAGATGTTTTTTTCTTTTAAATGAGAACTAAATAAGACATGCATTTGTATATAGAACAAATATTGATGTCTTAAGGCATTTGTACAAGTCCACAATTTGTTATGAGGTTATTCAGAAAACTCATAACAGCAGAGTTCAAATCACTTCGGCAGTCTTTTAAATCACAGATTAAAATGACTGATTATATTAGATTGTCTGCTGAACTCATGTCACATCAGTTTATGACGAAAAGATGACAAGCTCTGTGGTATGCTTCACCTGCATAGTGAGTGCCAAAATTACGCGTGCTCATGCACATGTAAACAAAGGCACACCCGCATACTACACACACACACAAACACACACACACACACACAAAGTTGTCATTTCTTATCAACTGAAATGTATCTGCAAGCAGAACAGCTCCCAGTATCCTTCAGGATGGACTGGGAAGCAAAGAATCTAGATTGTCTGGCTTAGTCACAGCCGTGGAGCATATTTTACATCTCATGTCAGATCAAGCTGGCAGATACCAGGCCGGCTGTCAACCTCCACCAACTGGCTAATGTCTAATGGTTGGACCGGTGCTGTGAATGGGGACCTGTGGAGGAGCTCTGAGAATGGCTGCCCTCTAATCTCCAATATATGAAGGAATGCTGAATGTGGCCTTTGTGTATTGTTGGATCAATCCTATCATAAATCAATGATAGTTAATTATGAGAGTGTCAAATTGACACACTTGGCTTCCTATTACACCTACTGTGTTACATTCATGCTCAGTATGATTGGAACTGCTTACCATTAGAAAACCATCCCAGTGGTTTTCTACAGTATGTCCTTGCATCCTTTCCTTTGATCCAGTTATCTCTCGCTCTCTCGCTCTCTCTCTCGCTCTCTCGCTCTCTCTCTCTCTGATATTTTCATCAAGTCCTTTTATGCTTAGTCCAAGGCAGTGGCTAGCCCATGGGAAGTCCTGATCCAAATACAATGGAGGGATCACAAGGAAAGGGTTGTTCTACCGCCTTTGTGTGTGAGGAGCACAAGGGTCCACATTACACTAATCTCTTTTCCCCTGTTCACTCACAAGACACAATCTCAGATCTTCAGCGCTTCTCCGATTCCAGGAGGAGAGAAATCACAAAGGACTGTCTGACAATCCAATAAGAAGACCTTTTAATATTTCTACTGTTTTGCAAAATGGTCACTTAATGGAATAAATCATGTGAAACGCATTGGGGCAATAGAGAAAACAATCTGTTTTTGTGAAACGACATGATGCATTTGACGGTAAAGTCCAAAAGAAGGAACATTGTGGGCATGTTGTGGGATTGGTATTTTGTTTAATAAACAACTCACAAAACCTGATATGTCTCAGTCCAGGTCTACAGTTACTGCATAACTGTCAATCTGTGCACTGTATTGGTGTGTGCGCATGTATGTATCTGCGCGTGTGTGTGCGTGTGTGTGCGTGTGTTCATGTGCAAAGACCAATGAGATCAAAATCCAGCACATTTTAATTACTGCCTGGTTGTAGTGTGTGCCTCTTTGATATGGAAATAGAGGTATATTCACACAGGCACTGTACAAATCTTCATTTAATTCATAAAAAACAATGAGCTGAACTAATTCCTCCACCTGATTACAGCCCCAGACCTGTGTCAAAACACGCTGCCACCAAGGCCTTCCAATTAATTCTCCATATTAATGTGTGACTTAAAAAAATAAAGGATTCTACAGAGGCTATTTACTAAAGACTGTTACATTTTGAAGTCACAGTTAATTATGCACAACTATGCTATGGACTAAAAGAAAATGTCCAATTATATTCAGAAAAACATATTCAATGTGTGAATGAATGATGCAGATCAAAATGGGTCATTTAGGTTATGTGGGCAATTAGTATATTCCAGTGAAGGTATACATATTCAAAATGCAGAAAAAAATATGCAACAATTCTAATGGAATTGAAAAGCAACTGTATTTGAATTCTTTTAAAACGTTCATTGCAAGCCGGTGTCATAAACTTTTCTAAACAAAAATAACCAATTTCCTCAACCTGCATATTCCTTGACAGCAGGCTAACCCAGTAGAAAAAGAAGAAAAACATTCAATCCTTTTTTGAAAGATTTTTAAAGTTCACTATAGCCATAATACACCACTGCGGGTGAACACACATATGTGCTGTAAAATGTATAAATCACCACAAAGTACACAACCATCTTCCTGGTGTTATGTGCTTCCAGGATGCATATCTAAATCAAGATCGCCACTATCAGATGATAGTTCCCTCATGTCATTGATTTCATCAATATTTCAAGATGGTGTCCTCCTTGAGACGTGACAAAAGGGCATCCCACAAACCCATTTCTTGCATTACAAATAGACAAACAGAGTGCCGGTCTCAAACATACAGTCAAAGGCCCTTTATAAAGAATGCCCTTTTAGAAATTCTCCCAAAGCTGCATTAGCAATGTAAGCTGTGCGATGTACTGTACGGCGGAGTGTGTTGTGAATCGTCAGTCTTGGCTATGGAAAGCTGCTTGCATTCTGCCACAATGCATTATACTGCACAGAGAGGCTCCTTATCAAGGCGTCCTTGGCTGAGAGAAAACATCTGTAGATGGTGACGGACGTGAAACCTAAATCTCCGTTATAACATATTTCCGTCAGTTTTGATCATTTTTTAAATATCCTGCTGCAAATTAGATAACACTTATAAAGACAGATGTCACAACATGTGCTGCTACATTTATTATATCCCTGCTGTTCCCTCGCTCCTCCACCTTTATACCGGCCTGCTGTTGTTTACCTCCTCTCATCTTGTTTATCGTCAGCTCTCGTCTGCCTGGCACTCGCCCCTCTCTCTCTCTCTCTCGCTCCATGCCCTCCACTAATACAAGGACAGGGTACCTGAGATCCCTCCGTCATGCTGCTCTTTCTCCGCCCGCACCCTCCAGCATGGTGAGAGCAGTGCCAGTGGATCTACATGACGGCCATCTGAACGCTAGCAGGTCACAAAGAGGGCTTTTCTACATTCCAACCCAGCTGTAATAATTAAGTGCACTGTATCCAAATGTATGAGGGATTGCTCACGCGCGCGTGCGTGCGCGCGCACATACACACACACACACACACACACACACACACACACGCACACACACACGCACACACACACGGAGACACAAACACACAGATACACACACGTATGTCCACACGCACACAGAGAAAATGTTTGATGAAAAACTGAAGCCATTGAAAGATGCAAATCTATAATCACTACACTAGCCCATATACAAGCACAAAATATGTTTCTGCATGTAAATTGTTAAATATATTTCACACAGCCTTATTTTTCTCTGTTGCATCTGATCATCATAGACTAATACAGTATATTAGCCAGGAATGATTTCAATATATTACAATATAGCCTACTGTTGGTAGAGTTACAGTAATCTGTTGTAGCATGTAACAGCAATTGACTAAAAGTAGACTATATCAGATGTAGAGGTCTTTCAGTATTCTGCACATGCATAAATTGCCTGCTAAAACAGACTACAAAATCCCATACCATTCCGAGTTCAAACAACAAGGCTAAAACAAACCAAGGTCAACGATAGTCTATGTTCTGTGTGCAACTTGTGAGACATTTTGAGGGAAATGTGGTCAGGCTTTATGGTATACATTCAGCAGGTTATTATTATAGTCTACCCTGTAAGAACACAGTGACTGAATGTATGGTTACTCCTGTATTTGAACTTACCGACTCTTCTTATGCCGGATCCAGAGCAAAAACGTTGAATTTCTCAGTCTTGATAAAGCACGAGTCACGAGATCCACCCGGCAGTCCTTAAAAATAAAGAAGACAGTAAGGTCAGTGACCAGTAACATTTTAATTACACAAATAGGCTACTGCATGTATTAAATATGACATATAAAAAAATTAAACCGATGCTGTAGCTTGCTGTTGTAATTGATCAGACAAAGGCTCAACCTTTAATGTGGTCGTTTGATGTGTATATGCTAATTAGCCATTTGGTCTCACATTGGCTAATATTGCACAATAAAAATAAATAATACATATTTATATGACTATTTTAATTTTTTCAATAAAAAGTTTAACGTTTTAAAGAATATTTTAATTGTACCAATAGGTAAAATATCTGAATAGGCCTGCAGCAAATATGTCCTAATACGGATATTTTTTCCCCTTAAAAACATTGAACAAATGTTCAACAGTCGAGTGCTGTCTGGGCATCACGAGACTGATGCCGATTTTCTTCAATACTCTGGTGAAAGACATGCTGGATTTCACTGGCCGTCAGAGACAAACTCTCCTATAGAGCGCACTGCCAGTCTCGAATGTCCCTGTATAGCGATCAGGACAATGTGCTGAATGGGCAGTCTAATTATAAATGTGCCATTTAGACTTCCATTGGTCTCCGGTGCCACCTTACCTTATGAGGGAACTTGCGATCCCAGCTAACAGCAACTGTTCAAAACAAAATACCATTACGATATCAAATTTACCTCCACATAGGGGGATTGTTTTTCACTCAGCACTGATCAGTTAGGAATTGTATGAATTCCCGGTTCTGAACGGATTAGACACGTTGTAAATCGTATGTTGTCTATAATATGTTCCTTTTTTATGAGAGAAAACACACGCTTACATTCCATTACTTTTTCTTTAAAAATATCTATAAAAGAAGGGTTCAAATAGATATTTATATATAGGCTACATGGTTTAATTTATTTATGTCGTTATTGTTATTGTTAGGCCTATAACAGTTTTTTATATATTTATTTTATTGTATTTTATTTATCTAAATATATAGTTGTAGTTTGTTTGGGAAACATCCTCAAAATGATGGGCTTTCGCACAACACATCAGTCGATCTGGTATCAAGCTTTTCTCCCAATACATCACAACATATTATCATGCACTGTTTTCAATAGTTAAATAAAGTTTTAGGTTTACTGAACGGTACCAGTGCATATACGAGATTTTCCACATTTCAAAATAGAAACAAAAATAAAGATAGGCCTACAGTAGCCTATAGGCTATTCAAATATAAACTGGAAATGTGTTGATCTTGGCTACAACATTGCAAAATAAAACATTTGTATTCAGCTGCTATTCATAGTTGTTGATGGTCATTAAAGTACAACTATGTTTAAAGACATACCGTGTCTTCAAGTGCGTAATATCTATATAGACAAACATTTCAGTTGGTGAATAAAATGTATTGCCCATGCATTCTTTTGAGGTCAGGTCTCCTGACCTCCAGAGAAAGTTAAAGAAGAGCAAATTCCTAGGCTAAATAGGGACAAACAGTTCTCATATTTAAAGTATTTTGCATTCTCGCTCGATTAAACGTATTAGGCTATATCTTTAATATGCCTACATTTTAACAGATCTATACTAACCAAATTGTTAAATAAACCAAGGTTTGAAAGAAACAACACATCCTCACATCAAGAAACATCCGGGAGAAGGAACCCTTCACACGCACGTCATTGTCAATGAATGGTACCGCTTTGTGGACAGAAGTGAAACTGCCACCATAATAAAGTTATAAGCCATCTGAACACGAATAGAAATTGAATCGTAGTTATCTTAATAGCAACTTCAACGTAGTCACATGATATATTTTCAGGCATAGCCTAATTAACGGTCGACGACATTAAAACGCACCTTGTTAATGCACGTTCTGGTCGCTGTCCGACCGTGTTTAGAAAAATAATAACGGTATCATTTCCAATAGCCTAACTAAATTAGTTTGTTTGGTTAACTTTCGATTGAGTTATTATTAGTAGGCCATTAATTAGTGTGCAGTTTTACTCCGTTATCCGATTGAACACTTCAAACGCGCCGCGCCGTCCGCTTGCGACCATGGTTCCCGTGAGAGCGACGCACTCACTTATCACGGTCTTCACTCCCGTTGTAAAAAAACAACAAAACAAAAAAACAACAAAAAAACTAACTTCTCGGGATAAATGGCTCGATTAGCATACACACCCAAATGCATAAAATGCATTTAGTATAAACGTAATTTATATGTTGAATTCGCATTGGCGAAACGGCTAAACAGAAGGTAGCCATAAAGTAAGCGCAGTTTACGTGACAACAGAAAACACGTTCAGAAACTACAAAAAGCACGGTTTACCTTGCTGAGATCAGTCTCTGGATAAAGAAACACTCGTCGGCGCTGTAGACTATCCCGTGCGTGAAGACTAGTATACTTTGTAAAAATGATCACTACAGACTATCTGTTGAGCGTGAACTAAAGTCTGCCTATACGGACCATGTGCATGGATCCCGTTCTCTCTATGAAGTTAGCTGTCAAACCTGTAACTGTCTTTTGTTGTTATCTATTCTTTATCTCCTCTCACTCTCTCGAAGACAAGAGAAGACGGTGGTAGCTGCGAGCTGTCAATCTTGGCAATCAATGCGAGCGGCCATGTCGCAAGTATTCAAAGCATTTCCCGTCGTGCAACATTAGAAAGTGAGTGGCCAGGGCATTGATCTGAAGAAGGCAAAGAGGCTGGACTCCCCCTCCCAGACCAGAGATGCGAGAGAGAGCGAGAGCTTGAAAGAGAGGGAGAGAGTGTGAGAGAGAGAGAGAGAGAGAGAGAGAGAGAGAGAGAGAGAGAGAGAGAGAAAGAAATAAAGAGAGAGAAAGAGAGAGGGAGATGTTTGCAATTAAATTGGAGAGTGAGGATATTTGTTACATGCACAATTTAGTTAATAGTAGCAAATGGGCTACAGATGCATATCACACATAGCGTATACACAAATATTGTATACGTTTAGTTTAAGTTTCGTTTTTACAAGATTTAAACACGTAAGATATATGGCGTTAATTTTAAGAAATTGGAAATAGCCTGGAAGAATAACACCCGTATTGCCAAATCATTTCTTTTTCGACACGACATTGTAGAAATAAGGCTAAAGCTTCATAGACTGCTGGCCCAAGTCTAAAGTTAATAGGCTAATGTATATTTAGCCTATGATATATGTAATCGCCTATAGGACCCCCATGGTCATTATTATAGCCTATACTTTACATCCTAAATTACAAAACCAAATATTATTCTCCTCAAATGAATTCGAGGTACAGTCTAAATCTCACTAAAAGTCTTCTCAAATTTTCTCAAATCGGATCCTGCGTATCAATATTAATTTATTACATGAATATAGGTTAATAACTTGTAGTGTGAAAAAGCCATGTTATCTTTATACAATGGCCGTCAAGAAAAATAAATTGACAATAATGATTCACACAGTTTCAGTTATTTAACATAAAAACACTTGAATTGATGCAGGCTCAAATAAAGCTGCAACATCTGGAAATAAACGCCACATCTGGATAGAAGTTGTCATATAAAATCATGCAATAGCTATTAAAACCATATATATCCCCAAAATAATACAATTAATTATATCTACTTAGACAATATGGGCAATGGATTACATATATTATTTTGAATGTGTTTTTAAAGCAACATCAGTCTGCTGATCAGATTCATTTTAAATTTCTTTACTAATAGGGGAAAAAACAGACATTGTTTTTACAAACTTTACTAGAAACAAAAATATTGGATTCAGATAAATGTCTTTGATAAAATATGCGTTGTCACATAATAGTAAAGAGACAGATGAAGATATAAAACCTATAGGCCTGTCTATCTTTTTTTATTATGGTGTATGTGAATGATGTGTTTTACCATTTGAAATAAAATGACCATCAAGCAGTTGACGCAGGTAAACCACAGGTTGCGTTCAATTCACATTGCCTAACAGAAGCACAGTGTCTCCTGTCTCCTCTCTAAGGCTACCCGGACATATGTTTTAAATCATCCCTTTCGTTTGGTCCATATACACAATCTAACATACCACAAATCAATCAGCTATCAATTGTTTCTATATCGTAAAACATATAGGCAATAGTCTTACTTTTAAAAAGTTTAAATTACATCGACCACATTTTAAAGGCGTATAGTCTTAACTACAAAAGCACAGCAATAACAATATTTCATCAGTTATCGTATGCAGATATCGTATATATTATCATTCCATTGTGTGTTTATGTTAGGCTATCAAATCATTTAGAAGGTTACTTACAAACACAGAGGAGACAGCAAAAAATGCACTTTGTTAACTGTACAGCAACATAGGGCTTAAAAAAGAAGGGAGGAGATATAGGGAGCGCGCCAGAGAATTAAAATGAAGTTTGTGTATATATGTGTGTGTGCGTGTGTGTGTGTGTGTGTGTGTGTGTGTGTGTGTGTGTGTGTGTGTGTGTGACAGATAGAGAGAGAGAGTGAGAGAGATTTTTGTCTATACGACTCATCCACATCAACAACTTCGCATCTGCTTGGCATAGCCGCCAAAGCCAAAGTAGCTAGACATTGGAATATTCTTTAGCACAACTCTTGAAAGAAAGAGAATGTACAAATGCATGAAATCAAAAAATCAAAAAATGATTATCGAAATCGAAATAAATAAATGTTGTCTACCTTAATAAACAGGAGTACCTCGGTCCATGAAGAGAATTAGAACTTTATCTCCACCTGAGGACCGACGATTTTGGAACTAAATTTAGGTTCTCTCTCGTTCATTTTTTAGACATAGTCACTCTACAAAACGCGTTTTATATATGATCCACAGATCTGTCAATGACGATATATTATATTGTCCATATGCTATTTGGGAACCTATTGCTAGAGCAAGGCTGCCTTTTACCTGCGTAGTGGAATGCCCTGCTGCATTACTTAAGTATTTCATGTGTCGCATACGCCACCTTTTGGACACTATGTGTAACGCGTGTAATATATGGCGCTTTGGGAAATGTATTTTAGGCTTACTTCATATACACCTGTTCTTTATTTTTCAATGTTCAAAATAAACCGTTTAAAGTCCATCTATGCCTACTTATTCCTTGTTGATGCACATAGTCTACATATGTAGTGAGCTAATAAAAGTTACATTTGACATAATAGCAAAAATAAACCTACATAAACAAACCGTATACGATCCTATAGTGGATTCATGTAGACACTCTTTCATTCAGCAAGGCACACATATGTAAACCACTAAAAGCAGAAGTTGCCAACAGAAAAAAATTGGGAAGGTGTAACCTGTTGATCTCTTAATTAAAGCTCATTTTTAATTAAAAAATATAATTTTGTACCACAAATTTATAGATGTACAGAGATGTTGTACCACTTGGTACAAAATTGGTACAATCAAGTATGCAATGAAATGTATTATGACACACATATATTCTGCTTTCTAAGACAATATTTGCATGGAACACAGGGAAAAGAATGCATGGCATGAAACCGCCTTTGCGAAATATGTTGTTGATAACTATTGTTTCACATGGCAGAACAGCTTGCCAAAAGCATACACGATGAAGAGCATATCAAGTAGCCTACTGCATGACAGTCCAGCTTGTTGTTGGCACGGCAGATGCATTTGCATACCTTATGATGCCTCTTCACATTCAAGTCTATCCCATAAATATTTGAAAAGGCCAGCAAAAGAAAATTAACATTTTTGTTACATTAAATTAACATGTGTTCGGCATCGTTAGTGAGCAGCATTCAGTCAAAGGAATTAAAAGGGTAAATTGTAGTTTGTTCATGACTGCCACCATGGCAAGTTGCAAGACGATTTACAATCGTCATGGTTACAGACCAGAAATAGTCCAACAGTGATTGATTATAGGTTATCAACTGAAAATACATCTGAAATATTATGTCTAAATAAATAGTACAAACAAGGACACATTATTGTAATATTTTCATAGTTGGTTCACCTTAGCATGGCGTCATTAGCTTTCATACAAGTATGTTGTTTTTATAGCTATTGCATTACAAATCAATGTTGGCTAACACGATTACATCTATTGGGGTTAACCTAACACACAATACAATTAGATGTGATGGCTATCATATGAATGAAAAAACAGAGAAATACATTTCCATGTAGTTTGATCAATCTGAATGTGATTTAATAAAAATCTGAGTTCCATCATTCATTATTATGTATCATTCATTAACAACCAACTATTATGTATCACTTACCTTGAGTCACTTAAGGGTGAATTAGATTTAATTTGCAAATCTGCTTTAGTTTGTGAGAAAGCTAGAGCTGAGGCCTACTGTGTGTGTGTGTGCGTGTGTGTGTGTAAATCATTCAACACATTGCTTTTCACTATTGACTTGCACCTTCATCTGGTAAAGTCACAAGGCATGACACCAGTGACATGACCGTACTTAATCAGTAATGAATGCAAAGTCATGCAATTAACTCCAACATTATTTGCATACATGCAAATCTCTATCCCAATTGGACTCGCAAAGTGGGACAGTCTGTTCGCATTAGCTGACCCAAATCTCCTGTTTGCAAGTCTGGATTTCATCAAAGTTTAGTCAGGATCTAAAATGTCCTTTCAAGTTAACAGATAGCCAGTGATTAATCATGTTGTAATACGGAGTGCAACATGCACATTCTAATTACACAGTAGCAAGGCCATGATCACAGCCTGTATTAACAATACTACAAATATCGACTCAACATTTTGCATTTAGAAACACACTTTGGTCAATTAATTGGCATTCAAAAATACAGTACACCCTACTAGTTTACCGTGTTCTTTGATCTTAAAGATCCAATTAGCTAAATTAATAGGTGCATCCTCTGATGACATCAGTCGTCTGTGATTTTATTTAGGCTTTTTAAAGAAAAACAAACCCTCTTGATTGATAAGACTTATAATTAATCATGTTTGTCTGTACTATATGTGAACTATTGCTCTTTGTTCTTACAGTTAAGGCTCACAGACAAAACATGCCTTTGTAATCATTGGTGTACTCCACACACACTTTTATTATTGGCTCCAATTTACTTTTCAGTTAATTCATTTGTTTTCTTCTTCACAGAACCACATGTATGATTCTGTTAGATTAAAGAGGAGGCCCAGAGGCATTTGGTTAATTTAAAATGCATTTAATTTTAAGTACAAAGAGCCCAATACTGTATACTGTAGGTATTGTAAAATCCTTCAGTTTAAGGGAAATGAGTCTCATGTAATAAAGCACGTCTCTTTTACGGTACGGACTAATGTTTTATGAACTAATGCATTCTGTTTATAACTTATAATTTACATTTAGACAATCTTTACATTTATATTTCTACCTTAGTCAATACAATAGCCGTGTAGGCTACTAAAATATTAGGGAAATAATATTGAAAGAAGAGCACTTAGAAATTCTTTTTATACTGTAGTGTAGAGGCAAGCTGGGAATTTATATATTCAGTGACTCTAGACTCTTCAAAAATGTAACAATTCACCACTCTGTTTCTCATTTATAAGAAAAATGTATATGTTGATCTTGAGATGATAAAAGAGCATAAAATACATTTTTAGAATCAAAGAACCTTTTGTATAAGAGTCCTCTGTTTTGCATTAGTAAAACAGTCTGGATCCCATAGGTGGCTATGCAGAAGAACCGGCTGTGCTTCCATATCTGGTCAGATGTTCATGACAATATGGTTTATGCGATGAATCCTGGGATATCAAATGTATTCTGGCCCTCTGTCACTTTGCCAAGGACAATTGTGAATACTGTACTTTGCATTGAACAATATAGTCTCAATAGGTTTGCCCTTTCAACGCTAATCTTTGCCTAGAGTAATGGACTACAATAGAAAGCAAACCAAACTAACAAGTTCTATCCACCAGGGATTGTAATTATAATTCCAGGTAATTATTGAACATTTTAGCTAAAAATATTTTTGGTAAAACAAATCTATGATTTGTGCAAGGGAAAAAGAGGATGTTGCATATCAGTTGGTGTAAATGTGCAAAAAGCATTTCTGAAGCCAGTAAGTATTTAGTAAAGGATTCATATATGAGGCCTTGATTGCATTTAACAGAACAGGACTCAATTAGCATAATAGGCCCTACTTCATTCTCTTTGAAGTACAGAGCATAGCATAACAAATGTATGTGAACCGCCAGCCAAACGTCAATACATGGAAATGCCACAATTCTCAGGAGTGTCTTGTTGAATTTCTGCAGGAGGGGAAAAACATCCCATTTTATTGCAAAATAAGCAGAACAGAGGATGTGATGGCTCTCCAACCCACCAGGGCCAGCGGGCACCGTGGGGCTCCATTGCTGGAGAAGAGGTGGAGGCAGAAAGGGGCTGTGGCGGCTCCCACTGTGTCGCTGAGGGAGGTATATCCTCTCGCTCTCAGGTGTTTTCAAAGCACACTGCTGACAAGGCAGCGTAATTACTCTCCAATTAATGATAAAGACCTCACACGGGAGGGAGCTGCGAGCAGCTCAGCCTGCTATTCCACGCCAGTGGCAGACGCATTGCATCCTATACAACCTGCCTTGGATTCTCTCAACAGACCAGGCAGATTGACACTTTCTTCTTAAACTTTTACCTTTTTTTGATTTAAAGTTCAATATCATGCATTACTCAGGGGCTTCTTTTACAATTGCAAAAGAGACAGAGTTCATGATTTAAAGATATGAATTCTTCGCCTCAGATGCTAGAGATAATCCGGCCCACCTTCCTGGTTGAACATGTAGACATGGAATTAAAAATGCCCTTTTAGATGGAAAAGCTTTGAACTTAAGAAACATTGCAAGAAGCTTTTTCTTTTTTTTTTTTGCATTGTAAGTTCACCTCCTTTGAGCATGCCATAGTTGAGTTCCCTTTTCAAATAATAGAATGGAGTTTAATCGGTCACAGCAATCAATGTGGATGTTCAAAGAGAATATCGGAGCTGTGATGATGAGCACACATTTTGTACTATTCCTTTGTACATGGTTAGACTGAAGATATGTTCAATGTACACACAAATGAAATAGAAAAGCTTTTAGACCTATAAAGTATAGGCCTAGTTATCTTTCCAATTCACATCAACACACTGTACTGTACGCCAATTAGAGCCAGAGGACTGCATCACCAATTACTGTAATTTATCTTGATTTCTTAATCTGCATTACAATGCATTGGTGTTTGTTAGAAAATTAGAAAAAACATGTACGGACACAATTTTTATCTGAAAAGAAATTCAAACTACACTGATACAACCCATACTCATTCGACATTTTAGAAACCATGTAAGTGTGGAATATAGTGTAGTGGTAGTAAAATTTCTAACGTTAGCAGAATGATATAAAAATACTGTATAATCTGTGCTTTCCCAAAGTAACAGTGTACTACTGTACTAGACATTCCTGTCAGAATGACTACCTTGCAACAGTAGGCAGAGTGATACAATTGCAGGTACTGTGTGACATAATGTATTAGTGATAAGGACCCAAGTTTTAAGAAAATAAAATCTCACTCGCTGTAATTGCTAGCAAGATGCTGAATTCTTTTAATTCTTTTTTTGCTTTTCTTTAAAAAGAAATTGCCTATTTAATGATATAAGACAGCTGATATTACTTGGATTGCTTATATTTGAACAAATATGTGTCTGTTTTGCAAAATATTATGATAACATCTTTAATATTCACATTTTTACAAACATCCATTTTGCAGCCTCAATCTCAATTCTGTCATACAGAAAATACCATGTTAATTCAATGTAAGCAAAAAATAACTAACTTTTTGGCAAGCTAATAAGAGTCAGTGGCAGTTCTTAATACAGTACACATTATATTTCAAGTGATTTGGTGTAAGAATAATATCTGTTGACAAAAATACTATTGACATTAACACACGTTGTACCCCATGTTCATTAGAACCTTCCAGAAGATGAATATTCTCACATTCCATGTCTGGAAAAAAAACTAATATCACACTGCAAGTTAAAGTATTTCATTCACACCTTGGAAAATATCAGTCTCAATTATTCACAATGATGTACTATACAGTTAAAAGTGCAATATCATGTATAAAACTTTTTTATTATAGGATTAACATTTGTCAGATCCTTTCAAAGTTAATTAACTCCAGTCCACAGCTTGCCAGGGCTCCCATTTTCATCAGGAAAATAGCTTTGAGTAACTAGAAATGCTTTGCCAAGTCTGTATGTGCCTTCGAGTGCAGGTTAGATGTTTTATACAGTTCTTCAACTACAGTATATACGATTGTAACTATCTTCAGAAACATCCATCTTCAAGAATCCAGTGTTGAGTGTTGTCATTATGAAATAGCACCTCAGTGTCCAGGAATTGCTTGGGCTGAAAAATTACAAAAGAAGACAAGTCAGAAAATGCTAATAATCAAATCGATATGCCCTGTGCTAACACCAAGAAGATGCATATACCAAGCCACGCCAAACTGCACACAGCCACACCCAACAGCATTTTGAGAGAGAGTAAGGCATACACATAAGCCACAGTACATACTAATGAATGAACTCAAGAATTCAGAAACCTACCAAACTGACTTCACAGTACATGCATGTTTCATTCTCTCTAGCCCACAATGCCCAGTCAAATGGTTGGTCAAATTAAATTAAATGGAAAACAACCTTGGGTGAAATTTGATTTACAGTAAAGACACCTTGAATACAAAGTGTAAGTACTGCAATAGTGATATTTATACATCGATATTTCCTGCGATAGTTCAAATGTATTCAAATGATGGACGCTCTATAGTTTATGGATGGCTTCGCAGAAATACAAATGACATAAACGATAGTAAGCTAGTAAAACATGACTTCAAACACACACCCTCTCTCTCTCTCTGTGTGTGTACGGTAGGCCACAGTACAACAGCAGTGCGGTCTAGTCTTATTTGTGCTGCCAGGCTACAGATGGTGGGCTAATTGATGTTGTGCGATGCATCTGTGCTGACTACCAGAGCACCAAGGTGTCTCACTGCTTTGTTCACTTCACACAATGCTACAAGTAGCAGCGCTTGTGTCCCCGTCTCAACCATCCATAAATATTTTGGCAGGGCTACAAAAAGGGGCGGGTGGGGGTGGGGGGTGGGGGGGGATAAACAATTTGCACACAATTATCACAGTGGGACATGCGGACTGCCTGCAGATGTGTGCAGCTGATTATGATGTGTGTGTTATCTAACCTAGGTGAGATGTGCACAGTGTACACTCACAACAGAGTGCCAAGCATGCAGCAAGGTGCACAGCACACAGAGAGCCCCTGTTAGGAGGAATTAGCGGGAGCTGCGTCCACATTGCCCCCCAGACAAACGTGCAGGCGAAGCCTTACTGTAGTTCCGATTAGACAAACGTGTAGTGAATTCCATTGCTTGGCAGAGGTGGGGGCGGGGGAGGTGCCACGGATGTGGGTGGGAGGGGCGGGGGAGGCGGGGGGGGCGGGAGAGGAGGAGGAGTAGGGGGGCTAGCCGGCTGTGGCGCTACGGCGGGGGAAGAAAGAGGAAGGTGGAGAAAGGAGGAGCAGCGTTAGTCACAGGAGACATGGACCGTGCTGTGGCCCAGCTGGGTGAATGCTTGGCTAATGTGTGTGTGTACATGTATTGCGTGCAATGTCTTTAACACGTGTAGTATGCACTGAAATGGACACAAGTTCTTCATCTATCTCAGGTCAGACTAACGTAGCCCTCTTTATTGATCCTGTAAAATGATCACTGAGCACGCCTGTGACGGTCTATTCCGTGTGTCTATATCCGAGTCACTAGCTTACAGGCAGTAACCAACACAAGAAGAAGAAACTAAATAGGATACATGGCTGAGAAACTGCCTGCTTGCATCTTGTTGCTTTACTGTTCTAAGTAAATTAAAACTAGTTCTTTCCAGAGAATCTCTTAATTACACAAATATTGTGCATTGGAATTAGTTAATAGAAAAGTATTTGTAAACGAGTGTGGCTTGCAGAAGGACGTGAATAAGCCTATAGGCTAATATAGGCATGATATAGGCTATAAAAACATTTATTTCAGGTGAATCTGTTAATTACACCAACATTGTTCTAGCGAAACTGTAGCCTAGTTTGTTCATACATGACATAGTTACAGCCCGATCGCTAAATGCCCCGGCATGCCACTTCACTGGAGTGTTCATTTCCACCGGATGAATCAGAACCCTAGCAACAGTAAACGTATTATGCTTGATGCTGACTCAAAGTGTCTAATGGATTGATGAGTATAGGTCTTTCTTCTCGCCAGTGTGTGATTGTGTTGATTGTTTAGTTGTGTATAGGTAGCACATAGGTTTAGTTTCTTTGTCGGTTATTATTTCGCCATATGTTCTATTTTCTGTTGGGTTGCTTACAGCCCCGATCACGCAGAGATTGCTGCCTTGGCCAAAGAGATTGCTGCCTGGGCCAAGTGTGACATTTACGAACAGTGCGCAAAAGTAGAGCGCATGCCAGACCATAGGTACCATAGGATAACAATGGTGTTGCTGGCGACAAGTTTCTAGCGAGGCGTCTCTGTGTGATCGGGACCTAGTAACTAAACGCAGAGCAAGGCTATTCCCTGTTTTTTTTGTTTCTTTTGGTCTGGCATGCACTCACTGCGTCCGCCACATTACAGTTGCCTGCAAAACATAAACCGTTCATTGATATTGTTTGGTTGGCTGTGGCTGTTTTGAGAAAGAATCTGCTCTGGTTTAGGTTTTAAAGTTAATTAGAATTATGAATATGACACCTTTACAACTACAGCTACTACTTATAAATGCTGTATATGTGCAAATATAGAGTATATGGCAAAATAATGTCACCCTGATTCTGTGTAGAATAATGTGAGCCATAAATAAATGAAAACTGCAGACAATTGTGCTCCATGAAATTAAAATCAAAGTCAGTACAAAGCATTTTGTGATAAGTGCATAATCCAACCTGGACAGGCATCATTATGTGTGCTCAGCTTATGTTACATGATGTTATATGACCCAATCCATTTAATATATTAGTGAACTTAATATTCATGTATACAATGCAGGGTTAGGCTACCTTAAATAAATGATACACAGTATATACAGTATACACACACGCACACACACTATACCACATACTATCGTATTTAAATATAAAATATTGAATATAAAATATTAATATTATTCAGAAGAAAAATAAATGTCATACAAAGAATACAATTAAATATATCTTTCATACATTTACTAGAAAGCTGTTCAATTCTGCTTTCATGTTGGAAAGGTTGAAGGCTCTCATGCATAATCCCTTGGAAAAGATTAT
Organism: Forbesichthys papilliferus; assembly: GCA_025399855.1. Classification (NCBI taxonomy): domain Eukaryota; kingdom Metazoa; phylum Chordata; class Actinopteri; order Percopsiformes; family Amblyopsidae; genus Forbesichthys; species Forbesichthys papilliferus. Next base: position 2,382,199 of record JAODOY010000018.1, on the reverse strand, counting down.
TTTAATTTGGGGATTTGAAAGTACCTTACTTCTACACCAAAGCGAAGAATCATCATCGATTCAGACGCATATGACAAGATGCCACAAGTTATACTCTGTGTCATTTCTCCACGCTGGAAATAATGTTGTAAATGTAGACTTGGCCTCACAGTGCATATTAGGCTTTCTCGCGCATTGACATCTTGAGTGTTACCATGTGTGGCATGTGCGTGTGTGTGTGTGTGTGTGTGTGGGTGTGTGTGTGTGAGAGAGACAGAGTGAGAGTGAGAGTGAGAGAGAGAGAGTGAGAGTGAGAGAGAGAGAGTGAGAGTGAGAGAGAGAGAGATACAGACCGGGAGAATATTTTGAAGATCTACCGCTGCTACTGTAAAAATGAACTTGCCTGCCTGCAAAGGAATAGGCTCAGCAGAGATGAAAAGTTGAGGCTGAGTGTCTTTTATGCCGGTTCTGAGCTACGTTCAAAGAGTCTGCTATGGGTTTGCAGGGGTGAAGCCTGAGCCTAGTCTGACTGGGTCATTGATCAGCTCACAAAATGGCCTCATAAAGAGATTCCACCCCTGCCTGAAAGATGCTACGCTGATCGCAATTAGAGAGCGCCTTGCTTCCGAAGATTTCCCCCCAATAAGGAATAATGTTCCGTTATTAAGAAATAAACCGCCCGATTGCGCGGCTCTGTACCTAACTCCTTTTCGTCTGTAAGACTGCCAGTCTAGCTTTCTTAAAAGGCTGCCTCACTCTT
>JAODOY010000018.1:2325883-2350784 GCA_025399855.1 Forbesichthys papilliferus | reverse complement strand
GTGTGTATGTATGTGTGTATGTATGTATGGATGTGTGTATGTATGTGTGTATGTGTGTATGTATGTGTGTATGTGTGTATGTATGTATGTGTGTATGTATGTGTGTATGTGTGTATGTATGTGTGTATGTGTGTATGTATGTATGTATGTATGTATGTGTGTATGTATGTGTGTATGTGTGTATGTATGTGTGTATGTATGTATGTATGTGTGTATGTATGTATGTATGTATGTATGTATGTATGTATGTATGTATGTATGTATGTGTGTATGTATGTATGTATGTATGTGTGTATGTGTGTATGTGTGTATGTATGTGTGTATGTGTGTATGTATGTATGTATGTGTGTATGTATGTGTGTATGTATGTATGTATGTGTGTGTGTATGTGTGTATGTATGTGTGTATGTGTGTATGTATGTATGTATGTATGTGTGTATGTATGTGTGTATGTGTGTATGTATGTGTGTATGTATGTATGTATGTATGTGTGTATGTATGTATGTGTGTATGTGTGTATGTGTGCGTGTGTGTATGCCTGTGTACATTTGCACATTGGCATGCACATTTGTTTGATACACTCCTTATTCAATGCAGGTGGTCAGTGAATGGGAAGCTTTCAATAGCAGCCTTGCCATAAAAGTGACACATTAAAAACTTTTCAACGTGAATGTACTCCCTCACATTTGTGGTCTGCCTTTTTTGAACGGTGCAAAAAGAGCACAACGTTTTTTTTATAATCAACCAATTACATTAAGAGTCTTAAGAGAGACTGCATTTTCCTGTGAAATAAAAAGAAATCATATCACGCCTGTGGCCAAAATATGAACCATGCTCTATACATGGCAATGGAAATATATAAATATCATTCCATCTTTATTTACAGCAGTTAAACCATATAGTTTACACAGTGTGGGGCTTCCTGATCCTATACTAGATAAAACCAGGTTAGAGATGATAATATATAGACTGGCATGCATCTTAAATGTCTATGTCGTCTCAGTTGTCAGTTTAATACACATTATATTCAAGGGATCATGGTCCAAGCATTGCTGTACAGCATTGATACATTTGGCTAAACCACATTCTTCATGAATCCATCCAAATATTTTCAATCATCCACCTTCCACTAACAGACTGTTGTTGTTTACACAGAATAAAAGTTTGATGTTCAAATATGTTTCTTTTATACTGTAAATTATATATATTCTATTTACTATATTTTATTTAAAAATGTCAAATTTTATGTAATTGTTTTATGTAAAGGAATCTTTTAGGATTTATGAAATGAACACAAGCTTGTTTTGAGAAAAGTCAGCTTTTACAGGGAATCCATTCAGTAATGAAATAATAAAAGTATAGGCTATTAAAATTATAATAATTATTTGAAATTACTTTAATTCTATCTCTCTCTCTAACTTCTGTGTGTGAGAGAGAGAGTGTTTGTGTGCACAATGCTTGATGTGTATGCCACTATGCATATGAATGTATAATGCACGTGTGTCTGTGTGTATACTCTACTACACTGTATGTTCTGCACTGTAGATGTTCTCCCACTCTGTGACCATACACATGACCTGCCAAAACCACTGCTCCTTAACGGCAGCAGTGCAGGCCTGTACCTCAGCCCTGACAGCATAGTGCACACAAAAGGTGACATCACGTCTGCCAGGCCAGCACTAAATGCCCACAGAAGGAGCGTCGGTATAGGCCCAGAAACACTTATTGTGGATGACAAAACATGAATAGATATAAGTGTATCTAAAACATAGTGTGTGTGTATGTGTTAAAATGGATATCACAGTCAGACATGACACCGGTAAATTGTATTGGTGTGTATGGCTTACATATTGGTGTCAGACATTTGGAAAGAAAAGTTAATAATGTATAAGGAATAGTTAAATTCAAGGATATTTAATTTAATTTAGTGACATTTAATAAACTCACAATAATGACAAATGTCAAAAGGATATTTTCCTCCAAGTTGTTTTCTTCCTTGATGTTGTTGATTGTTTGCTATGCCCAGAATTATTGTTTGTTGTCAATAATTGAGGAATGTGACAAGATATGCAATGACAGATTATACAAAGTGATGAAAAAATAATTGTCAAAGCAAATAGGATCATCTTTTTAAGACTGTTTAAGTATCTCAGCTTAATGATTCATTAAATGTAAAATGTAGTCTTCCTAATAAAAAGCAACAACAGCTTTTAATATGCTAAGTAGGCATACACCTACACATACTTGTTATTGTATTGATGTTGATGATGAATGCCTAAACAATTTACAAAATAGCCTGCTATGTATAAACTGATTATATGCAAGAAAGAAAAATAAGGCAGTATTGTTAGACACATAGGTCTGCAGTAGGGATATAGTATTATTCATCAATTAAATCAGATATACAACTAAACAATACTGAACACTAAACAAATATATATATATATATATGAATTCCATAGGCCTAACTAAAAACAATGTGTTATGTAATGTGTTTGTAATTCCACATTGGCTGATATAGAATCTTTGAATTCTATTCATCATGTAGGCAAAGATTGCTGATTTGACCTGACCATTTGACAAATATGAACTATTCCTCCCATATATAACTGGTTTGCTATTGTTCATTGACTTTGATATCCTTAACATTAATTATAAATGTAATTAGACAAAACTATGATTTATAAGTGCATTACTTAAAAGTCTTATAAAGAAGAAACAAAATTAAGCCTTCTATGGTAAAACGACATAATTCTATTCTAAAATGGAAAATTCGGATGCATGGTTGAATCTCGATCCCTTCATGACTTGTGTAAAACTGTGCTATCCGCGCTATTTATATCCTAATTATATTATTGTCGTGTAAGCTCCCTATACATATTTTTTGCTACAAACCATTTTTTTAATGTCTGACCTCACCATTTTAATTGATATACTGTCAGTACAGTTGCTGAAGTCCCATAGGCTAGGAAATCTGGGGACCATGCATCCCCTGAGCGAAGACCCGTTTGTGTAACTGCTAAATGTGAAGGCGAGTTTTTTGAGTGTTTGCTCAACGACAGTGGTTCCTGGAAAAGATTTGAATCGTTTTATAACCAAACCCAGCTGTAGCCGTGTGTGTGTTGAGCTGTGTGCCTCCACGCACGCGCGCGACTGTTTGTCTGTATGAGGTAGAGGGATCTGTTTGCTTCCCTTTCCAAAAGAAAAAAAAAAGTTTGGACCTCTTTTCTCTGCCTGTAACTTTTTTTAGGCATGGACGCCGAGACGTGCCTTTCATACAGCGACATGACATCCATGGATTCATATTATAGCTCTTCTGCGACGCAAGGTAGGGATCACCCGGCGAACCCTTTTAGGACATTCCACGCGAGTGACACCAAATACAGCCCCGCTTTCCTGCCTAACAAAGGTCAGACTTATGGAGAGAAGTCCCGGAGCCCATTCCAGCAGGAGTGCCAGTCATTGGATGCCACTGGTGAAAGCACTTTCAGCAAATACCACCTCTTCATGCAGAGGTCTTCTTGCAAAACATCCCCCGAAGAGGTCAAACTACATCAAGAAAGCGCACACAACGGAGCGCTCATCCCATGCTACGGTGAGCATACAGCTACAGTAACGTTACCGGGTTTTGTGGACAATTGAGTTATTGTACGGTCTGACTAACTTTCCAACAATACTACAGTAAGCTTTTGTCTTTTGTTTTGCGGAATATTAATTCAATATTTATTTGTAAATGCGGTAAAACCCTTTACGTTTGTCCATGAAGGTGGAGGATAATCGTAAAATGCGATATACTTCACAAATTGTATAGCCTATTACAAACATTAGGCAAACAGTAACAATTAAGAAGAGGCATATCTCGCACATCGTCACATTTTCCCTTGACGGTTTAATTAAATTACACATGCGATAATCTGCATTAACATCCTTAATATTTGAACTGAATCGGACAATTGAGTTAACACGTTTTCAGATGGTCCATGTAGAGAACTCCTTAATGATGCAATTATTATAAATACTATCATCTCGTTGCCGTGACTTTGCTCTAATTCGATTTACCCTGCAGGGAGCTTGTTCAAATTGATAAATATGAGAGATTATGACGTGAATTGACCCTGAACATACCAGGCAGTCACACACACAAACACAAACACACACACACACACACACACACACACACACACACACACACACACACACACACACACACACACACACACACACACACTCACACACACACCGTCTACTCAACCTTAAGCATTGACATATTTAAATTATTTTAAACATAAATATTAAATTCTGAAGAGTAAAACAATGAAATGGGTTCTGTAGATTAAATTAGTGAGAAATAAGAGAAATAAGGGAGAATATTTCCTTAGTTGGATCACACGAACTGTGAGGAATATTATGCGTTGATTTGTTTATGATGCACCAAAAGAAACGTATGCTGAACGCAGCAAAACGAACAAACATAAACACGTTTTATTTACTTCAGTAGCTGAAGTGCTTGTCTTAGTCGGACCAGCATTAATCAGAAGAATGATCAGAGTGAAACTGCTCTCGGGATACTGCAAACTGAGTTCAACGGGCAGGCTAACCGTCCTAAAAGTTCCTTGATAAATTATTACCTATAATGACTTTAGTTACAGTTTTGTAAAATGCACGTCATTCTGGTGGGCTAGATTGAAAATGATAGGCATACACATATTTATTTTCCCTTTTAAACATGAACAGATAGTCTTTGAATGAGCAGGCATATAGGACAAATAGTCTAAATTGTATGTGTTCATAAGAAAATAAGACAAACATATAATAGAATATTAGATCTACATTACATGGTGCTTTTTTCAAAAGCTTAATTTTAAACAACAATACACGAGATAAATCGCCTGACTTAAGCATATGGTCCTAATTAATTGATTTGGCCTGCAGTGCTTTAAGGGCAGCCATAAGATGGCAAACAGGCACGTTAATAAACCATTTACTATCTGTCACTAAAACACAGTATTGTATGAATGCCTCATCACCGATACATTATTATGCGTATTGTTATTATTTGTTTTGTTTATTATAAAACAACCACACACCTCAATATAATAACACTAATCCTTTATTTATATTTGGGATTTTTCAGATCTTCTGTTATACTTGCAAAGGATCCATTTAAATCCCTACAACGGCTTATGGGGATATGTTTTATTGGCGTCTCCAAGCCTCAAATAACCAAACTATTAATTAACAAATTAATCGATTGCATTATTTTTATTAAATACATAATGCAATGCAAAATCAGTATTAGGCTATTAAGTATACATTATCTTCTTATTATTTTGTTCTAATTTAAAAAATAATATCTAAATCACCATAAAACACTTATTATGATAAGGCCACACATCTTGCTCATTGCATTGATTTAGGAAACGAAAGTAGTTTCTAGTGAGCATCAATATACCCCCAAGATGTTTACACATTTTGGAAAATCGAACAAAAATGTATAAGGCCTATACATATATTCTAATTATATAACACATATAGGCCTACATTAAATATGTTGATTTGAGAGTGCCAACGGCTCACCTGCTAAGGCAATCTCTCTGTCAACAGGTATAACGAGAGAGAGGCAGGAAAGCTTTTGGGCTCTTATTCAAGAAGTCACGAAATAATACAGCTCAGAATAATACAGTGATTTTGTTTGAGGGGGTGCCCTTATACTTTCCTGGTTATACATGCTTACAACGTTTGTTTATATGTGGAATTATAGGTAGCCTATAAGTAATTAGGCTTTAACTAATGCAAAAGAGCCTATACTCTGAAGTCATAGCGATAAATTCATTCAAAACGTATTATTTTCGATAGTCTGTCTAGCCAATATGCCTTAAGCCTTGCTTGTTCACCAAATGCTCGTCGTCAGTATTTAGAATATTATATTTGAGAACATTTATAGAGTAGTCTTATATCTTATTAAATAATGTATCTCTAAAATATATTGTAGCTATGATATTAGTGAAAATAGAACAATACGGCTAATGTATTAGAGGTCTGCTTTATGGGATAATTTGCCACATTTACAAACATTATTTCTCACTTAAATTCATTATGTGCATTTCAGATGTTGCAGATCTTCTCGCCACATTGTTAAAAGGGTACCATGCAGACCTGACACAAATATATAGTCTACAACTATGTGCTGCGAGATCTTCTACAGTAAAATTCCAGTATGCAAGTTTTTTAAAACTTTCATCTCCATATGAAATTGCCTGGCCGTTGGTGTAATTTTGGGTTGTTTTTAGGAGGCTATGCTGCTGTTGCGTAATGATTACGCTATAAAAATGAAATTTCAACAGATATTAAATATTATTAATAATAAGAATAATAAGAATAATAAGAATAATAATACAATTATTATTATTATTATTATTATTATTATTATTATTATTATTATTATTATTATTATTAATAATAATAATGTAGACCATTTATTTATTTGTAGAGCCTTGGCCTAATTGTAGTCTAGTAGTATAGCCTATAGCTTATGCTATGAAACAGCTATAGGCCATAGGCTTATACAAAACATAATTATAAATGTAGAATAATTTTAGGCTATATTTGTCATCAAATACTGCGCATGCTATTTATTTGATGAAAGACAGTAAGCTACAGTAGGCCTGACCCTAGGTGTGGTTATATATGGCTATTTGATCTAGTCCTGCATGCGGTCGTCAGCAACGCATTCTGACCTCTCTTAATGGCCGTCTATAGTGATTGGTTTAAGCAGGGGGTAATAGGAAGCAGCCCTGCAGCCCAGACGTCCAGAGGCACACTTCAGCAACATACATGAGTGAACGTGACAAGGACTCAAGATCATTTTACCGTATGGCTTGCATTTCGGTGAACCAATTTACATTGCCCAAGTCTAAAAGAAAGGCAAAAAGGTGTGTAGCTATCCAAAACTTCCTTTAATCTCGTTTTGATTAATTAACCTAGAGGACTGTGTTTGAAAACATATAGCCTCAAGGCTATAATATAAGCCTAATTGATTTTACAATCTAATTAGTGTTAAAAACAAAATATAAAGGCCTAATGGTCACTAAATAGACTGTTTTAGGACCCATTGAATTATGGTAATAGCTTGCCCCCTTAAGGCTCGTAAACATCAAATACAAAGCTTAAGTCAAATAAAAATAATATATTGTATTATTTTAGGTTTCTTGCAAGACACCCTTATTATTGGAATAGCCACAGCTGCGCGGGATGCTTAATTCAATGCAGTTTCTAAGTCACGTTTACATGGTAATGGTTTTTAACCCTCTCCTTGCAGAGGGAGAATGATGAGCACACTGACTCAACAACACTGCATATGTATATTTGCGTCCCTGCATATAGGCTAGATTGAATTATCTCCTTTCAAAAGAGATATCAGAGAGTTATTCAGTGCGCAAGAGCTGGGTGAAGTGTTTGGAAGCAGAGGTAGAGGAGGAGAAGGGAGCATGTGAGAACTGGGGGAGACTGAGAAACACAGACAGGTGATTTATCATTGAGGAGTGGGGCTTTATGGAAATGCTCCTAAAGTCTATAGGCATTTTACAGAAGTCACCTCTCAGCAGAAGAGTTGGATTTCAAAGTGAAGCACTATGAGATGGACACAGGAGTCTGTGTTTGGTGGAAAACATTATTGTGTGCTGACTTTCAGGCAGTGCAAATGTGTGGTATCTCTGGGGGAAGTGTGTGTGTGTTTGTGTGTGTGTGTGTGTGTGCGTGTGCGCTTTAGTGCGTGTGTTTGTGCATGGTGTGTTTAACTGAATGCATTCAATAGGCAGGCTACATGCATTATCAATGCCATTCTATAAAGAGGTGTCATTCGTGCTTTACTTTAGAGTCTTAAAGATATCAATATGGCACTCAATTATTGACACTCTACACAACATGATATGCAGTGTCAACATTTACCCAAAGCAAAGCAAATACACAGCATCACAATCACTTGCATTTCAGCGTAGTAGCCCAGTCTCCATGTTAGTGAGTCTGTGCATGTGTGTGTGTGTGCTGGAGTTCAGAGCATACAGCTTCCATTACACATAGGGCAATAATTAAGAAGGAAAACAATCTCAATTAGATATACAAATATTACCTTTAGCATTCAATGTTGCTTGTTCCCTATCTAGATATTATAGTAAAACCATAGCCAGATTCGTGTCACTTAATTTCTCTTCTCTTCAAATTATGCTTAAAAAAAGGTTGTGTATTTTTCAGTTTGAGCAAGGTTCTGTTATTAAACTCTCTCTGTTGCAGTGGGGAGTATAATTTATAGTGTTTCCTTTAAATAGTGAACTGACCCCAGCCATCCAAGTCAATAGAGAGACTGGGGAGGCACCATGTTGCTTTACAGCCATTTAAATTACACTTTGATGTTACCCCTTGTTTTCAACTGAATTAATGGGTGTCCACACTAAATGCTTTACCTGTGCTTTTGCGCTGATATTTCAAAATGGTGAACCTATTGTTATTCCTCTATATATTTATTTTACATTATTTAGTACAGAAATTCAACATAAATAGTGTCTAAACATGTAGATACTTACACCCCATAGGTACATAAATTGTCATAATATTTAATAAGAAATGGGGCATTTAATGCCTTTATAATTAAAGGAAAGGCTAGAATGATAAAGGAAAAGCTATGATGGAAAAGTCTCCAAGCTGTACAGCAGGTGTTGCAGCGATCCTCCTCTCTGCCATCCCCAATTGAATATGATGCGGAATGTTGGATCCATTTCAGTGTAAATGGAACATTCTGTGGTTGTATTTATTGTAAAACATTTAGCAACAAACAGTCTTTTGGATAGGATACACACACTCAGCAAAAAACATGTTTTTTTGGGGTCACAGCGTACAGCCCTCTAGGGTTGTGAAAAATGAGGTTTATTATTTGCTCATCCAGTAATGAAATAGCAGCATGCCCTGCAGAAAAAAACCAGATGATCATCTCATGATAATTTACATTTCACAGCCAGATCACAGTCATCACAACCAACTTTGATCAGCAGGGAGTCTCTGATCTCAAACAGCCTGCCAGTCCAGCCTCATGGTGACCATGGGAGCGGGCCAGGGAATATGGAATAACTAGAAAATATTTTCATTGGGACAAAAAAAGCCTTGGAGCCTTAAAAGACATGTCAGTCATACAGAGCAAGTCAAAGTTACAGTCACAACATCCGTTGTATGACGTGGGTCCAGTGCAAGCAAGTATCTTCCTATAACATTATATGATAAGATAGCAGCGACTAAACACTGGACCCCACTATGAAAATGTCAACAGACACTGCTGGGAAGTGGGTTATGGGGGTGGGTACACCAATGTGGCCGCATTGTAGAGCTGATCGGTAGATGACGTATTTTGTGGGCATTAACCAAAACTCTAGGTTTCAGAATGTCACTTCAGAAACCACAAGTGACGTCACCAACAATCCTTAAAGCTTTCAAAGCTTAACCCAGGAGGGTTAAGCTTTGAACTTAATTTGAGAACCAGTCAAAACATATACATCACATTGAGACTGAAACACTTGTCAATGTCAATGAGAGTCATATAAATATGTACGCTTCCTGGCTCTAACCTGAGGAGTCTACTACATAAAATAGCCTTAATTTCTCAGATGATGAGTTTCAGGAGAATGTTTTATTTGTTTCTTTCCATAATGAGCCTATCACGCCCACAAATGCTGATGCTCCAGATACTCAACTAGTGTAAAAAGTCAGGGGTTTCTAATGATACATTTGCCTTTTTAGAGCGATAAACATGCATTAGCTAACACAACGTGCCATTGGAACATTCATTGCTGATCATTGCTGACAATGGACATGTATATTCCATTATAAATGGTTTCCAGCTACAGTACATTAGTCAATATTAACAATGTCTGCTGTGTTTCTGATCAATATGAGGTTATTTTAATAGACAAAATATTCACTTTTCTTTCAAAAACAAGGACAATTTTAAGTGACCCACACTGTTGATGGCTGGTGTAGCACCCCTAGGGATAACGTCCTCCAACATATAGTTAAAGCTACAATGAACATGAGCTTGTATATTAATCAGGGGCATACCTCTGTACTGTAAACTGGACAGTTGGTTGGAAATCTGGCTGATGCTCAGATTCTGCCTATGAGCAGAGAGAGCTGCCAATATAGGAAGGCGTATTGGCACAGACAAGGCTATGGAAATGTGGATCTGTAAGCTGACTGAGGTTTTGGTTAAGATGCAGCCATTGTGTGTGTATGTGCATTCATGGGTCTATGTGTGTACACGCACATACAAAGGCATATGGGCATGCAAGTGTATGCACATATGTATCATGTATGTATATTCACATGCGTGTGTGGGTCCATATGTGCAGACCTGTTGCCAGGTAACAGCCATAAAACAGACCTTAGCCACAGGAGATGCTGAGGAACAAAGACAGAAGGAAAAAAATAAAGCGATTGATTACAATATGACGTTAAAAATTAGTTTTAGACTTCAGCTTTGGCTGAGGTATCTTCTATTTTTCAATAATAAATGCCTTGTAGGCAGCATAACTTCTGAAACAAGCAATTCCCAGACAGTATACATTTTACCACAGTTAGTAGTGGAAGTGTCGTGCAATATCATGCTGTGGATTATTTTATTATTTGTCTTCAACCTTTGAACATACTCTACATTGATTTTATATCTCCAGCAATGTCATTGTAAATAATATAGATTCCTGCTACATTCCTGTTACATTATAATTGATAATGGTTGACATTATTGACATTTGACCAAATAATAATGTGTAAATAATTAAATACATGACAAACATACAGTATGTTGATATGGTCTATTTTTTAATTTGGCCACAAGGAATGTCTTAACACTGTAATTCTTAGCAAATTATCTGGAAAATAAAACCAATTAGTGAAAAATCAAATGTTTTTTTCTAAGTCAACTAGACATCAAGGACATCAATTTCACATTTTTTGCTGTGTCACCATAAACAGAAGTGTACATAGAGTACAGTACACAGAGCTTTTCCTACAGTATCTCCTTATTTAACTCATGCATGTCCATACAATCACACCTGACAAACAGTAAGTCTGCCCACCATAAATTACAGACATCGGCCTTGCATTGAAGAAAAAGCAATTGTCTGCTCCTGCTATATAACTACCACATTTCTCATTCACAATCTGTCCAGTAAAAATGACATATGTTGTCGATACCAGGCCAGAGTCATAAAACTATTATTTTTCACTTTTTATCTTTAAATAGGCTGCAGTCTAAAGACATAAACAAGAACATGGGTTCACCTGGTCACCTATCATCTCTCTCTCTCTCTCTCTCTCTCTCTCTCTCTCTCTCTCTCTCTCTCTCTCTCTCTCTCTCTCTCTCTCTCTCTCTCCAGATAAAGACAGCACAGGCCTGACAGACACAGCTGAATCCCCTGGTATGGACAGCAGCTACCTGGGTATGAAGGACCAGGCCGCAAAGGGCCCCCCCGACCGCCCCGCCCCCGGCACAGACCTTGCTAGCCCCTTGGGGGACAAGGTGGAGGGCGGAGAGAGCAACAAGGGCAAGAAGAGACGCAACAGGACCACCTTCACCAGCTACCAGCTGGAGGAGCTGGAGAAGGTGTTCCAGAAGACACACTACCCAGACGTATATGCCAGAGAACAGCTGGCGCTGAGGACCGACCTCACCGAGGCCCGTGTACAGGTATGAGCAACACACCGCCTTCAGCTAGGCTATGCTAAATACAATGTCACAAGCAGCCGCTACATAGTCACTAAATACAACCAAATACCTTATAGGCAAGTCGCACCACTGGCAGACATCTTTGTTCAGTTATTTAGGAACACTGTATTGAAATGAATGGGGAGAGAGCCTTAACTGCATTATGATTGCCTCCGGGACATAAAGAGTGAATGTATACATTCGCAAGTCAAATATGATAAAAGAACACTTGTTTCAAAATGTTTGATGACTTTGCCCCCAAAATAATGTTTTCCTGTTAAACTACTAAACATAGCACTCACACAAATGGTTAAATAGGTTAATACTAACTAGAGCTCCATTACAATACATTAATTAAGTGGCATGTACAATTACATCACATTAGATATACATTTATATAAAACAATGGCATTATGCTGTAGAAACTATTATAGTTTGTCCCAGTTACTGTACATACTGCATATGAAATGGCTATTGAACGCCATATAAGTCATTTCATCTAGGAAAAATGAATTAAGCGCTAAAGACAGACTAGCAGCTCATATCTGGACAACAGAACCTCATAAATCCTTCCAAATATGCAGCTCAGGAGAGATAACGTCACTCAGACAACAGGGTGAGTAATTTATCTGTGAATGTGTGTGGGGGCGGTGAGCTGCAGAAGACAGGGGGCCTGATGAGGGGGTGGGTAGGGTTCTTGTTGTCAGGCCTTTTCATCAACACGGGCACTGCCCTGTACCTGAACTGTCAGGCTCCTGAACATGTTAGCCCAGCCATGCTAGCAGCTAGCTAGAACTGGGGCCTATGTGTTGCTAAGAAGCTGCATGGAATTTTCTTGTGACCTATCCTATCATGACTGCCCTTACATTCCCATATGGGTGAACAGACCCTTTGCGTGGTTTTATGTGTGTGTGCGCGTGCGCGCTGGCGAGAGCATGAGCGCACACACGTACAGAAGCATGTGAGCAGGCGAGCATGGTAGAGAGACAACTAAAAGCCCCAGGATTCTATATGTTTTTCTTTCATTAAGTTTGGTTAGAGAAGAATGTGTCCCTGTCGGGGTCTCCAGGGAAGGTGTGAAATCCTTCCCAGGGGCTTTGAACCCCACCGATCACTATTCTGAGCGCTGGCCAGTGGATGCATTCAAGCTTATGAACAACATTTAGGTCAATTTGAAGCACCTGATGGATTAGAGTGAGCTAAAATTAAAATACAAAAATACAGTATCAATATACGCCTTTGGAAGTCACGTAGGAAAAAGGTTTGAGGTTATCTCCAGATTATTTTTACATGGCGTGCTGGAACAGTGACCAGAAAAGCCTCGCAGTGAAACACAGGAAGTGCCTGCCGCCAAGGGGTTATAACTCAGCCTTCAGCATACCTTCAGAACACTGAGGCTCTAAAGGTATGCTGATCTGGTCTTCTCCTCACACTATCACGGCCCTGTCTGGCTCCGATGGACTCTGCTTTACTGTCCCAGTGGCCCTCTTAAACACTCAAAGTAAAAGGATAAAAGGCAGAATATGCCTAGTCAGTCAAAGAACTAGGAGTCTGCACACTTTATAAAGGTCATTCACACGAATTGGCACCTCAACATCGTTGTTCTCAACCATTGGACAAACTGTTTTAGAAAGATCTGCAAAAAGCAGTTTATAACAGTTGACTTTTAAAATTCCACACAGGTCCCTGAAGTAATATTTTAAACTATGATGAAGTGCAATGGACATCTATCTCTGATAGTGACATCATTTAGTTATAAACTAAAACCTAGAGATGTTTGTTTTATCTTACTCTCAGTTTCAAAGAGAGAAATTAAGTTCTGAGTCAGATGCACTAGATACATAGGAAGGTCAGGGTTCAGGGGGTCACAGGTTTCAACAACATCCTGTCTCTCAACTCGCCATTCCGTCAGTCCAGAGGGTCCAGAGAACCACTATATCGTATGTGACATCAAGAGTTTGGCATGCAAACACAGGTGATCATATTTTACAGACAATATTTAAAACATTTGTTTTGTAGTTCTTTTGATACATAGTCTCATGCTCAAATGTTAACATTGAAGCTAAACTTATGGTTGTTGAGGATATAGAAAATTATCAAATGCGTGTAATAGCATCAGTAAAATGCTTGAACAATAATTAAATGTATTTTCTGGTTTGCTTTTGTCAGTTAGTAATAAACGTACATTAATGTTAATTTATGTGGCAATATTTGGAAGAATATCCCAAAATTGCACTTTGATAACAATATAGTTTAAAAGACCCAAAATATTGGGTGAGGTAAGGTTTATGTTTGGCTTTTTTGCTATGCTAGCTGACATGAGTGACAGCAGAGTCAGGTTATCAATCCTTGGGGCCGGTCACTGACTTCAAAGTGTTCTCAGCTCCACACTGCTCTCCTGCTGAGGCCAGTCTGGCAGTTCTCTGCTCTTTCTCTTTGGGCTGTAACATAAATAAAGCCTCATTGTAAGTCCCTGAGCTACTTTAGCTGTCAAGGTCTTTACCAATTACTGTCACAACTGAGCATGCACAACACAAAAATGTGTTCCCTTTGTATAATAGCCAACAGACCAGGTGCTAAACAAAGTTCCAGCATTAGACTATAATCGTGCCTGGATTCAAGTTAGCAACACTGACAACAATCGACTGTACAAAGGGAGGTGATGTCTGGTGGGGGAAGGGAATCGTTGAAGGATCGTAGGTTTGAACTAGTAGATTCTGAAAATATTACAACAATGAGGTGAAGATGTATTAAAATATCTGCTGTGCGCATGTCTGAGGGGACAACATTTCAGAGCCAGGACATTGTGGCTGCAGGAAATTAAATTAAAATAACCTCCAGCCTCGCTTTACTCTTACTCTTTAAATTACCATCACATATTCACAGAGAAGGTGTCAGCTAAGATTATTGAGAGTGGGACAAAGGTTAAATGACAGAAACATAAACATGCAGGCAGTTAGATGGACATTATCCGTCTTAGTAGCCTATGTGCAATACAATACGAAGAAAATACAATTCGGCAGCCCAACTGAAGAATATATGTTGATTCCTTTCAGCAACTTTTGAGGATAACTAAAACACAATAAACCGTTTGAAAATCGTATGTAAGCAGTAATTACACCATACACCTGACCAAAACCTTCTGTATGTGGAAAGCTCTGTTGAAATATCCTTTAACTTTAGCCTCTTTCTGAAAAAGCCACACAAAAGGTTAGCTATTATCCCCTGTAATGTAAATTCAACCAGTTACTATGATTTATCCAGTTCATTTTAATACACCCCCTAATTCACTATAGATGTTACAATAAAATACAGGAACAGATTCCAGGTTATTTTTCAAAGGTATCCAGCAGTTTAAAGTTCTTCTGCCTATGGTGGCACCCTGAGGAAAGATTATATGGAAAAAGTGACACTTAGGCATACTCTGTTTTTGAAAGTATAGACTAAGTTATTCATACCTGGTTCTAAACAACTGCAGGATTCTATGCTAGACCATGTGAATGCTTACCTCTAATAAGCATACATGTGTTCACCTCTGCTTATTTCCACACAGGTATGGTTCCAGAATCGCCGAGCCAAATGGAGGAAGAGGGAGCGCTTTGGTCAAATGCAACAGGTCCGAACACACTTCTCCACAGCTTATGAGCTGCCTCTCCTCACACGGCCTGAGAACTACGCACAGGTGTGCATGCCTAGCAGTTAATTAAGGGAAAACGCAGAGAAAAGCAGAGAGATACAGACTAACTGTCACCCACGTGTCCTCTTTCAGATCCAGAACTCATCCTGGATCGGTGGCAGTAATGCAGCGTCTCCCGTGCCCGGCTGTGTAGTGCCTTGTGACACGGTGACTACATGCATGACTCCTCATCCCCATTCTGCCAGCGGGGTGTCTGACTTCCTGGGTGTCCCTAGCCCAGGTGGTCACGTGGGACAGGCGCACATGGGCAGCCTGTTCGGGGGGCCTGCTGGCATTGGAACAAGCATCAACGGGTACGATCTCAACATGGACCCTGACAGAAAGTCCTCTAGTATTGCTGCTTTGCGCATGAAGGCCAAAGAGCACAGTGCAGCCATTTCCTGGGCCACATGATCTGGTAAAACCTGCTGGACTACATATGACCCCTGAAATATAAAATCCAACCCACCATTTGGAAAAGGGCAGCGCTACAATTTAAACTGTAGAGATGTCTTTATCTTTGAAAACATTGAGCAAACTATGTAATTATGCAAATATGTGAATGAGTGAAGAATGTACACAAGGAGAACACGATAAGAGATACGAGCTTATTGACACGGCAAAACCGATTTAAACCACAGAGCATTTGTGAGCAGCGGAGCGCTTTGTGAGAAGAACACGGTGGCAGTATAGTGTAAAGAAAACCAATAGAGGAGAAACTTAATTATTACCAAATCCCTGCATTTACTGTATTTGCTAAAATAGATGATATTTTGTTTGTACAGAGCTTTAAATATCAATATAGGTTTTATTGTGGGGTGTTTTTTTCTTTCTGGGTTTATTTAAAGTGTTTTGTTTGTTAACCTCTCCTTGTATTTCTGGTTTTATTATAAAAAATGGCAACAAAAAAAAACAAACATTTTTTGTTAAAATTGTACACATTTCTTTTTTGCCACAGACAAAACTGTGTAATGATAAACCTAAAGCCATATTAAGAACTGTCAGAACACAAGAAGTCAAGTAAAAAATAACACCCTCTGGTTTGAATTTTCATCGCTGTAACAGTTATCATTGGTCCTACCTTCCACCATATTAAAGTCAAACAGATGAAATGTGGTTTGTTTTAGTATGGACAGAATGATCGTTCCACCTGCCATGCTGACTTGGCCTGCTGATGTCCACAGTCTGCAACCAAGAGGGAGGAAGGACTGGGGCGATGGAGGAGAAGTGAGACCAGGAAGTGGAGTGTGGGAGTATGAGAGGTGCTCAGCAGGCATGCTGCTTTTAGGGCTGTAGAGAGCATGGGAGCGCCCGTCTCCAAACAGACTCAGCTCTGTTTTTCAGGAGGACAAACTCAAAGTGGACATACCCTGCATTTCCACTTTTTGGTGTTTCAGACAAGTGCCCACTGGTCAGTCTGCCTGCCAGAAATAACACTGACATCATCAGCAGCTACCTTTGTAACAGATGAGAGTTACTGATTACACACAGTGTTTACACCTAAAACTTCACAGCTCATTTTTTATTCAAGCATGTGGACGTTGGCTATGGGAGTTATATTGTTTGTCAGCTGTCGAATCCGTCCAGGGGAATTTGCCTTTCATTGTCTTTTTTTAATCCACGTAAACATTAGCCAATAATCATTTTAATGCATGGATAGCACCGCGGTATCACGGACAAAAGGATTTGAACCACCTCTAGGATGGTTGGTTTTCCCCAATAGGCATTACGAAAAAACTGACTACATGTCCATACATCTGGCAGCCCTCTATATACTGTAAAAGAAAATGGCATGTGTGCAGTTAACTCCCTACATATTTGTATGTGAAAATAACAAAAGTGCATACACAGAAATTAGTAATGCCAAATTACATTATTGAACTGTTTGAGAGATGCTATAATTGCCTTAGCCTGCTAAAATCATCCAGAAGTTCTGTTGATTCTGTGAGTGGTTCTGCTATGCAAAAACCACGTGGGGACCATTCATTTCTGTGAGCACCAAATGAACTACCCAAAAGCATGCTGTTGCGAGGGCTGGTAGTGTTCGGCAGGCTGACAGACAATTTTAACCGGGAGTGCCTGGACTGACAAAGAAAGTGAAGCGAAGTTTGAAAAATCAGGATGCTTTTACCAGGCTATATTATCCACACTGTATGGCAGTGGTTTTCAAAGTGTGGGTCAGGAGAATGTTTTACGCAATCACTAGACACTTTATAGTGTTCAAGCCCAACTATATACAATTTTTGGGGCTATGTCTTGATAAGTTTGAAAACCATTGCTCTATGGCATTTAGGCAAACAGGCTGTGCGCTGGCAATGATATCTTGGCCAATGATAGTACTGCTATGGTGTCACAATGTCCCCGTCATGTGGATAGATAGTGTGTGGAGCCGTGCGTTGAGCTGTCTGAATTTTGAGCCCTGCTTCATTAATTTCTTGGCATGAAGTGTAAGCAGGACCAGTTTAAGTAAAACCCCTAGCATGCAAAGATAAGGCATTCTAGAAGGATCAGGTTCGCTGGATCCACCCGTCAACCTTGGTTCTGCACCCTAACAATGCGTGTGTTTGCATGCGCACACGTTGCATTTGCGAGAAGGTCAGGGTTTTTAGCAGTAACAGAAATAGAAGATGCGGTTCATCAATGGGGCAAGGGCTGATTCAGGCCTAAATCAAAACAAAGGCTTTCATGGGCTTGGAAAAGGAACCCGATACCTTGTACTACACCTTAGGCAGAGGAACCATCTCTAATTCCCTAAACTGAACCACATTCCCTCTCCTTCTGGGTAGGTCCATGGAGCAGGATGCAGGGTATAACCTGTCAGCAGAGCACATCACCTTGGCCTCCACCAAATTACATCCAGTTTCACTCTCCAGTCCAAATCTAATGCATATGCATGCAATACTGACTGCACAGTGCACATTCTCAAAGCTGGGGCTGCGATCTGGACCCCCACCCCTCCCCCCTCTCAATCTATTTGCTCTCTCCGGCCTTAGCTGAGGGATAGCTACGAGGGTGAGTCGTGATCTGTCTGCTGTGTTCCGGTGTTCTGGGAAAAGGACAGTGCACACAGCTGCGCTCAGGGGGTAAATGCAAAACAAACATGCCTTGCACATGCTTCCCTCTCAGCTGTCATGGCTCTGCTTTCAAAGTAGACCACCCCCCACCACCACCACCACCACCACCACACACAGTGAATTGGTTCTCCACTCATAGGCTCTGGGGTAGGGCTCAGCCGTGTGGCCAGCCAGGTTTTTTAATTAACACCGGGACACTGTGGGCCTTGGTGGGATTGTGTGAGCGGACAGTCTGTCTTTGTGGAACCTGTTTGGTCTTGGGAATGGTCTGGAGGTCCAGTGGTTTTCAGAGTGTGGGTCAGAACCCCCAGGGGGATGATTGCTTTAAGAACTTGTTTTTAATTGTGAAAAATACATTTTTAATAACATATTAATAATTTGTTCAATGGGGTTAATGGTATTTTATTTTTATGCAATATGGTATGGGTAAAATAAGAAATATGTTGTTTCGGACCCCCTAGCCCCCTTACCAAGAGAGGTGGATAACTGTCTTGTGGGTTATGGCTCCAAACGTTTGAAAACCACTGGTTTACAAGATCCATACGCAATTCACCAGTTTAACTTGCTCTCATCTCTATTGTACATTATGATGTTTTTAACACATTTGAAACATTTCTTAAAGCTTTAAAACATACAATGTAGTACTAGAAAACTATGCATCTTTAATTTTCAAATACTACTGAATCCAGACAATCAGTATAGAATTATGTAAGTCTTTGTGCTGATATATACAGAATGCATGCACATTGTGCATGTAAAATTGGAGTGTTTGAAGACCCTAGGACTTATTACTAATTTTATGTAAGTCTACTGTTTACTTTTTAGGGGTTGGCAAATGAAGTTTACTTTATTTGAGTTGTTCTCATTGGTTTGTTGATAATTTACTAATCATATACTGAAGTATGTTCTTTGTTTCTCTTGTGGTGAGATTAATTATATTGATGAGTTTGGATTTTTATTTTAGTGGCTTTAAGCGGTTATATTGCTTTTGAAAATATGGTATACATGTTATTACTTGTGTCTGCTCTCATGTGTTGTGTGTGTGAATAAAATACAGTAAGTTATTGCACTTGTATGAAGATTCAGTATTTGTCCTTGTGTTAATGTGATTTACCATGGAAAGGTTTAATGCTATTGGGGTTGATACATTGCTGGTGGCATACAATTATGTTGTAGGTTAATAATAATAAAGCCAAATAGGTTATGCATTCCTCAAGCTTTTAACATTATACAGATATATCTTTATTTTCATTGCATGGGTTCATACAACAATATTTCCCTGGAGCAACTCAGTATATCATGCAAATATCTATGACAACATTTGAGTTTTAAAACAAAATCACTTCCAAAATACATTTGTATTGTACTAAACTGTCAAGCACAATCTACATTTCTGATTTGTGTTATGAGTAGACCAATTGTTTTAAACTGCACACTGGCAGAACTACATTGTGTCATTTATGTTGTTACAGTATGAATTCCCTGTGAATTTCAGTCTTTGAAGGGACGTGAGCTCTGAAATAAGATCACAAGACCAACAAAAATGTCACACTAATTGAAGATGACAAAAATACACAATGCACCCTTTCAAACCGCTGACATTGTACAGGGTAGATTAGGCAGTGTATGAGTGTATATTAACAGGGGACGGACTCTGACTTAACTACAGAACATATGAATGCTCTGGCAGCATCATTAAAGGTCTAGATGGTACAACATTAGGTCATTTCTTTTCCACTATACTAAACCACAACAAGGCAATCTGACTTGTATCTCTTTATTTACCATCTATAAAATAAAAATAATACAATATACACATTTGGAACATAATTCTCTCTTATACAATACACCTTACAAAAGTAAAAAAGGTCAAATAAAACATCACAAGGCATTCTATTTTTAAATGTGTATTTTTTTTCAATATTATAGCATTAACTTAAACAGATGGGTAAATAATAACAATGATAAAATCACACAAAATGTAAAAGTACCAAAACATGTAAAGCAGGGGAAAACAGATTGTATGTTGCCATTGAACATATTTCTCAGATGTGAGAACAATAGACACCTATGTTCTTCAGTTTATTGGGAATCAATAACTCATCTGTTTATACACAGAGTATACAAAGAGTAAATAAACTACACTTAAGATGCCAGACATTAAACAATGAAAACGTTCAATTATCTTTTGTCACTGGACTCCGAGAGGTGTTTACAACTTGTTTTTAAATGTGTTCCAAATCCATGGCTTGTTCAGCTGTCTATAGTATATTTTTGTGATATTTAATTTATCATTAATGGAACACCAACTTAAATATACATATTTATTGTATCTATTGTATCATAATTTTCATCTAGTGTTTTTTTTTTCTTTACAAACAGAACCATTTGAATAGAATGTGTATTACTGGTTCAAAGAATATTCCCAGTTCAAGCTTCATGAATTAAAATTACTATATTAACAGTTAACTATCTTTCAGACATTTTATACTGTACATGAAGATGTACAGAAGATAAACTACACATGTACATATACTGTATAATCTACTCTTAAAATACAGTAAGGCAGCTTTGCATTTAAGTTCATTACAGAGCTACCAGAACCCACAGGGTCTCCTGCTCCAAAACACAAATCATCACCATAAGGCTGACCTTCTAGGTAATGTAAAACCACTAAATCCATGGATAAGGGTTTGTCATTATTTCCACCTTGCCAAGAAATAACATATATACAGAGTACTAATCAGTGTAGACCAGTACAACAGCACTCATCAAGCAGGAGCAGGTTAAGGGTGTGTCTTTTGTTTCCATGTTAAATGTAGGCTGTACAGCCCTTTGAGACTGCGTTGTGATTAATTGACTTGATCTACAATACTTATTTGGCTAATGGAGAGGGAGAGCACTTGCAAACATTTCAATTTATACTAATCTAACACTATCAAAACAATATTAAACACAATGTCAGGTATAAGGTTAAACATTGTCTAATTGAGTATAAAAGCCCTCTGAAACTGTTAATCACATTCTTCAAATGTGTGGCACTGTGCCAGGGGCTTTTAAAATACAATTTGGTTATTGAAGAATGTGATTAATAGATTCAAATGGCTCAGAATATTTGACCTAATAATTCCAAGTTTAACAGACTAGCGTTGCTGATGCCGACTAGCAAGGGAAGCAATGTGTGTGGTCAATTAATCACACAAATTCCTACAGTAGTTTTGTTACTAATATAACAGAGATTTAAATTATTGGTAGGTGGCATGTACAAGACTCTGGAGGCTGTGAGAGTGGGAGGGGGCGCCTAAACCTTGGTTAAAGGCCAGTCAGAGGCTGCCAATGTTGGGGAAGCTCTTGAGCTTCTCTGGAAAGTCATCCTTATACAGCACCGGATCAGCACGATGTTCAACCACCTTCAGGGGCATCGTACCAAACACGGACGCAAATTTGTTGATGCACTCAGATCTAAAGAAAAAAATGTAACATTTCAGTAATGTTTTGTAGTCCTGTATAAAGTATACCCTTGTACACTGTCTTACAATATAAAGATGATTTAAATAGATGACAACATGACAAAACATTTATTAAAATACATTGTGAAATCTTCTAAAAACAATGTTTTAAAAGTAAATAAGCCAAGGACAATTAAGACATTCACATAGTGAATAATACACTGATCACAGCAGAAGCGACTGAAATACGCTAGAGTTTGCACTGTATGAGGGCAGGCAGGCGAGCGCTGCTAACCACCGTACCTCTCCACCATGTGGGTCTGGTCCAGAGACAGCCCGTCAATGGCAGTGCACTCAGGGCACTTGAACTTCTTCCTGGGCGTTACCTAAAGACAACCACAGGTAAAGCCTTTAGGGGTCCAATTGCAAGATGCCTTTCAGAAGGTTGTGAGAATAATCCATAGTTTTCCTGGTCACGGTCTAAGCGGAGGCGCTCAATGCAAGTCAATCTAACGGATTTGCTAACTTCAGGACGTGGCAATGGCGGAAACAGTGGCGCAGTTGTAAAAGGTTTAGATGAGAATGAATACATTTTCAGTGGTGGGGGGCTATCTTCAATTATAGCCAATCAAATCAGGTCCTATTATTCCCTTTAAAGCAACAGGCTCTGTCATGGTGGACTGGCAATTTTGTATTGAATGGCTAAAGCTAGACCGACTTGACAGACAATCTCACAGGTGCGGAGTCGTAAGGTGTGCATACATGGCACCTCTGTTAAACCATCAAGGTTAAGGACAGTCATTAGTTATATTATTCACGTTATAGGCCAACATATCATACATTAAAATCGGCGTGTGTGATTTTGGATAACCCTTCCCCTAAAGCTAGGAAGCTACCGTCTGTGCAAAGACGCGGTCTGACCAGGCCGAGGTGCTAGCACAATATTTGGTTTAGTCACAAGTAGCACTTCACCACCTGATTTTTACTGACACACCCATACAGCGCCCCCCACAAGCCGTCAAATCATTTAGACTATTTTTATGCTACCATGTTATTTTTAAAAAGTTTGCATGCCAATGCACACATTTGCGAGGATTTTTGGATAAAAAAACGACATGTTTTTGGCATCGGCTCTAAGTTACCACTGATTGCATGTGTAAACCCCTGGCTGCAAACATGTTTACCCTACTAGTAGTAGTAGACTTGCCCTCTTCCAGTCAGAAACTGTATAGTCCACTGCATCGTCTTATTTAATAACTGCACACAGACCTTAAAGGTCTGTCTCAGATTATTTATAGAATTATATGTGCCTACTGCATGCCAGGTATGGAGTGATGTACGGCCTCTTTGTTTAACATCCATCACATCTGTACCATAGCAGATGCCCACACCCACTCCTCTAGACCTGTGAGTGTATGCATGAGCCTCATTTGCACATGTGAGCACACACACACGTACACGCACGCACACACACAGGGAATTGCTTTGCGAGAGAAGCCCTGTAAGAAAAGCAGGGTGGTGGAGGGGAAAGTCTCTGATCTAAAACATGCTCAGGGAGGGGGAGTGCCAGTGAGTGATGCCCAGATAAGGGAGGTTAACGGCTGGGCTATAGACTGGACCACTGGGAGTGGGAGGGGGTGGTGCGATGCATGGGTGAGACGCGATCAGACACAGGGACATCTGCTCAACGCACGTGCAGCGCAAGGAGTACCTTTATGGGGGCTTTGCCCGTGATGTTAGCAACCAGGAAGTTCATGGCAATGTCTTCACAGTTCATGTGGGCGTCCACCCAGTTCTTTATGTCTCCGGGCATCTTGTATGTGTACAGATAGTTGAAGTACTGGAATGAAAGCAGTTACACACGCACACACACACACACACAAACAATGAACCATGAACAGGAGCAGCCATTGTTTGAAACACAATGCCTTTGGTTAAGTATGAACTAAGTAGTGAACCCAACCTTTAACCTCAACAAAGCAACATCCCTTGATGTATTGGCTAGTGATAACCTAGCTCCACCTGTGACCCTGTACCATCTATCTCTATATTAGATAGATGGATGGCTCCATATACACATCAACACCCCACAAATGACAATTTTCTATTGAAAATATATAATATATAAAAATAATCCAAACTCAATAAATCAATGTTCCAAATGCGGAGTATGTCAGTATTCCAAATAATTAATGTAACACATATGCACACTCATACTCTAAACAGTCATAAACTATGTGCATGATATACAGTTCCAGAGAAGGAGCCACCCCAGACCGTGGGTTCCCAGGGTTACCTTGTGGTAGAAGGCAGCTCCAGTCAGAACCATTGAGACCTCATTGGTCCACTCTGACTCGTACTTCCACTTCCCCATCTCGTGGTCCCAGAGGTGCAGGCGGCCAGGGTAGCCCACCAGCCTGTCCGGGAACTCCCTCCACACCTAGAGAGATGGCGGGCCCAGCAGACACACTGGCTCACGTGCTCGGCTACAATGCGCTGAGGCAAGAATCTCGTCGGCTCACGCGGGGGAAATGAGCGATCACATCCTGGCCTCAGTCAAACGTTTAGTACATAATGAATCTTCCACTTTTCCCAAATAGGGCCTGTCTGGCCCATAGATCACTGGTGGTAATTCACAAGAGATGTCTCTGGGGATGCCTGGTATAGGTCTCCTCTCTGACAGGCAGCTTTATGGTGCCAGCAGCCTGTGTAATCCTGTGACTGGGGCCGCGGGAGGAGTCCCGGCATCCTGTTAAGACACTTGTCCTCCACGGTGCCCTGCCTCTAATTCGCTGTGATTATGCTTAAATTGAGCACAATTGTATCGAATGCATTTCTAAATGCCTTCAGGTGAGTGCTGCCGCTCGTGGAGCATGGGAAACATTATGCCACCGGGCCCTGTCATCGTTTCGCGCACATCAAACACCCCCCCCCCCCCCCCCCCCACCACCCCAAA
>JAODOY010000018.1:2306301-2325783 GCA_025399855.1 Forbesichthys papilliferus | reverse complement strand
TTGTTGTCACATGAAAAGATATGCTCACATATTTGCAAATATGTGAGGGATGTACTCACTTTTGTGAGATACTGTATTAGTTAATGCACATCTGAACAGCAGAAACTCATATGAAATCCAAACCACATTTGCACGTGGTTTAAAATGCGATACCAATCGTATTTATGCTGTCTTTTGTGGTTCTCTCACTGCACAGGGAAGCCCATCACGAGTGCAACGTGTAGTGTATGAGCTTGCTCTTCTGCACTGTCACGATGATTTTTATATCGACTTATCTTATCGACTTAATAAGATTTATATTGGCTGTTGTGTTTCCATATGTATTGCCTTTTGAAAATGCGGCATTTGTTGTATTCACTTTGCCAAGCAATGAAATGGGTTTAACCAATTGCAACAATATTGATTGACAACATTCTGCTGCAAGCTGCAGCCTGTAAAGTTTTGATAAATTGCTGAAATGTCTACAGAATTCAGAAAGCATTGCTGCAAACCTTGGATATGATTATATAAGTCAACATTTTGCCATTTTCTTAATGAGAACGATATTGCGTTGGCTTTACCCCATAGAGTAATGATCTCCCAGACATATTTTAACTGGGTCACTTTCATCTTAAAACGATAGCAGTCCTGTTAAGATTTATTTTCTTGTTGAACATTGTCACTTGAATATTTAACATTGCACCCATTTGTATTATTAGTACTTTAAAAAAAGTTTATTGCTAATGTAAAATTCTTACACATTTACTGCTATGTTGTAATATTTGAAAATGGTCATTCATTAAGTGCTGACTGGAATTATACAGTAGACATGAAGGGTTTCAATGTAGAGCGAGAGAAACTAAATTAATCTTCAGTCTTCTTGTGTAATGTTTTAGAGCGAGATGATGCAACTCAAATTCTCCTGCATCCGAGTTGAAATGCAGCGCAGCTACGTATAATGACGCCTACGTTGTTATCACACCAACCCATGCAGATAGGTTGATGACTGTCTGAAAACAAACACATTTGACCCGATCACTTGCGAAGAACTGTTTGCACAGTGATTTGAGAAGCAAATCCGATTTGCCTGCAGTGTGAACAAAACCCAAGTGATTGATAGCTGCGACACCTTTCATGCATTTGGTACTTCTTTTGGCTCAGGCCTGGCTGAAAAACAAACGCAATAAAGCTAAAACATAAATATAATTCTAAATATTAAAATACAAAATAACATTTTCAATATACATTATATAAATACATTTTTCAAAGTGCGTTCATTTAAAAATCACCCTTTTGATGGAGAAGCATTGTCATGGACTAAACCATTCTAATTCAGTGTGTGTGTGTGTGTGTGTGTGTGTGTGTGTGTGTGTGATGAGTAGAGCAGCTAAAGGAGCTGAAGCAGGAATTTGTGAAGCAGGAGGATCAGCTGAGAGAGGTGAAGAAGAACGGCACCACACTGGAAAGGAGGTTGGAATATGAGAGGTATAGCTAATCCTTTCCGCCGTGGTTACAGACGGGCGATGTTTACTCATATGTACTCTCAAGACAAAATGCCGTGCTAGTAAACAATCCATTAGTGGGTCGGAAAACTCATAGTAGTTGTATGTCATGTCGTAGTTTACAGTGTGGGCGTCAACTTGCACAACTGAAAGAGGAGTATGAAGACACCAAAAAGACACTGGAGGAAGAAGCGTCCAAACTAAGACAGGTTGGTGCTGTTCTTGCCATGGGTGATACATCTGCAGGCCCTGATGTGTCCACTGTCATGTTACTGTTCTCTCATATAGCCGTGGTGTATGTAAATGTAAATACCCTCTCCACATCTCTCCTACCATATTTATGTTGTTGTTCTTTTAACTCCTCCTTTGCCACCATTTATTTATTTCCCCGTGCCTCAGAATATGCTGGACAGTAAAAAGCACGGTGTGGGCGAGCATGCCGAGGGAGATACTGGTGTGGAGGCTGCAGGAGAGCGCCACCCGGTGGTTACACATCGACATGACAACACAGACCTTAAAAACCCAGGTATGCGGTACTACCAAATGCCTGGCCTCGTGCAGTGCGTATGTATGCGGACAAACGCTCATGATGTGATACGACAGTATGCCATGGCATTCATATTGTCTTGGTTTCTGTACAGAAGAGATGGTAAAGCCTGGCAGTGATGCGGGCATGCCTGGCATAGAAGACAGTGAGGTGGGCAAAATAGAAGATGTTCAGTTTGGTAAGTTGAGTGTTTAAGGTACATTTTACTCTAGTAGGTCTTGTTGGAGTTTAATGCTTCTCATATAGAGAGCCTAAGTCACTTCCGCATAATAAGACCTTAGTTTGGGAAAAAATATGTCTGGTAGTCAACGGCGAGAAAAACATTATTTTTAGATCCTATTTGAATTGTGACACGAAGTACACATGTGATGTTTGACTATTTTAAAAAAAAGTCTTTGAGTCAAGAAAGTCTCAATTTGTTATGCAAGTTTTTTTGCCACGACCCACAAGCCGAAGCAAGCGTTGTTGCGGTGATGTGTGTTGTGCGAGACGAAAGCTGCAGTTCACCGAGCGGTTACACACAAACCTAAAGATTACTTTATAGTTCTACCACAAACTGCAACGTTCTTGACTTGAACAATTGTCTTTTATATACACACACATCATCATCACATGTGTACTTCGTGTCACAATTCAAACAGAATCTAAAAATAATGTTATTCTCGCCGTAGATTACCAGACGTATATTTTTCCAAACTAAGGTCTTCTAATGCGCAAGTGACTATGGCTCTCTATAGGTGAAGTCCGCTACTACAAGCTAATTGTAAGCTAAAACATTATATGTCAAATTCACCAAACATCTCCTTGCAATTTGCTAGCTCAGTGTTCTCTGTGCATGCTGAGAAAATAATCCCATAATTCTACACAGAAATAGGAACATAAACAAAGTGGCGCAGACTGCACACAACAACAATGCCGCTTGGCTTCACAATGTGTTTGTTCTGTATTTTGAGACATTTAATCTACGCTTCATCTACAGGCCTTAAGAAACCGGCCATTACCCTGAAGCATGGCGATGCTCCTGCTGTGGTGATGGGGGCTGGTGCAGGACCAGGGGAGGGAGCTGGGGGTTTGTCCTTGGACCATGCTAAGGACGGAGCAGCACCGCTGGATACAGGAGGCCAAGCAGCTGTGATTCCACCGCCAGGCCTTAATCATCAGCCAATTCCCCAGGCTGTGGTTGAGAAACCACTGCTCTTTGATGAGGACAATAAGGCAGGCATCCGGGCAGATGAGTTTGGAGAACAGAACAGGCAACCGAGAGGTACAGTATTAAATCGCCTCAGCGTACTTCACCTTCATTAGTCAAAATTCTATGGTGGCAGACATTTCTGTTTACATGGTAGTATATTTGCACATACATACTCTTTGACTGCATTTGCCTCCATTTATACCACATTTTGTTAACTGCGATAGCTTGGGAAGGCCACTCTTGAAAGACAAAACTGGTTAGTTAAAACCAGTGACGCCTGAATGCTCCTTCCACACCTGAATGCTCCTCTTACAATTGTGCCATTCGCTTTAGCTTGTTTTCCAAAGATAACAACCGAAAGTATTTGGGAATATTCTGGCACTATAACTTGATCAAGGTGTACTTTTTTTAATTTATTTATTTATTTTTTATATATAAAGGTAAAAACTAATTTACATTCTCAGGTAAATATTAATTACTTCAAAATAACTCTTAGCACTAGGAATGGCAAATTATACACATCAATACAAAGGTCCAACCTGTATTACTTTGGTTGCAAATTAGGCAATTAACTAGGTTTGATTTAAAAATTGTGTGTGTATTTCTTATTCTAAGGACCTGATGACGCGAAGGACGATGGTTTGCAGATAAACGGGCTCCCAGTGCCACCAAACCCTGCCCAGGTGCCCAACCCCATGGAGCACCAGCGGGTCCAAGACCATGTTCCAGCAGCGCCCCCACGACACCGGCAAAGTAAGAACATTTGACATGGAGTCTCAAAGATCCTTAATATCAGTGTGAGTGTTGCTGTATTTTGAGGTGAGGAAGATATAGAGTTAAAATGATTAACAAATGTTCAATATTTTTTTTAAATAACTGAAACTGAAAACAAATTGTCTTGCGCTTGCATTGTCAGTGGTACCCAGTGTTAATCACTGAATGGTGTGGTTCATACTGTTCCTAGCAGGTTGAATTTAGTTTGGCTTCGCACATCTCTACTACTGTCTAGCAAGAGGTCCATGTGAGGGCAAATATCAGCCAAACTTTTTTGAATGTAGAATATTGGAAGAAACACAAAAAAGCATCCAGTTTTGGATAAGTGGAGATAAATGGTATTCTTCTGCTTCTAAGATAATGCTGTCCCTCTTTCCTGTATTTACCTTCTGTTGTTTCTTAATTTTTCTTTTAACTGTTCCATTCTCCAAAGAACATTCATCATACCCCGTTCGCATATCAATCAATCTTTTGTCTTTTGCTTCTTGCATCTCACCAAATGACGTGAGGTGGAAATGTGCTGTTAAAAAATAAAAATAAAATGGATCCCAAAGATGTTCAGTCGGAGTTTCAGCTCGACTCTTTCCAGTGAAGTCTATAGCTGACGTCTTCACCACAAATTCACCTTCTACTACTACTACTACTTCTGTCTTCATCTGACCTGCCCTATTAAAACTACGGCCATCGTTCTTGTCATATTAATCCACCGTCAGTCCAGTCCTCATTTCCTCCCGCCCTCCTGCCCCTGCTTCCCTCCTTCCTGACGAGGCCCTTCTCTGCCTCCTGCAGGCCGGTTCTTTGATGAGAACGAGTCCCCAGTAGATCCGCAGCGCGGCTCTAAGCTGGCGGACTACAATGGGGACGATGGGAACGTGGGTGAGTATGAGGCCGACAAGCAGGCTGAACTGGCCTACAATGAGGAAGAGGATGGTGATGGTGGGGAGGAAGATGTTCAAGGTGAGCCAGGGCAGGGGGCTGGACTGTCTGTCCAGGTGCTTATTCACCGTTTTTCACCGTCACCGTCGCTGCCAGTCTGTCTTGCCTGTGCCTCTTTACAGCCATGCCACCTGTCCGTGCAACATTTCTGACTGTTTCCACTTCCACAACATTTCCACTGTGTTTGTGAATGTGTCTGTGTTCCCTCGCTGAAATTGAAATGAATGCCCGTGATCATTATATTTATTTTCTAGGTATTATGTTTTTATATGCTTTGTGGATGAAAATGTACATTTGTGTTTTCAGTTTTAGTGTAACACATCCATGTCATGTATTCCAGTCACTAAACCGGTTAAGGAAATGCAAATGTTTTTCCCCTTCAGTATATTCAAACATTGTACTTAATAAACTCAGTATTAAGTATCAACGCTGATGTGAACAATCCTTTGCAGACCAGATCTGGAACACCGTTTTCATCTATCATGTACCTCCATTGCAAAACTTAATGATTACTCATGTAATACTACCGGTGGGAATTATCATCTTTGTGGATTTACATTTGATTTGTTTTATATAGTTAATGGTGGATAATTACTACCGACTTTCCAGTCTAGCACTACAGTGAATTAGGGGTTTATTGAACCCCTGACACAAGGCTGGCTTTTTTTTTACTGATTATCTTAAAGTAGTCTGTATAAGTATTGAAACTATTATATTTCATATGTGATAAAGGTTATAGAGTATTATCAGTCAAATATGAATGCCAGCTATATAACCTCTAATGTAATACCTACTTCATTTTCAGATGATGAAGATCGAGAAATGCAGGGAGATCGAGCAGTGGATTATGGGAAACGACATCAAGCCATTGACATCCTTTGAATAGAAACTAAAAACAATTGTATCTAATTTTAAAGTTAGAACATTTACTATATTGGGACAGCCAGTTCTAACTAATAGTTCTTTGGTCAACTAGTTTGGACATTACTTTGCTTTGGAATTTGTAGGATGCATCTTTATTGTTCATGGACTATTTTGGGAAAAATATAACTAATGATTCAGTCAGTGCAGAGTAACATAATACCACAGAACATAAGAAAAAAGTCCTAATGGTAATGTAATATGCTGCTGTTTATTTGCAAATGCTTTTTCTTTTAAATTATGACATTCAGTAGTAATAGACATGAATTGTACAGATAATTTTGTGTAAAGAAAAATTAAGGACGGTATATTACTGCCTCTGGAAGTGGCTGATCGTTCGTTCGTTTCCTCTTACCATCTTTGGAGTCAGCTGCTGCTGGTTATTAAACTCTTTACCTGAGAAGTTGTCAATGGAACAGTTTGGGTACTATGCCTTTCAAAATTGAAATTATGGATGCCAATTTATTTCAAGCAGTGAGGAAAAAATATGATGCCAAGGAAATTTCTTATGGCCTATTAAACTGATTTACATTTTTTTATGTCACTCAAAAGCACTCTTCTTTCTGTTAAAGTATGCCATTGCATGCATTTAGACATCTAATCGGTCTGAAGCTCAAGCAATACTTAGACCGTTATCCTCCATTAGTGTGCAGACACTATATAGGCACATACGGACCTATCTGCTTCCATTAGTTAGGTCTTTTGTACATATGTAACTACATAAACTGTGTGCCATTTGTACTGTAGACATTTCTTTATAGAGGAATCGGTTAACATTAAATACATTTTATTTGTGTAGCCAATTGATTTCTCGTGGAAAGGCATATTGAATGTAATTGTATTTTATTAAAGCTGATGCTTTGTCATTTGTCGGTTTTGATACAATGTAATATAGTTGAGAAACGTTTGTGTTGCCTGTAGGTTTAGGATTATAATTGTACATTTTCTTGTGTACCTTCTAGTTTGTCCTTTGTTTTTAACTTGTATGTTGGATATGCCTGCCTTTTCATCGATATATTTAATATCTTAGATATTAAATGTTATTTTTATTTGACATTCTCTTGCATGTTTTGTGCACTTCCAACAAATGCGATCGTTCGAATGTAAACACTGATCAAGAGTCGTGCTAATATATTCACTGCATACAGGTTTGTTTTTGAGTGGTAAGGGGGTGTGTCTGTTTCCCATACGGGTATCTGCTTTGGAGAGAGTGGGCAGAGGCGGGAAATGGCGCCTGGTAACACAACGGAATATCATTTCATAGACGAGCCTTAAGTTGAAATACAGAAGTCGTCGGATCAGATCACAAAAACAACAGCTGCCCATGTTGTTGTGGTCAGTACAACTAGAATTGCTCTCCGTTCGGGTATACTGCGGATCACGAAAGTAAGTTGCTAATCAATGTTACTGGTGGTAGGTAATGTATCGTAGTGGTAATATTACTGCACTACGGTAACGTACCGTATCGAACATGTTTTTTTGACGTGCAGGCGATGTGTCGTTCCCGTGTGGACGAACAATTATTACTTTGTTTGTCAACGTACTTTATTACCCTGGACCGATTTCGCAGGAATGTTCGGCTGGGTGAACTCAATTGTGCTAACCGTGCTAGCTAAAGCTAGCTTAAACACCATGGCCTCCAATGACGGACCTGACTAATTCCTGAAACATTTGTCTGCTCTGGAAACGGCTAATTATTGTTTGCAAAAATCCCCATGTTTGTTAATGTATACAAGTAAAGTACCGTACCAATAAACATCTTGTCACGTCATATGTGTCCATCACACGATTAGTTCAGAATTTCACATTAACACCGGCACGGTAACGTTACTGCTGTTAACTGCTGGCACTCATTAGCTATGGTAATACGGACTGTAGCTTACTGTTGTAGCTTTAACTCAACTCTCATTCGGCATTCCGCAACTTCCCAACTTTGCTATCTTAGCCTACAGTGGTTCACATTTAAATGTACATTTCAGAATTGGTAGATGATAATGCGTGTCGTAATATAAGCATTCAATGGCTGTTACGATACGTCTTGTTTGTAGCATTAGCTAGTCAAATACAGCTACGGTATCGTACCGGTACATTATGCTACTGTACTGTATACATGTACGGTACTGCTATCGTAATACATTATACGACGCTCGTGTCAGTTATTATGATTTACAGTACCAGTCAAGTCTTGTAAAATTGCTCAGTACCATACAACATATTTGTTAGTTGTCTTATTTTAACAATTGTATTCACCTTGTTAGCTTAGTGGTTGTCATTGGCAGCTACCGTATCGTAGTTGTTTCCCCACTTTACACTGTCGTGTTGTCTGCAATGCGTACGGTACATTACTACATAAGTTGCAAAAACTATGCTGTATGTATGTCTTAGTTGGCAAATATGCATCTTGTATGGAATGGTACGGTACAGTAAACTATTTGATTAACCTAACCAGAGATGTGTACTATTAGAACAGAGATTAGTCAGTCCCCCTTGTTTTTAAATTGTAATTTTGACGTTAACGTCTTTCGAGTTTAATAAGTCTTCACTCGTGTTAAAGTTAGCATTGTTCTTATTGCGGTTTAATTGGACACGTCACCTGGCTTGAGCTTTTTAATTCGTTCATTCAGCATTATTTCTGCACTGAAGAAAAGGCCTCATTCTCTCAACTGTATTGCCATGGCTAACATTGCTAACTAGCTCGCCAAGACCAACCTACTGGACGCATGTTATGTTTCCCGCTCACTTGTTGTACCTCAATAGATGTGAATTCATGGTTGATGTTTAAAGTACAGAATGTTGTACTGTAATTGTAATTGTTTCCGTAGTGTAAAATGTATTTAAATGTATTACATGTTATTTCTAAAATCTAACCACACGGACTAACAAACACACAATAGTTAAATTGTGGACAAAATGAGTAGAGTGTAAGCCTACTTGTAATTGCCTACTTTTTATACAGTGGATTTATTAAGCACTGCATGCACGTTTGTACTTCTTGAGGTTCTGACTATGGATTTAAAACTTGTTTCAATTCTTTTAATTTTCAGAATTGTCATTAATAACCACTTGATTATGTTCACTGTGCCATCTCTACAACATGTATATGATTTCCTGGTTTGCTTGAAACGGAATGTGTATGCAATTTCTTCAGGAGTACATTGTATGTACATGTAAAACAGATTTAGTGAAGGATATGTTTGAGATCAGGGTATTGCAAGGGCACAGTTATGTGTTTATGACAGGTTCTGGGAATGTCCAAACACATTTCCTTAACCATTGAGCTTGCACAGTAGGTATACTAAAGTAGAATGGATATGTGGTACAAAAATGTGAGTAAAGCCAGCTGTGACTCCTGTGATGTAAGTGAAATTGGATCCTGAATGCAACCAGATGTTGGCAGACATTTCAGCTTGTATTACCCTACCACCAAGCCTCCTTTGTTTTAAAGCAACAGTCAGTTTACCAAAAACCTGTTAAATCACTTTAAAAACACTGGTAACACAACTCGTAAAGCTGGAAAACTCAAATGTATCTGACTGTATAAAAACGTGACTCCCTTCAAACAGCTTTAACATTAACATTGATTTTCTCTTCTCTTTCCTTTTGCCCTTATTTCTGTCAAATTGCCTACATTAGCCTTACATGTGACTGCTAAAACAATGAGGCTGAGAATGCGTAAGGCGTCTCAGCAGCCAAACCCCAGTCTGTCAGCCCGCCCATCCCGGACCAAGCGAAGACATTCAGAGGTAGAAGAGGACACCCCTACCAGTGGCGGGAGAGGCTTGCTTTCCACCATTAAGAAATTCATCAGAGGAAATGCTGTCAAGGTAGCCACCTTCTCTTCAAATGCCACTATGAGATGTTTAAATGTGTGGTAGAGCCCTGTATAGTGTTTTGTGACTTTTGGAGATGCACACACACCATTTTGTTTTTACTTAAGTTGTTGTATTTTACAGAGGTATAGCCATTGTTTGGGCACAGTGTCATTTTCCCTTAGAAATGTCTGGTGGAATGCTACAGCTTGTCTGAGAACTCAGGCGTAGTTCTAAATTTAGCTGCTGGCTCACAAAGTGGGTGTACAGGAACAAGAGGAAGTAACTTGTGGAAAAGTATTAACTAGGGATGTCCCGATCAGGTTTTTTTGCCCTCGAGTCCGAGTCATTTGATTTTGAGTATCTGCCGATACCAAGTCCCGATCCGATACTTCTATAATATTTTTTTTTTAAATGAAGAGTGAAAAAATAGATCCAGGAACCAGGATGTTCCTTATTTTTATTATTCAACAACTCTGTTAACAAACAGAGCACTTCTGTGAGGTAGCTTGAACAATCAAATAATAACAAATTCTTCACTTTTGGACTTGTGCAACAGTAAATATAAAAAAAGTCTAATATAAAAACAAATGGCACCTTAACTTAAAATACCCGGCAGGCATGTAAACAAATAAAAAAATAAAAGTGCCACAGTGTGTGCAAAGTCAGTAATGTGCTTTTAGGAACTGCACTCCTAACTCTTACTGTCATCACAGTAGTAAGTTTCACAGAAGGAAATGTATGTTTTTCTTAATGAAAACTAACATCTCTACCTTGTCAGGTTTGAGCCTGTTTCTGTTCTCATCAAGGATGTTTGCAACGGCACTAAAACTCTCTCACTGTCCACAGAGCTAACAGAGACGAACTCCAGATGTCTGTGGTGAATGAAACATGGGGTACATTTGATAACAGGACAAGTAGTTTGTCAGAAATGTTCTTATAAAGGGCTGGCAGAACTTTCTCGGTGAAATGGTGGCGAGACGGCATTTCAAATCGAGGTTCTACGTGCTCCATAAGCATAAGAAAACCAGGATTCTCTACAAAGGCGAATGGAAGGTCACTCATTGCGATCATTTGCGCTATTTTAGTTGTGATGTCCTGCGCCTTCGCGCTGTCACGAGGCATTTTTTCTCTCCTCTTCAAACTCTCCTGCAGAGTGAGCTGACTCGTCTTCGACTGGGTTGCCTGGGTAAACTTGTTGTATTGTGTCGGGTGTTTGTTTTTGAGGTGCCGTATCAGGTTTGTTGTGTTAAATGTAGCCTTTTCCTTTCCACCTCTTGCAATCCCTATTTTACATGTCTGACAGTTTGCTATGGCAATGTTGTTTTCATCAACTTTGTAATACCTCCAGACCGCAGACATATTCGCGTTTGCCGCTTCAAGCTACTTCTGTGTTCTACCGGCATTTAACCAATAGCGTCTCTGCAACAAAGTGATGTCATGCTGCACGTGTTACAGTTTCTGTGTGGAGTCAAAAGGGTCTAACTCTGTGCCACCGCATAACTATAGATGTGTTAAAAAATAATGAAAATATATATCCGAGTCCTGATCGGGAGGTAACGTCCGATTCCGATCGAGTCTGAAATCACTTGATCGGGCCCGATTTCCGATCACAAGATCGGTTCGGGACATCCCTAGTATTAACCCAGTGAAAAGTTGCCCTCTTCCAAAGACATGTTTTTAATATTGCCGGTGTGTGACTCTAGAATGAAGAACAGCAAGCAGGAATTTAAGTGTCACAAAACGTACAATGTTATTAGTCCGTCTTGTGAAGCATTATCTACCAAAATGGGATTGAATGGATGCTGAGCGAGTACACAAACATCTGTGCCACCCCATTATATGGTTATATTCTTTGAAAGTGCTGGAGTCAGGGATTAAACATTGTTGACTTGATTGTAGTTGAGTGAATTTTTTGTTTTCCCTCAAATGGACAAAAATGTGTTCCCTAGGCTATATGTGCTAAGCTTTGACACAATCAAGGCAATGTAATTCAACCTCGAACTAGTCTTGAATTGGAACTATCACTTATTGTTTCTTTATGCTGTCTTTATTGTTTGCCCATTAACTTAGTATACCGTATGGCATCTGCAGACACAATCCCAAAAAGCCTATTGCAGGCCAGGGTTTCCAACACACAACTAATGTTGGTTGCGTAGGAGTTATTCACCAACACAGGCATCAGATATTGGACACGTTATTTTAAACATTTGTATCGCCTAGAGTTTTACATCCCTGCCATGTGTCACCCCTGCCATTGTGTTATTTTTCTGTTGTATAATTTCCTGTTATATGGGGCTAATAGCATTTTCCAGTAGATACTCAAGCTAATATGCTCATATGCCCTGTCAGTGTGATATGGAGACACATGTGAATATATGGTGCAGTTTTGAGGTTACAAAAATTCCCATTTCCTTTTGTGGAAAAGATTGTTGTTGGTCCACAAACATGATTCCCTGAATGTCAAAACATCCTTCCATCCACGTCATCCCCTTTTTGATAACGCATGTCATGACATCTTAAGGTGCAGCAGGAGAGCCCGGCCAAGAAGGCCCGCCTCCACTGTGATGTGGACAACAACTTGATCTCCTCCACGCCGAGCTCCAACACCCCCCGCCTGACTCTCACCAGGAGAGGCTCGGTAAACGGACGTGAGTAGGAGCGACACTGACCTTTAAACACAAGTGTCACTTGCTGTCCTGTCGTTCCCCAGGCAAAGCCACTGTAACTGTCCCCCTTGCAGAGGCAACAAACCATGACAGGAGTAAGGAGAAGGCAAACGGTGGCTTGGAGGAGACGACGGATGTTGAGGTGGTCAACAGCCCACCCAGGACCACCCTGCTGGGGACCATCTTCTCGCCTGTATTCAACTTCTTCTCGCCAGCTAAAAATGGTAAACAGTCCTCACGGTGCAGTCCTGACGGTTTGGTGTTCCCGCACTGTGTTTGTAGCACTATGCTTTTGGAAATGCAAGACTGCAGTAGTTTCTTAAGGATTATCTTGGGAGCTATCTGCGTCTGGTTTCTGTGTGATGTGTGCTGACACAATGCGCAGCACATTGCACAACAGCTCTGTTCAGCTATGCTGATGTGATGGCATGTAAATGACAGATAACATCATATGGTGACGGTGTTAAATGCAGGGTTAGTTATTCTCGAACCATGCTAACTTCCAGCTCAAATCAAAACAAGATCCCTCAGCAGCGCCGTCTCACACATCGAAATGCATTGTGAAGCAATGCGTAGTATTACGGCTTTGTTGTTGTGAGCGGTGTTGGCCACTTTGTTTATGCTCCTATTTTCACAGAGAACGGTAAGATGGCAAAAAGCCATTCACCAAAAAGGAGACAGTTGGTGAATTGGCTTGCAATAGCTGACTACCTTTTTTTTTTTTTCTTTTTTTTTTCTTTATTTTATCTTTTTTATTTATTATTATAAATGAGTTTTAACACTCTGCACGTGATTGTTTGTGGGTTTCAGCCTCGCCTGGGTCTGATTCTCCGGACCAGGCACTGGAGGCGGAGGAGATCGTGAAGCAGCTGGATATGGAGCAGGTGGGGGAAACTCCCACCTGCACGGCCACGTCTGCCCAGGACGCGTGCGGTGCCACCAGCCTCCACCCCGGTGCGGCCCACCTGCCTCCACCGCGACCTCCTCACGCCCCATTGGCGCCTGCTGCAGCAGAGGAAGGAGAGCTGGAAGCAGACGCCGACCTCCCGCCCCTCACGGGTATATTTTCTTGCATTTGTAATCCAATGGTCTTTTCAGCCTGCTCGTGGACATGCCTGTTCCTCATTGCATTCTGTCTGTGTTTACGGAAGCGCCAGGCTGCGGTCCGGACATGGCCTACGTGGAGGCTCAGCCCAGCGCGGTGCCGGCAGAGGCAACCTATGAGGAGGACTGGGAGGTCTTTGACCCGTGAGTGTAACGTATCATAAAGCACCGTCACAAACGCACAATGGCAGTCCTCCAAACTGCTGTTCAGATGAGTAATAGCTGAGGTTTATTACTGATGGCATGGATTTTGGCTTCATAGGTATTTCTTCATCAAACATGTCCCTCCATTGACTGAGGAACAGCTGACTCGTAAGCCTGCCCTGCCTCTGAAGACACGCAGCACGCCTGAGTTTTCTCTGGTTCTAGACCTGGTCAGTAAAAGACGCACACACTTCAGTTTCATGCTGCAGCCGATGTAGTCTTCCACCGTGTTGTATGTTTCTCTAATGCTGAGCATCGTCCTCTTCTGTATATCAGGATGAGACATTGGTCCACTGCAGCTTAAATGAGCTGGAGGACGCAGCACTTACCTTCCCTGTCCTTTTTCAGGATGTCATTTACCAGGTAAACACTGGCTCACGTTATACTGTTCTCACGTTGCCACCAGGGGGCGCTGGAGTCTGTCTGATAAACTTTGTTTTGGGAACTGCACCTTTTACTATACTAAAAGACAGCTGTGGAGCCATGAAAAACAAGCTTTGTGGTGGTTGGAAGAGCCTAGCTTTGCTGTCTGATGTGCCAAATATGAATGTTTTCTTGTCCAGGTGTATGTACGCCTGAGGCCATTCTTCAGAGAGTTCCTGGAGCGTATGTCTCAAATCTATGAGGTAAACATAAGATGGATGTTGTAATTTAGACTTTGTGTATCCAACCACAACTTTATAGAGCTGTATCTGTCTTTCTAGATCATTCTCTTTACGGCTTCTAAAAAGGTGTATGCAGACAAGTTGCTGAATATTTTAGATCCCAAGAAACAGTTAGTGAGGTAAGATTTGTTTTTGAGGATCCCGCAAAATATAAATGAAGATAAAAGATGGCCAACAGTAGATTAACTAAAACCCTCTGGTGCAACTGTGACACCGACACATCATAAAGGTGTCTGTTTGTTTGAGTTCCTAACTATTCTTTAACATGTTCAATGATTGAGATTCTCTTGTGTTTTTCCTTATTTTCTTTCCCCACTGTAACTCTAGACACAGATTGTTCCGAGAGCATTGCGTCTGTGTCCAGGGAAATTACATCAAGGACCTCAACATCTTGGGCAGAGACCTGTCCAAGACCATCATCATTGACAATTCACCACAAGCCTTTGCATATCAGGTGAACCATTGTAGATGATGTGAACACTGTAGGTGTAAATCTTCCTGGATGTCGCGTCATTAGCCCCCCGATCCCACGGGACGTGCTTTACGCAGTGAGAGGCGTCTTTGTTATTTTTCTTTAATTGATTTCTATTGGCAGAAGGCATATTGCGTGCTGCTTATGCGCCCTGGGTGCCTCGTGTTATACTTGTAAAGTTACAAAAACTATCATTGTTGTAGCTGGGCTAAAACTGCAACAAAAACGTCAGTGCGCCTTGAGTTTTGGAAGCTTAAAGGCGTCCTGTGGTATCGGGGCCTTAGGCCAAAATAAGAAATGGTGTATCATACAAATGTCAGTCATCACTCTAATTATGTGTTGTATTTCATTTTGGTTTATTTAGACACTGACAACTTTCTTGTTCCAACTTTGTTGTCCAGCTTTCTAATGGGATTCCGATAGAGAGCTGGTTTATGGACAAGAATGACCACGAGCTGTTGAAGCTGGTTCCTTTCCTGGAGAAGCTGGTGGAGATGGTAAGCTGCTCTACCTTCACATGGAGGTTCCTTGCTGGCTGCATGTATTGCATTCATATTTCACCGCTGTAATTGTTAGTTTACTAATGGCGTCCCTGTATTTATTGACTTCAGAACGAAGATGTGCGTCCGCACGTTCGAGAGCGGTTCCGCCTGCACGACCTGTTGCCTCCTGATTGAACTGTGGCATGAACTAGCAAACAGGACAACAAGGAAAAACAACAAAATCTCAAATACAATACATGTGTGCAACGCCCCTCTTCGGATTACAAACTACAACATTGCCATTATTGAAATTTTAGCCTTTTTCTAAACCCATGTTGCTTTTAAAAACTAAAACATTAAGAGAAAAATACTTTACACCCCCCCACCCCACCCCCCGCCCCCCCAAAAAGCAAGATCTGGGTGACATTTTCTATATATCCACATCACAATTACTGAAAACAAGCCCAGGTAGACTCATTCTCTTTTTGACTGACTCACCATTTGTGGAGCTGGCTTTTGTTGCCATGCTAACATTGGTAAGGGGTCTTGGTGCTGTAAGAGTGGATTTAAACATGACACCCAGCGAAGAGGATTTCTAGCCCTTCTTTGTCCAACAAACCCCTGGTGCCCACTCCATTGAGACTGACACACTCACAGACATATGGCTACAGACCATCTTGAACAGGAATGACTAGCCTGTCAAATGAACTGTTAAAACTCCCATACTCTATTTTGATAAGTTTTATCTGTAGTTTTATTTTACATAAATGTCAATATGCATTCCTCTGTAGCTGTTTTTTTCTTTTAGAGGGAGTGAAGGCTGTATCAGGTACACCTGGTGTTTACATTTT
Source organism: Forbesichthys papilliferus (assembly GCA_025399855.1). Classification (NCBI taxonomy): domain Eukaryota; kingdom Metazoa; phylum Chordata; class Actinopteri; order Percopsiformes; family Amblyopsidae; genus Forbesichthys; species Forbesichthys papilliferus. Next base: position 2,309,676 of record JAODOY010000018.1, on the reverse strand, counting down.
CTTTTAACCCCTTAAGGAAAAACAGTTGATGATCCCATTATACAGTTGGAATGTTGCTTGTTTGTCTGATCTATTTTGTTATGGTTTAAAACCTAGTGTAACTTAACTGTGGGCAAAATATTACTACTTAAAAGAACAATAGCATTGGAAACCTGCTTACCTGTAAATGTATATATTTTAAACATAAAGGGCATTGCTTCCTTTAAGTTGGCTGTGGAAAGCTAATGTTTTCTAATGATGGTATATGATTTTCTGCGTAACCAGTATTGTCTTCACTCCAAATCAGAGCGTTTTTTTTCCCCCATTCGGTTTTAATGTGTAATATTCTGGAAAGCTTGGTAGCATTGGAGTGTAACTAATGTAGCACATTTTTGCCAGTCTGTCATATCTACCCAAGGTGATCAGTCCAACCTGGCACCAGCAACATGCTGTTTGTACTTGTCAGCCTCACTGCAGTGTACACTTTAGTCTACCCCTCCCTCCTTTATATATTTGTATAGATTTTCTTTTCCCCAAATCTTTTATTTCTCTCTCCCAACTATATGTAACGGCGTTGTTTTAAAAAAAAATGCAGTTCAATGGTAAGAAATGCATTCATGTTTCTGCCCTAATTCAGCCTAAATTCCAATGCCAAATTAATATTGACCCATATTCTTAAAACGAGTATTTGTTCAAAAAATGAAAGGCATCAATAGGCAAGCAATTTTACAGCTGGCGTTCATAAAAGTCAAACTATTGGAGGCATGAACTCAAATCTTATAATTTGTCATTGCATCTATTCCTTTTACCCAAGACTACCTCGGTGGGTGTTTTTAAAACAAAAGTGTATAATTTTAGATTGACAACTGGAAGAGTTGTTTTGCTCTCTAGTCATCTGTGTTGTACATTTTTCACCATGTTCCTCCTGTTTGATTTGGATTGGGAAGCGTTATGACAGACTTCAATTGGGCCTGGCCCGGCTGCCTATAAGGTGCCATTTAAATGCAGAGTCGCCCCAATATTGAGATGGAAAGACAATCAGGCCATAAAGATAAGATTTAATGTTTATAATTTGGGCTATTAATATATTCTGGTCTATGTACTGTATATGTTGCAGTTGAACTGTCATTTTTGTGCCCAAGAACAAACATGTATAGAGTCCTGCGATGCGCTGTCGAAGTTTTACTTGCTATTCACTTGTGCTGGTTATGTTCAAAGAAATGGTCTGTAGCTCATATGCCCAATGGCATTGTTACTGTAGCCAGTAATGATAAGTTTGTATTCAAATGAAACTGTTACAGGGTGCAATGATAGACTTGTCCAGACTATGAATGTAACTTATGGTGGTTGTAGTGTATTTCCTCTGGTACTTGTAATACCTCTCCTCGCCATGTTAACACACCTGTCAAATATAGTAGAGGAGGCAATGACAGTGTACAAGGAAGAGGGGAAAATGCTTTAAGATTCCATAGTGGTAGCGTCCCTTTGTCCACGTCCTCTTACCATCACAACTGCCATCTCAAGTATGCAAGCCTCATTTACACAAACTGTGGTGAGTGACAGTTGGCCTGTGCAACAGAAGAGTATCCATGTCTTCTTTTGGATAACTGTTCAGTGTGATTGTCAGATACCAATTTTGGGTGCATATGTGAAGGTTTGGGTTGGAGGCATTTTATATTCTTGATCCAGTTCATTTGTATGTGCATTATCGGTTGTATTGTACAATGTGTGTTGTACAATACTTGCAGCTTCATGTTTTAAAAAAAAAAAAAAAAATCCTTAAGGAATATCTTTTTGTATTTTTTATTTCCAAAGGCATGTCATAGGCTATCCACTTTTTAAATGTATTAATGAAGATTTAACTTTACAAGAGATGTTTTTTTTTTTTCTTCTCTTTTTCTTACAAATAACTGTTTAGTTTAGCTCAATGAAATATTAAACTTAGCATGTAGAGAATACAGCTTGCTTTATGGGGAAGTCCTGAATTAAATCTTAATCATGGCACTTTCTGTAGAAAAGAGCAACGTATTAATGGATTTTTTTTCCCTGTTAAGTCATTTTTCTTTAAGAAAATGGTGTTTGTGCTGAAGATGTATTTAAATATGCTTTAAGACATCTTTGTTAGGCAGAATGCTGCGCTATTGTAAAGTGTACATACAGTTAAATTGCATTTCTGAAACAAAGTTTTAAACTTAAAAATGTTTGCACGCTGTTTGTGTTCATTTCACTTGTTATGAGTTGTAGATATATTACCATAACTCTATAAATAACATGTTACAACTTGAATTTTAGGCTATAGGTGAGACTAGGTCTAATACACTATATTGCCAAACGTTTTGGGACGCCTGCCTTTACATGTCATGAAGGTTGATGACATCCCAGTCTTAATCGTAGGCTTAAATTGGCCCACCCTTTGCAGCTACAACATCTTAATTCATCGCTCTAATTCAGCACAAAAGTTTTCCATCGGGTTGAGGTCAGGACTTGGTGCAGGCCAGTCAAGTTCCTCCACACCATAGAACTGGTGCGCAGCAATGTTGAAGGTCCATCCCCAAACTGTTTCCACAAACTTGGGAACATGAAATTGTCCAAATTGTTTTGGTATGCTGAAGCATTAACAGTTAATTTCACTGGAACTAATGGGCTAAACCCAACCCCTAAAAAACAGCCACACAACTTAATCCCCCCTCCAACTAACTTTACTTTACACTTGGCACAATGCAGTCAAGCAAGCACCGTTCTCCTGGCAACCGCCAAACCCAGACTCGTCCATTGGATTGCCAGAGAGAAGCGTGATTTGTCACTCCAGAGAACACCTATCCACTGCTCTAGTGTCCAGTGGCGGCGTGTTTTACACCACTGTATCTGACGCTTTGCATTGCACTTGATATACGTCTTGGCTGCAGCTGCTCGGCCCTGGAAACCCATTACATTAAGTTCTATGCACTGTTCTTGAGCTAATCCGAGAGCCACACAACCTTTTGTTGTCTGTAGCTATTGACTTCAGAAAGTTGGTGACTTTTGCACACTGTGATTTTATGTGGCCTACCACTTCGTGGCTGAGTTTCTGTTGTTCCCAATCGCTTCCACTTTGTTATAATACCACTAACATTTGACCGTGGAATATTTAGTAGTGAGTGACATTTCACGAATGGATTATTGCACAGGTGGCAACCTATCACAGTATTCAGTGAGGTCCTGAGAGCGACCCATTCTTTCACATGTTTGTAGAAGCAGTCTGCATGCCTATGTGCTTGATTATATATACACCTTTGGTCATGGAAGTGATTGGAACACCTGCAGTCATTGATTCAGCTGTGTACCAATACTTTTGGTGTATATGTTTATATCTACTTAATTACATTAAATTAGGCCTATGCCATTTTAGATCTAATA
>JAODOY010000018.1:2285566-2297872 GCA_025399855.1 Forbesichthys papilliferus | reverse complement strand
TCTCGGGATCCCCCAGTCAGAGCTTGCTGATGTTGCTCGGGAAAGGGAAGTTTGGGGTCCCTTGCTGAAGCTGCTGCGCCCGCAACCCGACTCCGGATAAGCGGGAGAAGATGTATGGATGGATGGATGGAAGACTTTTGGAAAGATTTCTGAAGTTTTCACTTGGTCATTATGGGTTTATGGGTTAAGATTAATGAACTACAACACAATAATACGTGGAAAAGGTGAAACACTCAAAATGGGTCTGGTGTGAACTTCAAGCTGCTTCAAGCTTAAATGAAAATGGTGTCTCAGCCTTCTCCGTAGGTCCAACATGTTTTATTACCACCTACTGCAATTGTATGCACTTAATAGCCAGTTCCAATATTATGTCGTTATTGGGAGCCAGGGCACCCCAAAAGTTCTGCCTTTAAGATAGACAAAAAGGTCAGAGTCAATGAGCAGCCTGAAATCAGTAGCTGGACTAGCTCAGCCAGCGAGAGCTGAATGTCGATTTAAATTGCTCGGATCAGTGAAGTGAAAACAAAGACATCTTTGTCAAAAATAAACAACGACAAGAGCCAAAACAAGGATAAATGTGGACAGACGATGAAGAGCTCTAATAGATGTTAGGACTAGCATTTAATAGCGATGTTGCACTTTTTCACCTGGATGCACGGGTATTATTTACTTGTGTTTTGTAGCAATAGTAGCATCTTTTGCAAACACTATAATCAGAACAGTGTTGCAGTATGCCAATATATCTGAAATAGAAGCTTATTTTCCTCTTCTTTTTGTGTTGATTTGCAGTTCAGCTTGGTTCAGTTGCACAGATAAAGGTTATATAAAAGTTTTGGTATGGATGTTAACACGGCATATGTAATCCGTTTAGTGATGTTTTTTCGTTAACACAATACAATTCCAGTTCGAAAAGACTTTACTCTGAGGCTTCTCTACACATGACGCTATTTTAGGAGTCTACTAAAAGGTTTCAATGGGAGTAGGCTTATCCCTTATTAAAATGCAGAGCACAGACAATTCTATGAGTCTTATGATCTGTTTTTTTGTGATTGAGTTTGCAAAGGTTAAAACACAATTGTCCTACACCTTGGCCTGATGCGCATGTCTCCAAAAATGTTACTATATGTTGATGCAGCCAACAATAGTCTTGCGTATACAAGCCCATATACCAGAGTGCTTTGTATTAAGATCTTTACCCAAAGTTCTGTGACTGTCTCCTTTTAACAATCCTGGTATAATTATTAGATTCGCTGAAAAAAAAAAAAATTACATGCCTTGCTTGAGCATTATTAACCAAGAATACAACTTTTCTATTGGCATTCCTATGGGCTGATAATTATTAAAAACAACATCTTCATCTCCCCAAATTAATAATTACAATGGCACAAATGATTGTGTAATACAGTGTCTTGCAAAAGTATTCAACTTTTTACACATTGGTATATTTCATCTGTATGCTAAAATCATTCAAATTAATTTTTCCATCATAAATCTACACTCAATCCACAATGACTAAGCAAAGCTAATTTACAAAAAAGGAAAAACTGAACCATCACTTTTGCTTTTATATCACTCAATCATATAATTCATAGTAACTGCTGTTAGTGCATGAGATGACGAGCTATGGACGACACGCAATGTCTAAATGTGTTACTTTAAACTACACAGGCTTTGCATTTCATTTTGCATTAACAACTCAATAAATAAATAAATACAAACGTTCCAGAAGAAAGGGTGTTCATTAATATGCCAAATCATAATGAATATGAATATTTTTGTGCAGACATTTTTGACCCTTCCTCTGCAACGTGGGAGAGCGCTTCTCAACAACAGAGAATATTACGGTCACCACATTCATAGAGTTAATGGCTTTGACTTGTGCTGCATTATAGTGTCAAGCAAATGACGCTTTATGCCAGTCAACAGATGGAAAATGGCATAATAGGAAATGCCTGCTATTTCCCCGCAAAAACATTAAACACGTCGATCGATAGTGACGTGGAAGGCGGGGTGTGTGCGTGCATGTGCGAGGGAAGAAGTGATCAATGGCGTTTCCCTCTCCCTTCCAGAACACAGCAGCAGACGGGGAGGGGGTGTGGGCTGGTGCGATGAGTCACGCGCATAATGAACCTGCCTGTTGTGCTATTCAATAGAAAACACCAGAGAAACACACACAACAAAGTGGGCTGGCCTTTACTTAAGCTGCAAGACACCTACAGTAATAATAAGCAACTTTAGGATATCTTGGGTGCTAAGATTCAAATGTTTTCGGACACCCAGAGGCTGAAATCTACAGAATAAATGTCTCATGGTCTGTTGGTGCATAAACAAAAAGACAATGGCCAATTCATGTTCACTGATGTATAAAAGGTTTAGGTGATAAGTATGCAAAACACTTTAACTTGATAATGCCTTAAATGGTAGGTCCAACATACACAACTGAATATTGAAGTCTGCAAGTGCTGCATAAAGTGTAATCATATATAATGTGAGCTCGTGATATTGACCATTCCTAATTAAGGCATGAGTTTCTGATCTGTTAAAAATGTTTTAAAGACGAACACACAATGTTGGATTAATCATAGCTTCTGGTCAAACAGGTCCCCCCCCACCTTCCTTTATAAAAAATAAAAATAAAATGATATTTACTAGATGTTACAATACTACGTCTACAAGGAATGTTGCTCAAATTGATTTGGCATTTAAGGTGATGACTGACAGTTAAGTCAGAGTGATTCATTCATGATTATATATGATTCCAGTGGGTATCAATAAAGCTCTTACCAGGACGAGCTAAGCCATGCCACCCTGGAGATGGAAGATGGAGAGTGAAATTAACCCAGAATAAACATGTATTGAGCTGATGTCTCTGGAGATAGCAGAGACCACATCTCTAGCTATGTGAACATAAAAAGTAAACTAATTGTTACTTATTTGTCCATCACTTAGGGTGTGTAATATCTGCCTTCCCCAGCAGAGGGAACAGGAGAGTTAGGAGTAGTCTCCTAACTCTTGGTGCAGACCAACAGTACTGCTGCAAGGCAGCAGAATGCAGTCACTCAATAACAGTTGCAAGCACAATTTCCTTCATTAAATACAGTAGAAAGGCGACATACCATATTTACAATATGTGGAAAATCATAGCATGTGCAAAGTCAGTATGAGGAATATTCCTGGCTTATTAGCATGATAACCTTTTATAGTACCATTTTGTTCACAAAATACAACTGCTTTATTAAAACAGGACTAACTGGCATGGGGAAAAAAAAGAAAAAAAAGAGTCTATATCTCAGTTGCCTTCTTCTGTGTAAATTCATTAGGAGAAGGGGCACAGGAACCTGAGAGAAGGCCTAGTACTAACCTATATCCAAGTTGTGACTCCCCAGCCCAGGTCAGTTACAGTAAGGGATCTAAAATGTCACTGAGGGGAGTTTTTACAGATCCTATTACATGAACAGACAGACCATTAGGGAGACAGATACACAGGTACAGGATCGCTTTCCTTGTCGCGTCCGTTGCCATGGCAAGGGTGGAGGTACCCGGTTTGCATTTCTCTCCGTCACACAAAGTTCAAGGCAACGATGCAAGTGCAAACAAAATTTATAATTTTGTACTGTGTAATGCCACAGATGGTGGTGGAACCAGTGGTGGTTTCGTTGAATATGGGACGTTACAGCTTCAGTAGTGCAATGGCTTTCAACACAGACATTACATGTACACACCAGCTGTAGATGTAAACTATGGATAAATACATCTGAAAAATAATAAAAATCAATGATTCAATAATAATATGGTTTAAATTGTGGCACAATAAACACTTGTGGCACAAACACTTGTATATCCATAAAACTATTGTACTATTCCATTACTACTAGACGGCCTAGTAAGGCTGACCTCTACAACGTGATCTGTTTTAAACCCTAACCTTAGTGACTCCCTTCATAATTTACAATTCCTTAAATATTCCAAGTGTGTGTTAAAACGCCCCAGCCTTATGGAGAAGATAAAAATAAATTGCAACTGTGAACACGTTTTAAGAATAGGCCTATACAGCGGGCTTCAAGCAAAACAGGTGGCAACTGAGAGGGGGCAAACTCATCAAAGAATATGAAAGCATGAAGCAATTACTCTGTCAAGAGGTTATTATGGTGATAGTAATCAGTGACGTCCATGAATAAGAGTTGGTGCATCGACCTATCCAAACGTTTTGAGTAGATAGATGTAAAATATACCTGGCACGCGTGCGTGTGTGTGTGTGTAAAAACACATTGTGCAAAAAAAGTAAAACACCTCGCCAGAGGCAGTTTCCAACCGCCTTTCTGTATGTTAAGATTATCTCCCTTTTGTCAATGGAATGCTGCAGATTAAAACAAATACTAGGAGTCCTCATCTATTCAGTTGTCTAAAAGACTTTTGGCAAGAGATTAAAAAAAGGCATATAGGAGGCATTTGAACTAGTTAAGACTTGACACAAGTCAAAAACATCCTTGTTCAATGCCTCGAACACACATCTGGGATGTTCATAAAACATTTCTCAATAGTTAACAGAAGAAAAAATATATAATTGTCCTATCAAAAGCATGTTGGAACAGCAATTTTTTTGATATCGTATAATGATTGATTCACATTGCTGTCTGTTTGGAATGTCTCGTGCAAATGGGTATTCAGCATTCAGTACATACTATATATGAAACGTCCTTAAACATCACCCTTGTGGCATAAACCAGCATTAAAATAAATGTTATAGTTCTCATTGTCTCTTAGTTCTCTCCCTCTAAACCTACAGCCTCCACGCTTAAGTGGAGAGTTGTGTTTGCCAACAGTGAGCTAGGACATAAATCTTGGTATTTGGGTGCAATATAAGGCAATCAATGGTTGTACCTTGTAAAACACAAAACACCACAACATGTTTAGGTTAATGAAAATAAAATGCCAGTTTCCTCCACTGGGTCTTGAAATTCTTCCTCATAGCTTATATTTCCCAATTGAAATTAGTTTTTGCATGAGTCTACAAATGTTATTTCCTCATAACCAGTCAAATGTTGGATTTCTACAGCACCTTTAGTGATGAGAATGATTTCAATGATAATGCAATGCCACAAATGTAAATAACAATATAAATGTAATGCAAAATTATGTTAGTTTACTTCTATGAAGTAAACTATGAACCACTGTGGATGACTGAATTTTCGGTACTGTTGTGCCACCTTTTGTTGAAAATAAATTAAGTTTGTTTAAATAACAAAGCTAAATATAGCTACCAAATGATATGTAGTTACTGAAAATATCAGTATTTTCTTTTTTTTAGGGGTGATCCATCCCGAGTACACAGAAATTTGTAGAGAAAAGTAGTATTAACTATAGTATAAACTATGTAAATACTGTACAAACTTTACAAATCAAACCTGTCCTAAACATGAAGATCAATCATTCTAAATGTATTGGGAAATGATTGGGCCTAATTCATCATTATAAATTAGCTACATTCCGTACTGTATCTAATTGGTTAGCTAAACATTTTACCAGTCTGTCAAAAAATGAAATCATTCAAAATGATCTTAAATGATTTTGACATAATGTTTTAGGTAGGTGAATTGGTGGAAAAGCGTTACCATAAAACTTTGTCTACATTCACTTACATGATCACGCAGCTTGAGTTTCACTTGAGTTTCAATAAAACAGTACTATGGAGGTGGACAGGAGAAATAGACAGTTAAGATGTATCACCCCATAAACACTGCTGGAAATGTTTCTAGATGTTACTAACCTCATAGAAAACATGTCCCTGTAGTCATTTCCATAAAGTTCATGTCAACCTTTCACCCATGGCAGAACGTTCTGAGACTGACTAGCACACAGTGGCAGCTAATGAAGATGTCATTTACATATCCTTAACGAATGATAAGGCAATGAATCAAAGTCTGTTAATGGGAGCAATATACAGTAAGCAAAGGATTAGTTATTACTCAAACAAGCTGCAATGCCTTGAATATACAAGATAAGCAAGTACATGAATGACTAAATGAATTTAAAAAAACTGTTTCATTGTATGTATTTTGTATTTAAATGACCTGACACTCATTCATAACACTACATCCTAAAATAACTGAAATACAGAGTGGGTACTAGCCTAGGCCTATATTTGTCAATTCTAAACACATGTTGGCTGGTGGGAAACAGGTTTATAACCAATGAATGACAGCTGGTTTAAAAAAAAAAAACTAAAAAAAAAACACTGATTTGAAAATGAAAAAAATATGGAGAAGATGGAGTCGCCTGACTCGCCTCTAGTGTGTGCATGAGTCATCACTCCCCACACACACACACACAACACTAAACAATTTTGTACCACGTAGGTTTTAGTGTCACTAAGATATATTTTCCTTGCATATTTCCTGGACAAGTGAATATGTGAAAATATTCAAATTATTTCAGTTATAGAGTTAATTCAATAATCTAAATATTATTTTATTTTATTTTAATTTTAAATCATATTGCATACATTTTATTTAATTATATAATCATTAACATTTAAATATTATATCTCTGTACTGGACTGAAGATGGGTGGAGCTATACTGGATTCCTGCTGAATTCAGCAAAGTGCATGTACTGAAAAGAACCAATCAAGAATGGTTCAGATGTCCCATGTTGAGCAGGCTGTTGAAGCCCTCCTCGGGGTCAGGTAGTTGTCAATCAAGCAAGGTAACACCCACACAATGCAGAGAAATAGTCTCATCAGCAATATAAAGCCTCATACATGACATACATCATGGTACCATGGAGAATAAATTGTTTCGATGTTGTTTTTCCACTGTTGCCTTGTTCAGAAATCTCTTTCAATTCTCTGATCAATGTTAAATCACTGTGTAAAATAATTGGTGGTGCTTTGAAAGGTCAGTGGCAACAGGGTTAAGGATCAAAGGTGTGATCTTTGAGGGTTGCTGAATTGACAAGCCTTTGCTATAAACAATGTCCCCCCCCGCAAATTTTAGCAGTTAAAGATACCTGTAATTCAGTTTTGACTAGTCAAAACTGACTCGTCACACATTTTCTGCACAATTTGCAGATCTCTGTAATTTAGTTTTGACTAGTCTAAATAATAGTTGCAGATATATGTATGGCAAGACGTTTTAACATTTATTCAATAGACTGGATATTACTTACAGATATTTGCAATGTAATTTTGCCTAGTCTAAACTTTGATAGTTAGAACGTAATTTTGACTAGTCGAAATAACAGTTTCAGATCTGTAATTCAGTTTTGACTAGTCAGTTTCAAACAGCTATCGCAATTTATGTGTATGGGGTTTCTCATTACAGATATCTATTAATCAGTTGCAGATATTCTAAATGTCTATTGTTGATATCTTTAACAGAATAATGACTGAATATCGGAAACTGGAATTGCAGCCAGTCATAATATAATTCTAATTATCTATTATCTAAGTTTTAGATATCAACTCAATTTGCAGATATCTTCAACTCTCATTCTGCCTAGTCAAAATGTATTTTATAATTATTATTATTAGAATTGTTATGATATAATTGATCAACAAACGTGCCTAGCAAGGGCAGAAATATTTTACATTGAAATAAGATCAGACCTGAAGCACGCAAATATGATGAAGTTCCAGTGGTACCCACTGTGAAAGACTTCTATGCGTTATACTTTTATTAATATAGTGCGCAAAGTGAGGGTTTCCTCTCCTGAAGGTGAATTTCATGCTACTAAAGAAAGACAAAAGAGGAATAAGGCCACATCCATTAGGAGTGTAAAGGGAGTCAAGCTAAATGAAGACTTCATAGTGGAAGAGGGAAAAATAAGATCTTGGGGCATGTAAGGAGATGCTTCCACTAGTTTGAGGGCTGGTTTAAAACCCTGGAAGACCCATTTTAGTCCAAAGAAGACATCACTTAGTGCTCCAAAAAACACATTTGTACATTTTTATTTTTAAGACTACATTTACATAGCCAATAGGTTATATTGTCTTGCCATTGATAGTAAATGGGGTTTTTTTTAAGAAATATTTGTAAATGTGTATATTGGAGAGATAAGTGACTATTGAATATTTATCACTTCGGGTCTTACAAGGTTTTAACAATATAGAAGGACATAAAGGAGAATATGAATAGGAGGAATAGAGGGAGCAACTACAGGGTGTTTCTGGGTGGGTCATCCTTGCAGGCCTATGCACTAATGTTTTGAGCAAACTGATGCATGCTTATGTAAGATAGCGTCACAATATCAATATTTTGTTTCAATACCTATACCAAGAACATATATAGATATTTTTTCTAAAAAAGGAAAATACACTCAAATGCCATTATGGTGCGTTGTTTCAATCCTGTAGTAATGTTTTTGTCAAAACAATATTTTAGAACAATAAAACCAACAAATATATTTAAAGCAATGGCATTCAACGTTAACAAATAATAATTTTGTTAACTAAAATAGCATCATATCACATCACAAACTTTTCATGAGGCAACAATCAGTTTGAGATGCTGTTTATATATTTTTTAAATTACACAGCTGTGTAATTTTTCCTCTGTCAACTGAAGTGGAAGAATAATCTATTTTAACAACACACAAGCGATCAAATCCTATTAGCACGCAGTTGCGTTTTCTCCCAGAGACCAAGGTCTCAACAGTTTTGGTATTCATGTGCTGTTACTTCAGAGGAAAAGCACAGAATTAGTGCAATCTCTATTCTTCGTTTCTCATATTCTACAAATGTGTAAAACAGTGCCCCTCAAAGTGAATGGAGAATGTGTGATGAAACATAATATTGCACTCCTACTGCAGTGAGGCATTTTAGCCCAAATTACGTCCCTTCGTTAAAAAAAAGAAAGAAAAAAGATCAGATTAACCATTCAAATTAGGCCATCTTCAGGTCGCGTATCAAACTGTGATTAGTCAAGACTCCCCAGAGGGAGCCAACATCCCACAGCGCTACGCCCTTAACATTGCTTAGGTCTTTTCAAATATTAACGCCCAACGTTTCATTCAAAAGTTAACATCGAAAATATCATGGCTAAAATATCAGAAATATCCTGGCAACGTTATATGCCGAAATATGTCCACCTTTAAACACTCGTCTGGATGTAGATTGTTTGAATATTTAACCCCCGTTTTAAACAATTTAGTCAATTTGAAAATTCAGATTCAACGTAATTCAAAAGTACGTTTTTTTTGTGTAAGTCATTTCGACTGATACATTAGGCTAGTAAACATTTTGTCATTTTGAGACAAACATTTCACTGCAATTTGGAATGGGGGGGGGCAAATCACATTTGTAAATGGTCGAATATTTGTGGATCATAATACTTAACATTTCTCTCTCCATGAAACAGTCAACTTAGGGACATTGTAGCCATCATATTGATTAATTATACTATATTAATGCACTGTGCCACTGACTTTAGACCAGGTTTTTGTTGGACAATGAGCCGACAATGCGCCAGACCACACTTAATGTTTGGACCAACATGGGTACTAAAATGGGCCAAGTGCATTTGCTCTTTTATCAACAGGGCGCTGGACAGGAGAATGGCAAGTGACACTTGCATTTTTGCTTTGCGTCAGATGAAAGACAATAGGGCCCATTGTAAGTAATTCTGGAGAAAGCTTGTTTATTTTTGAGTGCTCCCGCGTGAGCTTGCCCCACGCATTGGAAACGCATAGCAAAGCCTAGGATATTGCTGTTGGGTGCGGTCTGCACCACTTTGTGTTTTTACGGAGACAAGGCTGCAGTACCAGCGTAGCTGTACATGGCTGGGTTGGGTCGACATCCACAATAATCTGACAAAGTACCGATCAGGTAGAGAATGTGTTCAGAAAGAGCGTGACAGAGGATACAGACTGGTGAAAACCAGTCAAAAAAATAGCCCCCTAGAATACAAAACTAACGTAATCTCAAGGTGTAGTTTTCTATTTGCAACCAAAATGAAAGAGATGACACGAGATGACAACGTTTTCACTAAAAATATATTGTATAGATCTTAAAACCACATGTATAAACAAATAGACATTTGAGTGCTAACCAGCAAGTACAAACATAACATACAGTAAATTAAGATGGCTTGTTTGCTGAACGATCTACTGCACCTGCCTTTCACCAGAGGTCATATCTAGCCTATTTTTCACTCATAACAATGAGTGCATGTAGCTGGAGATGACAGAGCTAATTCAACCCCACCTACAAGCCAAATATGTGCCAATGCCCCACATCAGTCTTTATTCTGGATGTGTTTTGAACAGCATAGACAGGCTATGACACAGATACAATGCAAACAGATGCTCTGCCACCATCAAATAAACTGCCACAATCACTGGTGCATTCACAAATCTTGTTAACCAGTTTTCATAGCTCCATAGTGGGATTCAAATATTGAAATGGTTAAGTTGAAGCAGTCGTGAGATGATATGTTAAATCAAAGGCTTTCAAATATATTTTACAGAGCATACCTAATGAAACAGAGCCCTTTAAAATGCCAAGGGGAAGAAAATAATGATTTGTTTTTCATGTCCTTATAATATATAGAGTGAGTGTCCTCACAATAGTTTGTGGTGCCATCACAAAGATGTGTGTGTTCTTACAATAGCTGGGTGCACCGACACTAGTTTTGAATGTCTCGCATAACATGCTTTCCCTCTCAATAGTTCTGGGCACACTCTGTAGAGCAACAACGTTGCGTTACTTCACCTCACAATATTGTCAAAGAACACTGTTGCACTTGCCATGTAAATGGAATAAGAGACAGCTTTTACTGCCACTGCTTTGGCATCTGTTCAAGGCATCAGAAAATGGAGCAAATGCAGGAATACCATATTAAAAAGTCTATAATAAAGATGTGAATATAAAAACAGAGGGCTGTGAGGACACACGAGTATCACTCGCAATGATTGCTAGTTTTATTGGTCTCTAGTCTCTACACCACTGGGTTTCCTGCATCAACTGGAAAAAACATCAACCAATGTAAACTTCAAACAGAACATTAGGCATATGATAACATTTTTACAGTTTTTCCACAGAGAAAATGAATGTTGTGTTGAAAGAGCTATTTGTATTGTGTAAAACAGGTACAGTACCATCTATTCATTGAATGAACATGCCTGTTCCAAACGGGTGTGTTCTTTGAGTTTGAGCGGAATCGCATTTACAGTACATTAGACGCTCATATTGCCCAATTAGTGCAGGCTTGAAAAATGTGAACTTGAAAGTGCTTTACATGTAGTGTAACATGCATCCGTACCTGTACACTAGGTAGTTTGTTGGAAAACCCATGCACTGGCCAATAGCCCCGCACACCCCACCATGTGCAACAACTGTCACCAGAACACCAAGCTTTACATTTGTTACATTCATGTAAATACAGTAAAACAAATGCACAGCAAAAACACCCTGAGAATACCAGCTCCATAATAGTAAGAGAACATAATGTGCTATCTAAAAACATACAATGGCTGAAGTCACCTCTCAAATATATAGTATGTAATCATGCATCCCTCAACAGTCAGACGTTTTGTTAAGTTAGCATGCCAACTCAAAACAGATGGCTCAGTTACTTTTAGTGAAAGTGGTCAAAGTTCTTCCATAACTGCTAAACATATTGTACCTCTTGCTACCTGAGTGAAACCCTCAAAACAGAATTGACAATGTCACCACAACATCAGTGGCTATTGAATCAGTATAGCTATGTGTGTCATTCCCACATTAAAGGCAGGGTCAGCCATTCTTGCTAACTTCGAGCTCAAATCAAAACAGTGTTGCTCCACGGTCCCCCGTGGCAGCGCCTCACACATCAAAATGCATTGTTTATGTTACTATGTACGGTGCCAGTGCTGTGTAGAGGTATCAGATCATTTTTTCAACACGCACAGAGGACGGTAAAGTAGCGAAATGCGAGGAGATATTTGTTTGTTTGTTTGAAATAGTGCATTTGGCTTGCAATAGCTGACAATACCTTTATCTGGTTTGTAAATATAGATACTAAGAGAGAGTAGTCACAATATAATCTTCATTGTTTTTAACATGTTAGTACAGTATGTTTACTTATTGATAGGTTACCTTTGGAATTACATTAGGCTGCTAAAACCATAGATCTGTCATACTGTACATTGCTGGCTGCTTCCTTACCTGAATATAACTATGTAAGATTCAGGGTGACATATTGAAGTATTAGGCCTAGCATGTGTAAGACATGCAGGAGATTTGTGTACAGAGAACATACACTCACCTAAAGGATTATTAGGAACACCATACTAATACTGTGTTTGACCCCCTTTCGCCTTCAGAACTGCC
>JAODOY010000018.1:2225458-2247712 GCA_025399855.1 Forbesichthys papilliferus | reverse complement strand
TATCTATCTATCTATCTATCTATCTATCTATCTATCTATCTATCTATCTATCTATCTATATCTATCTATCTATCTATCTATATATCTATCTATCTATCTATCTATCTATCTATCTATCTATCTATCTGTCTATCTATATATATATATCTATATATCTATCTATCTATCTGTCGACCTATCTATCCATCTCTCTACAGTATCTTATCTTTTTTTATCCAACTCTGGATTTGTTATCGTTAAAAAAAGCCCTCTTATCCTCCGTCATCGCGATCAAATCACTTGTGTTTTTACTACGACCGCTGCTCGGTTTCATTCATAAGGTGCTTTCACTCTGCCTGGCTTCACCTGCTATCCTACCCCCTTTGTCCGCGCGCCGCTCTGTGTGGACCACGTTCGACTTGTCAGAGGCAACTACAAATGAATGTAATCAGATATATTAATTCTTAATCGTTTTGACAAACATGATTTGCTAGGATGCCCTGCAGGACCTATGCACATTGTTGTATTATTCAGTGTAAAGTTACAATAACGATAGGCGTGGTCTGAGCGCTTCTGTTGACAGATGTTATGGCTGAAGACGAAGATATGTAAGATGGGTTGAAAAGCAATTGTTCGAAAAGGGTATGGAATTTGTCGACTGCAATATCGGGCATGTTTAGTGAAGTGGCTGGTTTGAGGCAATGGTTTCTTGTTTATTTCCCCGCCTTGCTGGAAGCAATGGACATGTCGACTTTAGCTGTTTCTGTTTTCTATCCCTCTTTTTTCTAGTAAAATATTCTGATCAGGGGAAGACGTTGTAAACTAAACCGCTGCAAAAATACCCAACGCCCACTGGAAGCTCTCGTTTAATCAATGTGCTTCAGGGGGGCGCATCTTTAAGAATTATTGAACCTGTCAAACTAATTTCTGCATTTTAATTATGAATTCATTGCGGTTTTAGCCAATTTTCCTTTAAGGTAGACGACAAATAGCTTCATGTTTTTTAACACATGCGTTTGAGAAAAAATATGTTCGTATTTTATTAAGATATAGACTAAAGCATTTTATTATCAGTTTGTATTCGTAACTCAAATGTAATGCACTATAGACTTCTATAGGTGGTGATGATTGGTCTAATGAATAATGGTAATAGGACCATTGTATAATAAGAAACAATGTTAGTAATAAAAATGACCGCGAAAATGAAGAATGTTGTATATCACATATAATATAACCACAAATAGTGTAGTGTCTATTCTAAAAATGTTTTTAACGAATGTATCGTTTTTATAAGTGGTATGGGATTTAAGAGTGAGAAAATGTAAAATATAGGGATTCCTCGGCCCTCAGAAACAGAGGCAGAAAGATACTAAATGTTTTTTTTAGCATTCAGACATCGTATTTCGTGCAGTTTTCTCTTTTTAGTCACTCTATTGCCTCTTTTCTATCGTTGGAGCATTTTTTTCTAGCCAAAATCGTTTTGAGACGTGGGATTATGGTGTGGGCGTGGGCGTGAGGGGGAGGGGGAGAGCGCGGAGGCGGGTTAGGAGGGGTCTGTGGGGTGGCACGACACACTTTGTATGTATGAAGGTTTTTTATAGAACTTTCTGCAATGTACGTCATCGGATCAGTCCATAAATGGGGTTGTGTTATCTTATCGAGAATCTCCCTGCCGGCCCCCTCTCAGCACTCTTAGCGCTGCAGAGTTGGGGTGGGCGTCAATAACAAATCTGATGGTAGGTTTCATTCCAAGTAAGATGAAATGCTTGGCGACAATTGACAAAATATGCGTTCTGCATTCTTCATCGATGATTCGTAGACTCAGATGATATTATTCGTAACGTAGGCCTTTTGTAATGAAAATAATGCTCCGTGTCCTGTTTTCCGTTCCGAGCATTTGATAACAAGAATATGCGCTTTGTTTCTATGTGTTGGTAGCTCTATGATTTTAAAATAAAGAACATTTCTAATCGGAAGTGTTGCGTTAACCTGCATTTTCATTTACGAAAAGAAATAGGCTTGTTTAATGAATAGCATATTGTGATTTATTGTAGACCATCTGTGAATAGCCAATGTTAGGACGATCTACGACAGATGCAAACATATATGCTATCAGATGTTGTGTTATGGAAATAGGCTATAATTAAATATCTTATTGTGACAAAAAAAATACATGGCCGTCGCGGTCGTCACAATGATCATCATTGTCGTCTTCTTTACCGTCACCGGCATCTACATCCAATTAACAGTCTTTTTCAAACTGTCAGGGTTCGAAGCTTAAATGTTAACGCGGCGCTGAATTGCCAGCGATATATATATTCTTTCTGTAAATGAACCGTGGTGAACGCATAATTATATGGTCCAAACACCAACTTGTGTACAAACGCCATTTACAGATTGTAGCATATAGACTACGCAAGTCAAACCAGGTGCTGGCACATCGCCACTGCGGGACAAAGATGGTTCCATGCAGCCTATTTAGATGGTCGATCTCATCAGTAAATAATCTGATACACTTAATAGCCATATTATTGTACTGTAGGCCTACATCTCTCGAGGTTAAGATGTAGGCTATATATATAATCAATATCAAATAAACTAAGATATAGATGGACATGTTTGGGATATGCGAAATCATAATTAGGCTATATTGGATTTTTTAATTCGTGGAAATATATTTTAGTGGAAGATACTCGAACTGCTTTTGCAGTAGCCTAAAAAATATGTGCAGATATTCTGGTATTCCACTTTTCCTATTAAATCTGCAGAATATATTTAATTTGCAAATATCATGTATTTTGAGTTTTTTGTACATCCTCAGTCTATGGAATAGTCATTTGATTGTATGTTTGTGCCTATATATTAATTGGAAATATTGTGGACACCCACTGCAAGCAATTGATTAGAAGGCGTCGCCATTGAAATATAATTTTCGTGGCGTGATGTGTGTCTACATTCAGCAGTTCCAATGCTATTAATGTCTTGTGTGGCAATTGTAATGGATGAGGGGGTGCTGAGAGAAAGAGGAAGACAGAAAGAGTAAGAGATAAAGAGAATACGGGGTGAATGTTTTGCGTCTTTGCCAATAGAGGAAATATTAGTAACATGGAAATTAGGTCTTTCGGTCTGTTATTGCAATAACAGAAGTAATGAGATCGCCACTCAACAGCAACACTGGGATTTCATTTGACATCTAGAGTTTACCTAAACTATATGCTGAAATGTATTAATGTTCGTTAATTTTCCTCGTTGTAGGACAGGCATAAGGGATTTGTGGCGGGTGTTTAATAGGTAAATGTTGAGTGCCACATTTTTAATTTTCCACAATTCCACAAGGTTTCTGGCTCTGTTATAGACCTGACACTATAATAGCCTATACACTTCAGAAGTTATATTATGCCTATATATGTGACGTTTTATACGCACATATTATTTAATAGGACATGTAAAACGAAGGTCAAAATCCTTAAATAGAATACACTGTTTCATTATTAATGAATTCGACTGACGAAAGCCCTGTGACCCAATTGAAATTTCATTCTAAACATCACCTTTACTTAAAAACACAGCTGAGGTGCAAAAGAGTCAAATGTATAAACTTTGCACTTCAGTGATGCTGCATATGCAGAAAAGGAGCGAGCCCGTGTTGTTGTTGCTTTTCTAATGAGATTCCAAGTGATTTATTTATGAATTACTTTGTTGGAACAGGCCCCTTGTGCTGCGTGCAAGTTTTTCTTTTTTCTTTTTTTTTTTTGGAGTCATGTCGCTCGGTGATTGCTGATGCAACTCTTTGTCATCCAGAGTTTGCCCTCACCTCCTGTGAGCCTTCGGGGAGGGCTATATTCATCTTGGCATGTCCCCGGGTGTGTTGGAGGTGGGAGTGACTCACTGAGCAGGTGTGAACATCTACTCCCATACTGCTATGCCAACCAAGAGCCCTCCAACTCATAAGCTCCTGCCGAGAAAAATCATGATGGCAATGGGAACCACATCATAATAAATCTGTGCGAGGCAGGAGGTCTGTGCTACAGGGATAATGAGCCGTTACTTCTCGTTTATTGTAGATATCCTGTTCTTGTTAGGAGTGGAGGTGAAGTTTCAAAACTAACTTTACCTATTGAGCACACCGTTTTTCCTAAGCGTTCATGCATCTACAGTGGAATCAAAATGTGTTTACATTTACAGACGTCTGGTTATCTCCTGCGGTGTTCGGTGGTATGCTAATAACACATGTAGCAGATTTAGGTATCCATCTTTGGGCTGTCAACTGGAAACCAAACCATACCCAAGTATTTATAGGATAAGTTAAGCAAACTACACTGCTGAGACATTGCCGATGGGGATGACAAAACTCAATATAGGCATCAATTCCATTTGTTTCATCGGTGTATCATTTGTGTCATCTAAATTGTATCATATAACCATTAATAAACCGTTGTCGTCATAATGTTAACTAATTGGAAACAAAGTATCGTATTTAATTCGTCGCTGTAGATCACAAACCTTTCTCTTAAATACCTTCTATATTGTCTTGCAATATTATGGATTTGTAGGTAGGGATTATGTGCACTGTTGCGTAGGCAGGTCTTCATAATGGCTGAAATGTACGAGAAAACGTGTTTAGCCTATGACGTGAGAGATTGTGTGAATAAAAGCACGTAGCATAGGCCACACAGATAAAAAATACGCGGCGAACTACCATTAACAATTGCCTAACAACTCGGGGCTCAGAGTTTGATGGCAACCACTCAGCCAGCGGCGAGTCACATGTTGCAACGTCATTGTGTAGTAAGTTACTGTAGTTGCAAAGGATCGTCATTTCAAGAGGTCTCTCATCCCGCGTTGCTGCTGCGGCGCAGCATATAGCATGCAACAACTTCTGTTTCAGTCGATCTCCAAAGGAGCCGTGGTGCAGCCATGGGAGTGAATTACCTCATCCATGCAATTTCCACCATCAATAATTTAATCTTTTTGCTCCAAAGCTGAAGAGATATCCTGAAGCTGTCCGAGGGTTCAGAGGAAAATTTCGCTCAAGTAGCCTAATTACTCAGGGAGTTGTCCTAAACATCCCAGATGACACTGTCCCGTTGAGTGGTCTCTTTTACGACTGGGCAGTAAAAGGTATGTTTTTGTTAGGCTTGTTTGATAACTCATGTTTTGTAAGATGTGCTGTTAAAATTGAGATCACAAAGTAGCCCGTTCAACTTGGGCTGTGCTGCCAACGCACATATAGTGCTGTAGCTGGAGATGGGATATGTGTAACCCTATCCTCTTGTTCATTAATAAAAAACGGCGTTATTATGTTGATTGGGTTTCTAATGGGGAGCATAGAAAGGTTTGGTGAATGTACTGTCGCTAAGGAATGTTGTCCTGTTGGCCTATAATGGCAATTGTTTGTAATATGACAGACTATAAACTATCCAAAGAACTATAAACATGTATAAGCACTAACGTAGATTGGCTAAGCAATCGTTAAGGCTATAACATATAACCTATGTCCGATGGACATTATTGTTCATCATATAACTGGAGGAGATGTAATTTTCAATGGCCTAATTAAATCATTTATTGAATGGGTCTAAATATGTTAGGCTGTAGCCTATTGCTCCCCTTGCACCAGCCCTACCTTTAACCTACTCAAATCGGACAAATCAGATATTTTTTATTTTGAATAAAGGAAAAGTTTGATGCACGCACTCATTAAGACTTTATAGGAAACATGAGAGCAATGCGCACCTCCGGCGTTTGTCTTTCTGGTCTGTGTCTAATGTATAACGCCAAAAGCAAAGATGAGCATGGATTCATGAAGTCCATTAAAAACAGACTTCTGGATTTTTCACGGTAAAACCAAAAACTCCTGCACACAGAATGACAACATTTGAAAAAGTCTTTTAGAATGCCCTGTAAGTGTTTCTTCTGGTGTTTGAATAGTGCTGAATATGAACGTCGTTCAAAGCTACAAATGAAGACATATTATGAAATACTGCAACTCTATCTATCTATCTATCTATCTATCTATCTATCTATCTATCTATCTATCTATCTATCTATCTATCTATCTATATATCTATATATCTATCTAGAGTGGTTGTTTGCTTTCTTTATGCATTTCACGGTCTCAGACGCCATCTAGTGTACATCCGATGGTATTGCATTAAAGCCTTATTTTGAAATACAGCAATTTTAGCTCAATTTCCCCTGTCAGCTAAAGAAAACATAACTTCTTAATTGTGGTGAATATATTGTAGGCCATATTGCAGGATGGAATGTGTTGTTAAGGCATTGTTATAGCCTGACTGATGTGACATTGAACAGCTATCCATTATCCAGTATATTCATATTGGTAAAGCAGTACATTTATTGTAGTAATCAATTAATATTATTGGCCTACAAGATGTGTCCTCTAACATGTTTAGGAAACAACTCATTTTGGTAGCCTACAATGTCCAGCAATCATTGTAATTGCTGGTTTTAACAGATTTTGTCTAGAGGCCAAATAATAACCCGTTAGTGATGCTCATCTATTTCTTTACTGTGTCAGATTGGAAACAGATACCTTGGAAATAAGCTTCCACATGTGTCAGCCATTACTGCAGAGCATCTTAATTGCTTTTTTTTTTAATTGCTGTATTGTTGGACACAAGGGGTCCACTTGTAGAAAATGTAATATGTGTTTGGCAATCCTACTATATTTGCTCCCTAATATTTGCACATTAGGAATATATATATATATATAATGTGATTTAGAAACTTTGGCCCTGGAAGTTAATAAGCTGCATATTCACTTTCCATTTGATGTGGTTGTTTTAGTTTCTGTATCACTTTGTCTTTTAACGGTTTCTCAATGATATTGTCTACTCTAGTGTTGTGCTTTGCTAGTTGTTTCATGTTTAAGGGAACATTTCAACATCTGCTAAACGAGGGATTTATTGCTATAATCCCCACCTAGCACAAAGGATAATGATAAAGGATAAATTACACAGACTAGTCATCACCATGGCTCTCCTAACAATGTAACAGGTGCCCAAAGCCATGCATTATAGTCCACAGACTGACCTGCTCTAATACACTATTATGCTTCATGTTATGTCAAGCTTGACTAACATCTTTGTCAATAATAAAGGTATATTTGAGCAGTACTTATCACAGACTTTATTTCTCTCTTGTGTATCTTTCATTACATATTTTTGAATGGTCAGCATTTTGAGTAAGCAATCAAGAAAACAAGCATCAATGAACCATTGTAACTTATTAATTAGTCTGAACGATTCAAATTTTATGGCAATTCGTTTTACTATTTGCAACATATTTATGTATAACAAGAGGTGGAGTGGATTGTCTTATTTACATGGTTTCTAACTAAACATAAGTCTATGTACGCAGTGTAGCTCCTTTTGCTTTTGTTAATGGTGAATCCTGAATGGATAAAGTGAAGAGAATTGTGTTAGCTGGATTGCAGTAATATTGAGATAGTCGCACAGCAATTTCATGATTCATCACTTATATTGCATTTGAACAGGATGTTGATTGAGAGCATAAGCCTTATTGATTCTCTTGATGGAAACAGGAAATCACGAATAGAAATAAAATCGTTTGTTGCTTCCGGTGTGAGGATACTCAGAGGAATGGCAAGCAATTGCACACTGATGAGTGACATTACCCCCACCGCCGCCACCCCCCCACCTCCAGCCCCCCACCCTTTCTGTCCCCCATGGAGACCTGGGAGAGACGTCATCGCTGGTTGTTATGCTGCGAAATGACGCTGGCAGTTTCCCCACCCCCTGCTACTGCAATATTACCCCTGTGGTCTGTCAAGGAAGATGCAGCATTTCATCCGCCGCATTTTCAACAGGAAGTTTGATGCCTAAAAGTAATCAGCCCTTGCTCTCGCTTTCCCCGCTGAGCATTTGCAACCATTTATCTGTCAATGTTGAAGATAATAACGTCAGATTAAACACAAATGATTCATTAAGTCCACGAATATCTTTCATTGCCTACACCAAGTTAGCCTACGTTCATTCCTTTATGTAGAATAGAACCAGGAAGGTACAGTTTTTCCATTAAAAGAATAACAAAAATAATACTTTGACATTCGAATGGCTCTCATCCCTTCTCTTGAAATACAATGATTGACTGACAGAATCTCTGTCTCTCTTTTTACACGTTTTAACCAGGTTTTAATTAATGAGGCTCAGCAAAAATAATGGATGATTACCTCCTTGATCTTCATTATTTTCCTTTTATTTATTTTTTTCTGCCAGAGAGAGGAAAAATACCCCCATCCCCCTGCAACACATTCGACCCAGCTCCATCCCATGCCCTCCCCTTACATACACTCCCACATGCGCGTCACTGCGCTCAGGGACTGAGTGGCTCATTAAGAAGAAGGATGTGATATTCTGAATAGAGACTGTGAGACTCCCAGCACGTCTATTTATAGACCAGATATCTCTATGGCAGTCACCGTGGTGTTCGTTAATTGCAGGCACTGCCCCAGACACCAATTAAGAATGAAACAAATGCCTTTTAGGTGGGGCTTGCTCCTCCCCCCTGCTAAGGTCCTTCTGTCTGTCCTGCTTGGAAGGAGAGCAGACCTGCCCGGTGTGCATTCCCGTCTCAGGTCGTTGCACAAAAAGGACGGCATGAAGAGTGCAGTCAAAGCCTTGGCCAGGCTATTTTTAAATGCCCCCCTCTGGAAAGCGAGATCTAGATTTTCTTTTCATTATGGCCGCTTTCTAATCTGTGGCTGTGGGATATGCACCAAAACACTGATTTGCTGTGAATCATAGTGCTACTTACAGGTAAGGAATGCATCTACATTCGGGAGAGATATTCAGGTTAGCAATGTGTATGTTTCAGCTCCACTGGGCTCAGTGTTATCCTCCCTCCCCCTGCAATGCCTCCTAATAACGTGAGCTGCCCTTTAGCTACGTGTGTGGCGTGCTTTAGAGTGTGGCGAGGATGACGCATCTTTCGGACTATTCGGCTCTTCCCGACATGCCGTTGGCTCCTTGTGCCGTGTCTCTGCTCTTGTCTCCCAGCTGCATACATTGTTTGTGTCCCTCTACAACCCCTGTTCCCTGCTCTGTCATAGGGCTCAGTGTGGGAGCCTGTACCTGACTGTGAATGTGGTCCAATGTACAAGATAGCATTTGCCATATTTCTCTAACACAGGCAGTGAGTGAATCTTCCGTGAACCACTGGCAATTTTGATGATTAATGAATGATTGAATGAAATAGAAGTACATACTTTACAGATTACTTAATTAGAAGAAATATTCTAATCAATAAGTTGCTGTTGGTGTGGTAGTAATGTATAGTAAAAAAACAGTAAATATTTATGGATTTGAAACCAAAGTAGAGCTTATTTAAATAAGGATATGTCTGACTTCGTCAAACGGATGTTTGAAGGTGGGGTGGTAGTGGGTGTTGTTTTGTTATCGCTTTTTGACAGCAGATAACAGG
Organism: Forbesichthys papilliferus; assembly: GCA_025399855.1. Taxonomy (NCBI): domain Eukaryota; kingdom Metazoa; phylum Chordata; class Actinopteri; order Percopsiformes; family Amblyopsidae; genus Forbesichthys; species Forbesichthys papilliferus. The sequence continues at coordinate 2,238,268 of JAODOY010000018.1, read as the reverse complement.
CTTCCATTTATAATGCAATGTCCTGTTTTCACACACGATTAGCTTTTGCAAGCACAAGTTATCAACACAGCTTTTCCCCCCGCTAAATCTAGGCCAAGCGAGAGCTCGGACTGTGCTCAATGACTAACCGTGTTGCCCCCTGCTCCCCTTCCCCTTTGTTTCTGTCTCTGCCTGCAGTTCCACCAGGTTAGAAGAGTGATGACCATCCTGTTCCTTACTATGGTTATTTCATACTTCAGTTGCATGAGAGCCGCGCCACTGAGAGATGCCCCGGGCATGCGGGGCCACCGGACGGAAGGTTACCTGGGCGCTGCTGCGGCGACGGTTGCTAGGGGCCACGGAACTCCGCAGAGTGGGGGCGGGCCGGGCCAGCGCGGAGCGTACCCTTCGCTCACGGACACATTTGAGCAGGTGATAGAGGAGCTGCTGGAGGTGGAGGGAGAGGCGGCTCACTTGGGACAGGGGGCTGATCAGGGGCAGGGAGGCGGGGGTCAGTCCTCGGCGGTCACCGCCGCGGAAACGAAGGATGTCGACCTGTACGACTCGCGGGTGATGATCAGCAACCAAGTGCCTTTGGAGCCGCCGTTGCTCTTTCTTCTGGAGGAATACAAAAATTACCTGGACGCCGCTAACATGTCCATGAGGGTGCGGCGCCACTCGGACCCCTCGAGGCGTGGAGAGCTCAGTGTGTGTGACAGTATTAGCCAGTGGGTGACAGCTGTGGATAAAAAGACGGCAATAGACATGTCTGGGCAGACAGTTACCGTCATGGAAAAGATTATTGTCCCTAATGGCCAACTGAAGCAATACTTTTATGAGACCAAATGCAACCCCATGGGGTACACGAAGGAGGGCTGCCGAGGAATTGACAAGCGGCACTATAATTCCCAATGCAGGACAACCCAGTCCTACGTGCGGGCACTCACCATGGATAGCAAAAAGAAGATTGGCTGGCGATTTATAAGGATAGACACTTCATGTGTATGCACATTGACCATTAAAAGAGGGAGATAGTGTATAAAATGTATAGATTTTATTGAAGAGTTTAAAAAAGAGCATACAGAGAAAATATCTATTTGTATATATACATAACAGGGTAAATTATTCCGTCAAATGAAAATTTTATGGACTGCATGTAAAAAAGATGAAGTTTATACAGTAAAAGTGATACTAAAATCTATTTATTAAACATATTCATGACCTTGTAAACGATTAAAAAAAATCTGATCAGTCATTTGCGCCCAGTTTAAATTACTATATCACATTCCTCAAGACATTGTGATTTGTTTACGTTGCCAAGAATTACAAAATGAAGGAACAAACAGGCAAGGAAGGAGAAGACAGTTCCATCTTCAAAAGCTTGCATGCTGCTTCAATTGTGAATTGAGAAATCCTCCACTTACAAAAAAAAAAAAAAAAAGGATACGATGCTGACCAAAACATTCCGTTTACATACTCAGCAGAAAAATGGTTTTCCTCTTAAGTAATTTATCTGTTTACTGTTCTAAACTTCTCAAGGTAATGTTGGAATTACACTATGTCAAGGTGCTGTTGTCAAAGCTTTGCTGTTTATTTTTTTATCCCCACCAGAGGACAAAATATATAAGAGTATATATATATATATATATATATAAAATTTATTCATTGACATGTTTTGGGTTAATATTATTCATTTTGTATGTTGTGAAGTTGTTTGCAATATTGAACTGAAATATTTGAAGAAATAAAAATGATTATAGGCAACTGAAAAACAAAAGCAATGTGATAAAGTTTGAACATTGTATTTCTAGGCAGCGGGCTTATGCAGGCAAACAAATAGACATACAGACAGACAGGCGCGCATGCACACACACACATACACACGCACGCGCGCGCACACATACACACACACACACACACACACACAGTTACAGCAACAAAACATTCACTCCTTGCACCAAAGCAACTTTGTACAGTATAGAATTGTGGACATGATGGCCATGTGCATTATAGTTTTATATTGTGTGGAATGGATTGGGGGATTCCTATACACTCATGCACTAATAGGCATAATTCACATTTTTAAAGCATATATTTAGCTAAATATTTCTATCATTTTGGACATTAAATATTACGCTACAAATACAATTAATATTACATGTTTAATAAACATAATTTGAGCGTGCACAGTTATTATGTCAAGGAAGGACTAATTTGGACTTTGGTTAATATCTGTGCCACTTCTTCGTTCACTCAAAGGTAAGTGTTTCAGAAACGACCACTGGAGGAAGAAAGGGTTCCACATGCTTCATAAAACGCCTTATTTGAAAATGCCTTCGTTGAAATATCAGATTAGTGCATCACAAATTAATTATGTCACTACTATGAGAATCAAATTATTTTCTATTTACAAATAGGGTATTTTAAATGCTGAATTAAAAGTAAGTTTTAATTTGCCAAAGTTAAACTTGGGCTGTCTATATTTAGATCATATACCATAGGTCTACTTGTTTTGTAAGGAAGGTGTAAATATAAAATTGTTTTTATTGCTGGTTTAGTATTTAGCAAATACAATAAATGACAGTACAAATATTCCCAATACATGTGCAATTTAAAGAAGCTGCATGAAGCTAGTGTGTTAGGGCAGTAGTTGTGTGGTGTGGGTAGTAATGTGTAAATGAGTAAAACTCCATGATTATTGGGCTAATTGCCATAAGTCTACACTTATTATAATAATATACAGTATAGGCATTATAATAATACATAGTCATAGGTACATAGACATCACCAGCAGAGGGCATATTTAAACTACCCAACACCATCCATCACCAGCAGAGGGAATCTACCCAACACAATCATGCGAAAAACCGTGACAAAAATTTAAAAAAAAAACATTTTTGCGTGCTGTGACCAAACTTCGATGGCTGAGAAGCTATAACTCAACCAGGAATTTTAATTTAATTTCAGACGATTTTCTATATGGGTATCCTAATTAAAAGTACTGGTAGCCCGGCAGTACAAAAATAGTTTAATATTGTATATTTGGAAAGGATCAAATTAAAAGGTCTTTATTGGATTATTTTAGGTTAGTGCAAGCATTATACTTGTATATAAAAAATAAATAAATAAACAGTACGGCTGTAGATGTACAATAAAGCATCGGACGAGATATGGAAGCGGGATTGCATAGGATTTCCTGAATGCACAATACTGTCATACAGCTAGCTAGCTAGCTAGATTAGCTAATATCATTTGTTGTTTCGCGTTTGTATATTGTACCGTACCTGGACAAATTATATAATTTAAAATAGTTTTAAGGAAACGTTTACTTTTCCACAGATATTGTTTACAATTGAAGAATGGCATCTCTCGGGGAACCTGTACGCCTGGAAAGAGGTAATATTAACAGGTTAGCCAGTTAGCTAGTTACCTTAGAATGTTATTGTGATTTGTTGTGTCATTTGGATAGCGTTAGCTTAGCAACCGTAGCACAAACTATATCTTGATTTGTCATTTGTGCTTTTAACTGCTCAGTTACCTAAAGTGACAATAATCTATCTACCGTACTTTACATGTACATCGCGGGTAATATGTTTTATTTTAAAACAACGTATTATGTATTTCTGCTATACGGTATTAGCCAACAAGCCCTAATGTAAATAACAGTCTGTAATAATTAGTCATTTCCAGTAAACCAATACGGTATGCAACTAGTTAAGCCACACATTATTAATGACACTTTGCAGCAAACATTAAAAGATAGACATGCAAATTAAACAAATGTCAAATTAACAAATGACGGTAAGATCACTGCTTTTTAAAAATGTATTTAAAACGTAGTTTATTTAATTGCTGGCAAAAGACATTTAATGCAACATGTGTGTGTAGGCCTACTGTACATGTAGTACACAGACATACCTGTACTATGCATTTTTCACAAATCACACACGGCATTTATCCTTCTATTCATAATGTATATCATTCTCAGGGGGAATGCCAAGTTTCACAAAAGGGAACAGTGAGATTGTGTGTTTTGGGAGCAGAGCAAGAACGTTTTGGCCCTCTTACACCAAAAAGTTTTCTGCACTGTATTGTTCCTATTTTCCAGCACAAGTAGAAATAAAAACAATTGGAATGGGAATTCAATTAAAGTGTAACAGCCATAGGTAACTGCACCCAAATCTGAACCTGACTCCACCTACTGCAACTTAAAAAAATGCCCCAAGGAGCTGAGTGAGGGGAGGGAAATGGCTGAGAGGGGCACCCTCATTAACATTAACATTTTAATTCAACGTGTACTGATGAAAACCAGTCCGGTCCTGGGGTTTTCAGCCCAAAAAAATGCAGATTTTTATAAAAGTAATTGATGTGTCTCATGATCATCACAGATACATCATACTACTTTGTTTTACAGCTCAAAAAACACACTTTAGGGTGCAGTTAATTGATATGATGGTAGACTTAGAGAGACATTTGAATGATGAGTCTCAACATGTGTGATCTACTACTCACAGTATCAATTGGATCACGGACAATTGATTTTGTTCTCTGTATTGTATTGTAGAATAATACTCAAAAAACAATCTGAATCAAGGCCGTAGCCATCGAGTCAACATTGGGGAACAAAATCTGTTGGTGGGTCTGGGTGTTTAACACTAATGTCCTTCCATTAGCCTGCAGTAGGGCTACTGTACAGTAGCATGTACAGCAGTGACATTTTAACATGTAAAACAATTGGTGAAACAAACAAAAAAATATTCACATGCTGGGCGAGTGAGATGAAGTAGAAGAAGATGCGGTTTTGTCCTCGAAGCAAAGCAGTTTAGTCTCTGCTCTCACTCTGCACCTCCTAACCCCACCCCCACTCGCTTACCAGTTGAATTGTCCCAGTGCACTATGTATGAAGATGTATGCACAGGAGAGCAACAGAAGCTAAGATATGTGTAAGATAAACAATGGCTGAATCAGAGAGAGAGATCGGAGCAGCAGAGCATCATAGTATGGTATGGTGCAATTAACATGCATGGGGAAACAGGTCCCATCATGAAAACAGCAGTACATGGACTGTTAATCCTTGTGGAGGATGCGCAAACCAGACAGGAAAGCTTCTGCTTTAAAATAAAGAGCTTTGCAAGCTTAATGTAAGGTCCATATATTTCTGTGGATGCGGCTTTGCACAATACTGAGTGACACGAACGGGCGCACAGGCTGGTTAGTGTGTTGACCATTTTTGTAGGCAATGCAAAAGGACTAAATCTTTATAAAGTCTTGTCTGTGCACAATCAGTAGTCCGTGTGTATTATAATGAAGAGATTCGATAGAAAAACATGTCTTTGCTTAGAACACTCATTTAGCAGGACTGATGTGGGCTTCAGCCTGTCAACCATGCGCAATTGGTGTTCACAAGTACTTGTGAACACATTTGGCGCAGCCCATATACAGAAGGGGTATTCTCAGAGAGGTACATTTATTTTATATATTTAATAAAGAGATTTAATTTAAATTTGCAAAGCTGTATAGCCTACATCTTGTTCAGCCAATCAGTCTGTTATTGTGTCAACTGTAGTAGCCTATTAGAGATTTTACTTGAATATTATGTTTAGTAATTTTAACTATTGGGTGGAGGAACCATGCATTTGCACTTTATTTTCATCAAAAGCTGGAAAAGGCTAAAGGTGTTGATTCTTCTTTCATTCCTTGCACATTTCACATAATTTGAATCAATGAATCAGCATATTTTCTTATATTTGGGAGTATGTTAACTGTTTTTTTTTTCTCTTATGTGATTTTATGACAGACATTTCTCGTGCTATTGAACTGCTTGACAAACTCCAAAGAACTGGGGAAGTGCCTCCACAGAAGCTGCAGGCACTACAGAGGGTTTTACAGAGTGAATTCTGTAATGCTGTTAGAGAAGTGGGTGAAATTGCCTCATTAAATGTATTTCTGTCTGATATGAAGAGATACTATACAGTCATAGTATAACATGGTTATTTGGGTTTTGCATTTTAGCTTGAATTTCATGTGTTTTCAGGTGTATGAGCATGTTTATGAAACAGTGGACATTAACAGCAGCCCTGAAGTCAGGGCCAATGCTACAGCCAAGGTAGGTCTAACAAAAACACAGATGTAATGCATACAGCTATACCTATTCTAAAGTTGTGTAGTCCTTACATGTTTCACACTTGACTTGTTTGCAAAGAGAACATACTGTACATTTTTAGCAGGACATAACACTCACATCATGGCATTTGATGTCAGCTTTAACTGATAATAATGCTAATGTTTTCTGTCTGTCTGTATATTTTTCATGGGTTAATATTTACAATACTTGATAACTTTCAGGCAACTGTAGCGGCTTTTGCAGCAAGTGAAGGGCACTCCCATCCTCGTGTGGTGGAGCTACCCAAAACGGAGGAAGGCTTGGGTTTTAATATAATGGGTGGAAAGGAGCAAAATTCTCCTATTTATATCTCACGGATCATCCCTGGAGGCATTGCTGACCGCCATGGTGGCCTTAAGAGAGGCGATCAACTTCTTTCTGTAAATGGAGTGGTATGTTTCTTTCATTAATTAATTAATTAGTACTATTTTCTCTCAATTCTGAGAGGGCATCATGAATCAGGACAAAGATCATAGATAGTTATACTGTGCATCCAGAAAGTATTTACAGCGCTTCACTTTTTCAAAATTTTTGTAACGTTATTCCAAAATGGATCCTCAAAATTCTACACACAATACCCATAATGGCAAAGTGAAAACAGTATGTTTGAAATGTATTAAAAGTAAAAATTTTAAACAATCACATTATGTACATGAGTAATTCACAGCCTTAGCCATGACACTCAGAATTGAGCTCAGGCACAACCTGTTTCCATTGGTCGCCCGTACAAACTGAGTGATCAGGGGAAATGGGCTATAGTCAGGGAGGTGTTCAAGAACCCTATGGTCACTGACAGAGCTCCAACGTTTCTCTGTGAAGAGGATAACCTTCCAGAAGGACAACCATGTCTGCAGCACTCCACCAATCAGGCCGGTATGGTAGAGTGGCCACTTATCAGTAAAAGGCACATGACAGCCCTTCTGGATTTTGCTAAAAGATACCTAAAGGACTCTCAAAATGTTGATGGAAACATAAGATTTGAATCTATTTCGGAATAAGGTGAAGCGCTGTTAATACTTTCCGGATGCATTGTATGTTTATGTAATAAGGTATACTCGTTATGCATGTATCTCCTCTTATGGAAAAAATTATAATATTTAATATAATAATTAATTTGGCCAATATTTAAATCCCGATAATTTAACATGATTAGTTATTGACTTTGGAAAGATGTTGCATTTAATGCACATTTTTAAAAAAGAAAATGTGAAAACACGTTCAACTGTGAAATATCCGTCGTACTTTTCACGTTGAACTCATTTAGACCACAAGACAAAAATAAAAGTTTACTTGCAAATCTTAATGTGCAAAGTATTTTTTATTTTTTTTATATCTCAATTATATTATTTTTATAATTGTTAGGAGCCAAAATTAAAATAACGGATTAAAATGTGATTAGATGCACAGCCCTAATATATTATACCGTATTGCATCACAACATTACATTTGTTTCTTTTTCTCTTTAGAGTGTAGAAGGGGAGCACCACGAGAAAGCTGTGGAACTCCTTAAGGCAGCTCAGGGCACAGTTAAGCTCGTAGTAAGGTACACCCCAAAAGTCCTGGAGGAAATGGAGTCACGCTTTGAGAAAATGAGGTCGGCTAAGCGCCGCCAACAGAACAGCTATCCTCAGTAGTGTTACACCTCACAGAATTGATGCCCAATATCCCTTGACTTTCCACTGGTCACGGTCCACTTCATACATTACCCGAATCTAAAACAAAACAGTTACCCAGGTTTAGATTTGTTTAAAAAAAAACGTTTTTAAACACTATTGTTGATGTACTTTTACAGTGAGCTCATAGCAAACACTAAACTGATTGATTCTTTGACATCTTGAATGGTACTTTTTCCTTAACTATTTCACCATGGCTATTACAATGTGCCTCAGGGCAATTTCTGGGCGGCACGATTTCTACTATCTAAAATGTTGAAGTAATTAAATAATTATGGCAGGGTTTACTTGTTAGCTGTTCTTGTGTTAGGTTTTATCTCATTGGGGTAACAACGTCAGCACCGCCTTTATCAGAGATGACAGCATGTTTGTTTAAAAATAGTTACAATGAATAGTAACCTGGGTGTTATGTTTTTCATTCCATGTACAAAGCCCAAATGTAAATATTTAGTGCTCTTGTTGGCTCCTCTTGAGGTAGCACATACACCATTTATTTATTTATTGGCAGCTGATCAGAGATTGGATGTCACAACCAGAATACCCCATGCAATAACACCTGGTGGCAACATGGCAAAGTAGAGTTATTTTTGAATCTGTCCAATGTGCACACACATTTACTATACAGCTTTAATTTAGTTAAATGTATAGTACATCTATTATATTGAGTTGTTGGCTGATTGCATTAAAAAAATGTAACAACAAAACATAAGATAATTTTGCTCTAATCAGTACTTTCATGGACAGTGGACATTTTGACAAAGCAGATGCAGCATGTGGGTTTAACATTTATATTGGACATCTTTATATGATTTGAAGTAAGACCACATATCTTTAATAATACATTATGGGGTAGAACACTTTCAAGTGACTAGATAAGTACTTACAATTATTACATTGACTGTCTTACATTATGTAAAACTTTAATTCTCTTTATTTTTATCAAAACCATAAGTATCCAAAATGGCATCCTCTGCATACTGTTTGAACTAGCATAGCAACAAACAACTGAACAGGTCAAATATTAACACCAGATTGCAGTTAAAAAATGTATTTTGCTCATAATGTTAAAAATTAGCAATTGCAAAGAACATGCTTGCCTGCAATTATTTTTGGAAACTGTCCAGTGTGACTCAAAGGTAATTACATTTTTGTCTTTGAGATTACTTATCAAATGTGTGGCTTTGTCTTGTCATGAAGTTAAACTGTGAATTACACTAACAAAGTGACTCATACACATTGATTGTATTGAAAATATTTTTGATATAATTTGATCCTTATACAAAGTGTATTATTTAAAATGTTAAAGGTCAAATGTCTATGCAAGGTTATTTAAAACATTGTTTGCAATTCCATTTTATTCATCAAATGATGCATCATTTAGGACTTAGCAGTCCTATCTGCACAAATGTATCATGCAAATGATTTTACATTGCTATCCAGAGGGAAATACAACTTTCAGAAAGGATTGGGCCAATTCTTAACAGGTGGATCATGTCTTCTTTTATTTGCATTATGAATATGAGAATGAAATTAAATTGACTGGTTTAATTGACTGCATGATTAGTGTCATAATAGATTAGTAATAATGCTTGTTTGCAAAATAATCACTTAGCATTTAGAGTTTCATTTATATGCCAATATGAGAAGGCATCATTGTTTTTGTTTTATTTATTTTATATGAAACACTCTATACACCTAATTTCCTATATACAAATAATTTTTCACCTTAGTTTCAATTGGTAAATATATGTAAATTAGGAAATTATGTAATGAGAAACGTTCTAATCATCATACTACACTATTTAATCTTCATAGAATGTTACATAACCCAATCTGGTTTAATTAATGATATAATTAAATATCCCTAATGTTTTTACCAGTTCTTGTATTTCAGAAAGATCAATAGAATATTTTTATAAAACGTTTTCTTTTGATATTTATTCCTTTTTTATAAAGTGACTTTCATAAAGATTTTCAAGGAATTAATGGTATTCCCGTTTGTCTCTGCAAATGCTGTTGGTAAACCATCTGGAAAAACAGTCCTGAGTCACTATATAGTCTCTGCTTGTCATGCACACTGTCTTACATTAGTACACCCATTTTTGAGCTGTTTTATATGAATAACTTACATACTTTGTGTTTTGGTTACCAAGACCCAAACTTGCTAAATTTACTATTTTTTATAATATTGAATATCTTGGTGCTTTTTTCAAATTTCTTGTAGTCTCTATTATGTGATTATATTTGTGTTGTTAAATTAACCGTTTAAGTTTTTTATGTGGATTGTATTATAATTTAGTGGCGATGATGTATGTCATATTGGACTGGACACTGCACAAAATAAATTACATTGAAAAAACATTGGGTTTGTTTTTGTGGGTGATCTAGGCCTATTCTGCTTGGTGCCTTTCATATGAGATTGTGGTGTAGGCTCATCTATACAGAAGATTAATGAGAAGTACACTATAATTCTGGTAAGGCAACTTGTGTTTACAACACAGCTAGAGGTTGGGCACAGCCAAAGATGCCTTTGCATTGGACCAATTAATTTCTTAGTAATCTACTTTCTGGTAGCCACATTTCCCAGGCATGATTCGAGGGCATCTTGAGACACAGGCATACTAGCTAACACGTAATGTGCTAGCTAGTGTTTTCATCATGATTACTGTGGATTAAACGCATCCAATGCCCTGACGGTCCTGACAGGCTGCAGAAATGCGCGCATCTCTGATTAGCAAGAACAAGGAACTGCACCAAATACCTTTATGTAAAGATTACCAAAAGCGAGCTCACTTTAGGATGGTGGTAGTATTTAGAATAAATCACGTTTAATTTAAAACAGGGTTGATTCAACAGTAGCATTATCAGCGTTTCAGCGCTTCACACAGTCTCGTAGTTCGTGGTAAACTTTAGATGGTACGTCATTGGAATCAGATAATGCTATGCGATTTTCACTTCCGGGACCACGATATAATATATTTATTATTAATAATAAATCCAATATGCGCATGAATTCATGTTGCTTACTCGAATAGGAAGACGTGCGGAATGAAACTCAAAACAAAAGCAATGTTTTATTTATTTAAAACATATGTTAAACATACTATGTAATTTAAATTAAAAGCCCAACTGCATACAAGATATTCCACACACAATAAAACAATGTGATATCCAGCTAAACGGCATTTTCCGTGAAGAGCGAGTAGAAACTGAGCCATCTTCTTGTATAAAAGTATCTTGGTTCGCGCATCCAGTCGGCATCTTTCTTTCTTCCGTTTCCTCCCAGCCATGTAACTTCCTTTCTATCCGCGCAAGTCGCATCGTGAACACGCGTTTAACTTCCCAGCTGAAGTGAGTTCCTTTACAAACACTTAAATCGACCCTTTGAGTTGTAAAAACAAGCATCATACCGCAGTGAATCACTAAACTTCACCCGAGAGATGTGTCCTACATGCATTGTACTATTTATTAACCGATAGTAATAATTTGTGTATTAGGCTTAGCTGTTAGCTACGTTAGCATGCTAATGTACAGCATACTGAAGAAAATACCCACATGGTCCTATAACAGTGATCTTTTTTGCAATGTTTTTTTATTTTATTTGCAGCCTATTCTGAAAGTAGTGTCGATTTATTCAACATGGGTTTCGTGGTTAGTGTTAACAGTAGTTTAGCTGAAGCTGTACTAGTAGGTGTTCAGTCTATCGAATTAGTTTAACATTTAGGCTACTTATGGCATATAATCTAAATACTAATCATATTGCTATACATGCAAACCAAGCGGCTACAGTTTGAATATATTGGCGAGACTGTGAAGGGGCAGTGTGTTATCAAAAATGTTCATAAAGCCTATTTTGCTCATTCTAAACTGACTTGTAATACATTTATAGAATGCGTTACATCGCTGCTTACCTGCTTGCTGCCCTGGGCGGTAATGCAAACCCCCAAGTCAAGGACATTAAGAAAATCCTGGATAGCGTCGGCATCGAAATTGATGACACACGCCTGCAGAAGGTATGACTGACAGCTTTGGTTACATATTCCTGAAGTTTGTCTATCTGTTAATGTCAGCATCACACTGAAGCACAACATTCCCGTTTGACAACAGGTAATATCTGAGCTTGATGGCAAGAACGTGAATGAGGTTATTGCTCAAGGTGAGTGTGTACCATTTTTTACATTAGTGGTGTAGTGATGATAGCCCAACCCATCGCTCTAGTTTAAATCCATGTGCGCCTACACTGTTATAACTTTAAAATAAATAGGTAGGCCTATTTTAAAAACATGAAATTAATTGTCACAACTTCAAATAGCATTTATTCATATAGCCTAATGCCTCTTGATGACCCACTACCACTTGCAGATAAGTAGCCACCTCCTATAAATTCAGTAGGTAGGAAAGTTTGCAGCCTGGCTGAGAGCACTTTATTTCACCCTTTTTTTGTTTATCTTTAAAGGTATGCTCCTCGATCACATTGTTATGAAGTTGCTATTCAGCAGTACAGTTAAAATAACTGCCTATCATCGATTGTAGATTATAGTATCGTCTCTACCCGTATGCCTTCTCAGCAATCAAACATCATTACTCAGCATGCATTGAACAGACAACTTCATTCACGGTTGTCTAATACAATGTTGCACCCAGATAACTAATTCAGTCAGATGTGAGATGAATGTAACCCATCAGGCATCATCCTGTAATTGTATAATTAATGATTAATTACTCAAACCACATACAAGAATGGGTTTGTGAGGTCAAACTTGGCATTTAATACCTGCACATATACAATATTTATCCAATAACTTGAATTGTGCTTCTGCAATTATACAAACATAAGATAAGCAATTAAGCGCTGCATTGTGTACTGAATGACGAGAAGGGACACAGGATTGGTCTACCAGTCTTTACTGCCGTCTGATGGAAACATGTACAAACATAGCTGGGGTCAGGTTATACTGCATCCATCTCCAGCAATGCAATATCGTTCTGCACTCT
>JAODOY010000018.1:2191957-2216957 GCA_025399855.1 Forbesichthys papilliferus | reverse complement strand
GTCTGTGGTTTAAACTAGTTAAACCTCAACACCGGCTTCATGCCTAATAGAAATGTAAAGTCAAGCTAGAACGTAATGTTCCAAAAAACATGAATTAGAACAACAATCCTTCTTCAGAAACTAGGAACAAAACCACAAATCTGAAGAGTTAGAATGTCCTAAGATGAACTGGTAAAAGAAAGATGGCTTTTTCTAGAAGAAAAACATATCTACAATCCACTTCAATGGTAAGGAAAGATGGTCAAAGTTAGGTTAATAACTACGGGAATCTTTAAACACACTGTTAGGGGAATACTTACTGGTGATGTATGATGATAGGAAGACCCCAGCTAGCATAGCGCCCTGACACATACGCAGTAGCAGAAAGATGTCGGCACTGCTGGACATACACACTGCCACTCCAAACAAACCGGACAGACTGACTGACAGGAGGAAACTTAGCCGACGGCCTAACCTACAACCACACAAGGGGGGAATGTTTCAGAATGGAACGACGTCCAAAATATACCAGTAGTGGAAATGACTAGAACCATAGGCATCACCAGTCTAACATACACACATAAACGTCAATACTCACCAGTCACACAATGTTCCTACGAGGATGTATCCCAGAATCCACCCTGCCATAAAACAGAGGTGTTGCAGAGGAATCTTCCAGTAGTCACTGCAAACTAGATTCCACTGATATTGAAGGGGGAATTAGAAATAGACATGAAAAACAAAATGTCAGAAAACTGAACCACACTGTACAGCATGCCAACAAATAATCACAAACATATTGGATGTTTAGGAAAATAGAATGGGGATTTTCCCTTTTGTTTTTGGAAAAATCATACCTCATGAAGGGGCTTGGGACAAAATCAAATGAATATCAGCCTTTTCCAAATAATCTCTACCATGTCTGGGGCTTGACGAAATAACACAAACTAACAATAGAATAGGATGCAGCAGAATCTCCAACACAGTGTTAGGGACTGAAGAATGTAGATCACGACGGACTTAATTACATTTCAGAGTCTGCTGACAACATTATTGCATTATAACAACATGGCGCTCCAAGTAGGCCTACATGATGCCAGATGCTCTTTCCCTGGTCTGTAGGCTATGTCACCCCTCCCAGCTATTATACTTCATTCTCCTCCTTGGAATCATCTATACCCCGTCCAAATTCCTAATTTTTTTCACATCACATCTCACTTTTTAGCATATTATTAGTATATAATTTTGTAATTTTGTCATGTTGATGGCGAGGACTGTACTGGTAGGAATCGTGGGACAAAGGGGGGCCAGGTATCAGGAAATAGGATGCTAAACTGGCGTGTGTGTGTGATTTGATCATTTTACTTTTCCTAATATTTGCAGAAAATGGTGAATCCTCACAACCACATGAACATTCTCAATAGAAGAAAAAGTAAATGAAACCACTGTGTGTTGGTTTTTACACAATAACACAAGACTGTCATATAAGGTCGGTCTTCTTTGTTAAAATTGTGAGCCTTATGTTTCTTACAGACAATTACAAACACAAAAAACCCACTCAATCCTATAAGAAACGATTCAATAGAAGTCAGTTTGCACATCTCATCAGTAACCCGGGCCCAAGAGACAGACAGCAGTTCATATTTGTTGGGCATGCACGTTTTAACTGCAAATATTACATTAACGCTGTACATATGTGTCCGACTAGTCTTTAGTCTACTCTATAGGAGCGTGCAATTAAATGGTTCTGAATAGAATAATTTAATATAATCCCCTAGCGATTGGATTACCGTTCTTTTGGCAACAGAATCTTAGGCTGGCAACACTGATAGGTATCCTATGTCAGCAAACGTGCACAGATGGTTGTTCATCGCGATTATTGTAATGCGAATAGTTTGGCTTTTTTTTCACCCTGGGCCATAATTCAGTAAACATACAGCACACATTTGACACACAACTGAATAGCCTACAACCATTACCTCAGTCACATAGTTGCTTTGAAGGCCTCCTGCACGAGAGTAGTCCCATCCCTTAGTGCATGGTATCTTCTCTTTTGGGACGTTTTCAGAAAAGCTCGATACATTCGTTGGGTATTTAAAGAGCTCACAATGACTTCGCCCAGAGCCGTTGATCCAGGGAATGGTTACATTAAGGTATCCCTGTCTGGAGAAGTTGCTTAGGAGGAAAGTAGAAGGGAGAAGATGCGGGTCGGGCTTGCAATGGTAGGACTCCGGCATCAAAGTGTAAAAAACGTCACAACAAAGATTTAGCATTACTGCAAAGTTGGGAAACCAGCTAAATATAACGACAATTCTGTTATATCGTCCATAACCGCCAGCGCGAGGGTAAATTTTAGTTTCGTAATCCATCGTAAAAGTAGTCAAAACCTTCTTTTTTTCCCTTGTAACGTATCGTTCGCCAGTGAATCAGCAAACATGCGAGGTCTTCTCTGAGCGCTTGGTTTGGCCCAGTGGCGCTCAGGCTCGGCGCAGCAGGTGAAGCAAGGCAGGACTCAAGGCAGGCTACTGCAGGGGGTGGGCGGGGATAGAAAGCGCAGATCACTTCATAAGCTTGACGATAATCAGTTTACTTGATTTCTACCCTTCTATGCGTTCTTACATGTATGATGCATAATTGTACGCGTTGTAGTCATTCACAACAACAAACGCTGCGCCTATCAGATTACTCTAGTTGGTGCGAGTTAGGCCTACTCATATTTTTAGAACTGAGTCTGCGTGACTGACCAACTAAAAACAACCCAGTCGCTAGATGAAGTAGCTGACCTACGTATTGTATTGACACCCCAACATGTTGAAAGAGCTGTAACCGATAAGATTAGTCAGTTTGAATCTATGCCTACGTGACCAGTAGCCTAAACTAAAAAGAGAATGTACTCTGTTGCATTGCCATATGTAATGTCATCAATGGGAAACTCACTAATTTTGTGTTTATACTGTATACTGTTACATTAGATTCATTAGTAGGGAGGATCAGTGTGTCCAATAGTCCAAATAAACATTAAATATACATTCATTTGTATTCATTCAGAAAATGCCAATGTAAAATCTTTGTTCTGAATAAAAACATTTAAATCGTGGCCTGCCACAGTGTATTTCCCATTAAGTGAACTAGATCCTATAGATTAATGGCATTTAGCAAACACTTGGATCTAAAGTGACTTGATATGTACCTATGATAGCTGAATAGGTAAATTACAGTACTGAGCATAATTCCACAGCATGCCATTATGTATAGGCTACTAGATCATGATTCCCCCAGGTCTTGGGAAGACGGGATACTGTTACCTACTGGATCTCATGACACGAAAAACAAAAAACAACGCCAGAAATTGAGGCAAACAGGAACACCAAAAGCCAGGGATAATTATTTCAAAGTTTTATTAACGAACATAATCTCTGAGGAACAACAGCAGTTCTCGCGCTCTCTGTACATGCAACTGTAGAAAATAACCATTTAGAATTTTACTTTTCAGTTTTAGTCTTTTTCTCATTTTCAGTTTCTCGCATTTTGTTTTTGCAGGAAATCAACAACAGCTAGAGGTGAAAGTACTGGATTCTGTTACAGCACTAACAATATAGCATCAACAACCCCCCTATACCACCCACCCTTCCCATAGCTGCTCCAACAATATGTACACAATTAAACTACATTGTACAAATAAAAAAAGTTACATTGTTACATCATAATCACCTGCAGCGAGCACGCTTGTCTCGTTGCTGTTAGAACCCCACATTCTACGCAAGTTTTACACTAGTACAAAGAGGAGGGTGCAAAACGTCCTGGGAGGTTAATTTACAAAGCTATGTACAGTATGTCTCTCTTTCACGCATTACAGGAGGAAAATGTACACAGTGGAGACCAACTTCAACTCAAACATACCACAGATGTCAGGGGAAAAAAAGAAAAAAGTAATAAATAGGTTATTTCTCACCATTTAAAGAGTAGTTCTCCATGCTTTTATTAGTCATTTCCATTCTAAAAAGAAACTAAGAAACAGCTACAGTTCGGGTTCATGAACAATAAAAGCAAACTAAAAATCAAAGGCTTGAAATCATGAGTCTACATTATGGAAAAAATATCTATTCTAACTGCCCAGTAAGAAAAACAAACGACAAGCAAATCAAAAACAAGTCTAAAATAATTATACTGAATGTTAGAGTAGAGGTAACGTGTTGCTGGCTGAGGAGACTAGTCTGGTTCACCATGGCGCTCTACGGTGTATTTGAGGACAGGATTGGGGGCGTGGGTGAGCGGGCAAATGTCTATTCAATCTTCACCGAGTCAGCACTCGTCACCAGTTAGTGTTTACAAGCTGGGGACGAGCCACTGTGCATGGATGTGAGCACACTACTGCTCCGCACAATGTATTAGACATGACAGCCATCACAATTTCAAGCCTTTATGGTTCTAAATGATCGAAATAAATGATCGAATACAGAAGTAAAAACGAGGCAAGGCTCAAACCCTCAAAATGTGACAACTGAAAACAAATTGGTCTTGTAAACAAAAGTGATGGTGCGCTCTGTTGGGACATAAAAAAGGTATACATTCTGCTCGATAAGCAAAGTGATTGACATGCCACTGGTGTTTATGCTTCGTATAGGATAAAATAATTTAAAAAATAAAAGTACAAACCCCTAAGATGAACAAGACAACATTCGACAATACATACAAAGATAAAAACAAATTAAACAAAGATTTTGTGAATAACCAACCTACACACACCCCACAGAAAGAAAAAAACAAAACTGTTAAAAAGTCAATTTCTTGCTATCGTGTATGTGCTATCTATGAATAACAAACTGTATCTGTGTTACCTTTCAAAAATATCCAGGACTATATAACTAGCCAACTTGTCTGTACAGTGGAATATTGAAACCCATTGCACTTGACATACCATACCATACACAGCTATGCCGACTGGTGGTGTAAATAACTTAACGTTTCTAATATTGCCATCAGGATACATGAGCAGCTCACTCACAGGCAGGAAGCCTATGTGGTAGGTCAAAAAGCTTTATAAAACAAGGATCCACCTATAGACACCTTCACAAATTAAACTTCTAATGGGATAAAAAAATAAAAGAACGTATCCTACACTAAGTTAATGTCCACATTTTTGGTTCATATTGAGATCATTTCAGTATCTTGGGCCTGATAAGAACATGATTATGGCAATGACCACAACAATACAGAGCATTATGAGGAAGCAACTAAACACCTAAAGGTTCAAAGGAGTTCGGAAGGCTGACATGGCCTCTGTTTGATGATGCAGCCAAATGTATCTGAGTGAAACGAACGATTGATTTCAGTGATTATAGCGCAATTATGACATTTTTGTGAAGCCAATACAAAATGTTACAATAAAATGTTTACACATTAAAACAGATTTCCACCTATCTGCTTGAGCCTAAATTAATGTCAGATCAAATTTTTCACTTCATTGACCTTTGCAGGTTTACGTTTTAGTGCCCTCTAGTAAGCATAGACAGAGTAGCACACATAATATTGTCTGCTCTCCAATTTTAGAGTAGTCAATGGCTACAAAATATTAACATATATTAAAAAGGAAAGAAGCCTGTCACAACTGTCACTAAATGATTTCACTTCATGTCCAATGCCCGAAAAAAGCCCAGCAAGTTGTACAAATTAATTTGGATGGCCTGTTATTATTGTGACTAAGAGGATAAATAAATCCAGAATGAAAAACAAACTAGGAGTTGTCTAGCTTTTAACAGAGAAAAAAAAAAAAAAATTAAATACAAGATATAAGGGACCGTTTTGCATGTGAATGATATACTGTATCTCACACCCCACCTAGATAGATCTTTATGACTTTGCCCAACATTGAGTAATTCTTTTTTACTGTAAAAAGGCATTTTCTTGGTTTGATTTTTCTTTTCAGATATAATTGTGTAGTAAAGCAATGAATAATAAACTTGTCTCTATTATTTAAATAAATCCATAACAACCATTCTGCTACATCTGTGGGACTATATTGTGTTTGGCCCTATGGAGGCCTTGTTAAAACTAGAAGTGTCTATCAGTTAACTAGGTATGTTGTGTTAACCCAAACCCAGGGGAATTGCCATGACCAACTGCCCTGGACAGAATCTAGAGATGGGATTATACCATTGTGCACTAGAGTCTTTCAAATACTGACAGAATCATGTACACATTTTGGCCCGTGGGTAAGAGGGGGGGAAAGTGCTGCCCAAAACTGTGAACTGTACATACAAAGATCATTTTTATTCATTTATTTTTTTCTTTACACTTAACTGAGTGATGTTACAGTACATACGTTATTTACAACTGTGCAGTAATGTGTGGCAAAATAAATTATCTAGAAGGCAGCAAGAATACATTGGTTAACGAATATAAAAACTGTACATCATTTACGGAATACAACTTTTTTTCAGTTTTCTTTTGTTGTTTTTTTCCATTAAACTAATATTGGCTCTGTAGTGTTTCAAGTCACTTCCTCAGAAAAAAATGAAATGCCCAAGTAAAGAAATAGACAAAAAAGAAGAATATTTCTCTCCTCCCTCTAAATCAACATTAAAAGTCTCTTTGAATCACAACATTCGTGTTATTTTTCTCTTCTGGTTGTCCTGTGGGGTTTTTGCAGTCCGTGGCGGTCTGATGTGTGTGTGTGTTGGAGCACAGAGGAGGGGGGAAGGGGGGGGGGCTGAGGAACACTCCGGTGTGTTCTCACAGAGCCACCCATCTCTTCTTCAACCTAAGCAGGCTGAGAGGCTGCAGCATTAGTCTCTTTCCTCTTGGACACTGTTGCGCACACACACACAAACACACGCACTCTCACAGTCAACTGCGCGCTCGCTCACACACTCACACACACACACACACACACACACACACACACACACACACACACACAGTCAGCTGAAGGTTCTGCAGTGCTTCTGTCGAATCGGCCATGCTGCAGTGTGAAAATAGAGGGCGGTCACTCTGTATAGGTCTTAAATCCCCCTCATAGCCCATCAGAGGCGGGTTCTTGCTGCTTTTCCTGTCTCACCCAAAGGCCCTGCTGTGAGGACACATTGGGGAACCTCCCGAGGTGTCTTCTGGGTCAGGGCTGAGCCCTGTATATTCCTCCAGGCCCTCCAGGAGCTCTGGGTCAACACAGGGAGGCTTCTCCTTCAGCGCTCCCCGAGGACAGGCACCACGCTGACGGGAGCCCTCTTCAAACGTCTCCCTGCCGTAGCGCCGGGTCTGCTGAAGCGGGGACCAAAAAACAAATACAGAAAATAGATCTCTGTCCCCGTCTCACGGCCTACAAGTACGCAAGTAACCCGGGGCGTCGTGTCCCGCTTCCAGAGCTCCGAAGCAAAACACAGTTTCCGCTTCTCGCACTCTGGTCAAAGAAAAGCGTAAAAACGTCGAGGATGAAAGTGCAAGTTGTGTTGAGTTTTCTTTTTCCTCGATAAAAAGATGCCTCCTGCTCTCGCGGGAAAGGAAACGTAAGCAAGTTTTTTTGTCTTTGTACTTTTTTATATATAATATATAGCTTTTTTTGTTTTGTTTCTCTCTAAAGTCTCTTTCAAACTCGCTAGCCCTTTCCATTCGTTCTGTCCAACGGAGTCTCTTTGAGAAGTGACGCAGAAGCGGCTCGCTCTCGGCCGAGCGCCGGCGTGTCACGCGGGCAGCAGGACGAAGTCGTCGTTGACGTCGACCATGGGTACGTAAAAGGAAGGCACCTCGTTGACGCACAGCGACTTGTGCCCCGCCGGATCCAGCTCCTGCACCTTGAGCTGCCACTCCATACGCTGCACGGCGTTGAGGGCCGCCGCCTCGTGCTGCTGCCGCATCAGCAGGCACGTCTGGGGGGGGAGAGAGAGGGAGAGAGAGAGAGGCGGGGTCACGAAGAGCGCAGGGGGATGGGGGGCTTGCTAGCAAACGTGTCGCTAGCAAATTGGAGGTTGGCACTTCCAAACCAAACCTAGAAATCAAATCTATCCATCTGCCTACACTTTCACAACAATTAACAAACTGCCCACACATACAATTAAAACATCCATTGGACATTTTGCCCCCCACCAGCAGGCCAAGGTCATTTCAAATTTCAAATGAACAGCCATGCTTTTCAACCTGCTGATTCCCTGTTTGTCAGTGTATGTTTAAGGGGCAGAGATAATCGAGGGCCCAGTCAAAATTTGGGCCGAAATAACAACAGTAGAAAGATTGTCATAGGACACCAGCCTTCATTGATACCTTCTGATAGCAGGCGGAAATAAGAGGATTTGGACAAGCTAAATATTCTGCTTAAGGAGCTTTAAGATGCTGCACTAGATTTGTAATGTTTACCTTCATTCGGTCATATTTATCGTCCACATCCTGGATCCAAGAAATAAACTGGCGAGCATTGAACCGATCTCTCACAGATTTGTTCTCATCCCCCTGAAGAGCAAACACACACACACACACAGCAGATGTTAAAATGTGCTTGTGTTTGCAGTTATGCAAACACCTGTTTGTGTTCAACACTTCCAACTGCTCCAGTTAAGGGTTACGTAAGCTCAGCCGTACCTGGTTTTCTGACGGCATGTTGTACACCTCAGAGTCCAGCAGCATTGTGCAGGCACTAAATGGCACTGCCTGATTGGCTATTGTCCTCGCCGCTCTGCAGTGTACTCTCAATACTTCCTGCTCACATGACACAATCAGCTTCTCCTGTCAACAGAAACAGACAGAGTAATAAGAACAGGGCGACGGGAATATTCGATTTAGAGAGAGAGATGAGTCTGACTTCCAAGTTGCCTTGCGAATCTGGGGGCTTGCTTGTGGGGTTAATGGACATCTGAGCTCCACAGAAATGATCAGAGTCGCTTCATTAGAGAGGGAGATGAGATGGATTTCTGATTGCGCTCCATCCCAGCATAACCACTCACTATGGAAAATCAGGGGGGTGCAGATTGCACTTGCATTTCTATTACAGCGTCGCTTTGATCTTTCATCAAAGCGATGCGTGTAACTCTCCAACCATGTGGCTGTGTATGTGCGTGCACGGCTATGCCACGAGAGCCGGGAGGTAAAGAAAGACAGAGCGATGCGTCCAACTCGGTCTGTAGACGTGTGGCTGTGTATGTGCGTGCACGGCAATGCTACGAGAGCCGGGAGGTAAAGAAAGACAGAGCGATGCGTCTAACTCGGTCTGTAGACGTGTGGCTGTGTATGTGCGTGCACGGCAATGGTAATGAAGAGACGGCTCCTTACCCTTTCTATGCTGTGCTGCAGCCTGAGCTTCCCCCTCACGGCCTCTTGCTGCCTGAAGAGCTCCTTCAGGGGTTCCGACAGCGACGGAGGTGGTGCAATCTAACAGACGGAAAATGCCAACGTTAGGCCACTTACATCACGGCGACGCATTGGAAACCCACAGGACTGGCTCACACTGTACGATGAGCGCCGTAGCCGTCGCGTGAACACGTGGCGTGTTACAAGTGACAACATTGGCTGGCCAGAGTGAAACTCACCACTGGGATATGGAGCTTGCTGAGCGGCTTGCCGTCCAGCAGGTAGGAGCCCGTGTATGTGACGTACTCGGCGTAGCACTGCGGGGCCTGTGGGGTGATGTAGCACAGGATCTTCCTCTTCTCCTCAATCTTCTTCCTGATCTGCAGGTACTCGAAGTAGGGGTTGGAGCGGTCGCTGTGGTAGGGTTCGATGTCGTCCAGCTTGATGGCGTTGACGATGACGGCCAGGGTCTGCTGGATCATCTCCCTGGTCTGCTGCATGGCCGTGTTGACCAGCTGCACCTGCACCTGTGGCCCCGCCGACCGGGGAAACCGCCTCTTGCGGGGGTGCTGCGTCTGGGGCTCGTCCTCGTCCGCGGGCGGCGGCCGGCCTTTCGTCGTCTTGCCTAGCGCGGCGGGAGCGGGCGTGGGCGGGGCAGGCGCAGGCGAGGCCAGGCCGACCGCCGGCTCTTTGTCCTTCTCTAGAGTCGCGCAGGTGGGCGTCGGCGTACGCGACGGGGTCTGTGTGAGGACGACCCCCGGGGAGGTGGCGGTGGTCGTCGTCGTCGTTGCTGCTGGCACGCCGCTAACGGTCGAGGCGATCGCGCCGGCCGGAGGGGCGGCGGGAAGTGTGGCCGCCGAGGGGTTGTGCTTGCTCTGATTGGCCAGCATCTGCGCCCGATTGCGAGTCATCCTTTGAGGGATCTCCTCCACCTTCTTGGGAACGTCCGCTGTGGTAGACACGGCCGTTAGGGTGACCGTCAGTTTGGACGTGGCCTCCCGACTGTCGGACAAATCCACCGTGCCTGAGATGGTTACTGCCACCGGGAGCTGGGGCAGGGGGCTGCATGTGACCGGTCCCACCACGGGCTCAGACGCCTTCTCGGGCCTCAGCTCTGTCTTCACCACAGGCGGCGGCTCCAGCGGGGCCTGCAGAGAGTCTGCCAGGGACAGGATTTGCCTGTGATGCTGCTGGCTGCAATCTGAGTCAGCAGACGTAAACAATAGCTTGGTGTCCGACACGACGGGCGCTTCGTAGGGCCGCTGGGCTTCTAAAACACTGCCCTGTTGCTGCTTGATGGACGGGCAGCCAGGGACCGTCTGAGGCTCGGGCTCCGGCACTGGCTGGAAGTTGACGCGCGGCGAGGGCACCGCCAGGTCTTGCACAGCGGGGTCCCCGAGCTCGAGTTCCGTAGCGGAGCACTGCGTCTTCACCAAGATCGGGAGGTCCATGTCCATTAGGTCAGAGCTTTCTCTGTCTGTGATGATGTGTCTAATGTGGACCGGCGTGGGTTTGCCGGCATCCGACAGCTCTGCGTCACGAGCCTCCGTCTCCTCTGACTTATCCGGGAGAGGAAGGTCGGGCAAGGAGAAGGGCCCGAGGTCGTCCAGCTCGTCTGCCGCAGAGAAAGGGTCGGCCCAGGGCACCACAGGCTCGTGGCCCATAGAGGGCGCCAGGTGGTTCTCAGAGCTGGTGAAGCTGTGAGCGGTCTGCCTGCTGTCTGGCCCGACGCACGGCGGCTCCGTGTCCATCTGCTGGTCGTCCACGCCGGGCTTGTTGCACTCCGTGAAGAAGGCCTCCAGCCTGGCGGAGGATGAGGAGGTGTTCATATAGTTGGGCTCAGCATCCATAGCCGAGTCAGGCCTCTCTGGTGAGGGGATGTCGGCCACCGCCTCCTTCTGCTCGTCAAAGTCTGTGTCTGGAACGTAAGACCTGGCGTACGCCTCGTACGGGGGAGTGACCGACGGGTGGACGGAGATGTGCGGCATGTCGTTGTCCGAGTGGGAGAAGGGGCTGGTGATTTTGGAGACGGCAGCCTCGATCTCCCCGTAAGACCGGTGTGGCGACGAGAGGGGCATCTCTGAGTTCCAGCCGATGTGCTCGCAAGAGTTCTCGCCCAGGTTGGCCGGGGGGTGAGTGGGCGTGAGCCGGTGGACCTCTGGAGCCTGCTGCTCTGGAGAATCTGTAGACCAACTCTTCCTCAGAGAGTCCTCCTCCTGTGGGGAGAAGGAGCACACCTCCCTTATTAGCTCCGGCTCCTTGGCTATGCAGTGGCTCCCATTTGCTCCCTCATCGAGGTCACCATCTTGCTCTTCCTCCTCCTCCTCCTCCTCATCATCATCCTCATCATCATCCTCTTCCTCGTCCTCATCCTCCTCCTCCTCCTGCACCTCCGTGACAGAAGGCAGGTAGTCGGTACCGCTGACTGGGTCTGAGGGGACCAGGCTGGGCTCACTGTGGTGAGGCTCGCCGATGTCATCCATGTCGAGCGGCGGCAGAGCGGCAGGTGCGGGAGTCGGAGGGGCAGCGATGTCCAGGCAGGGCTCCTGAGGGTCGGGTCTGTGGACGGGCGTCGACGGCTTGAGCAGGTAGTTGTTGTAGACGATGTCCGAGAGGTGCTCGCCGCCTTCGGGGCTGGCAGCGAAGCCCGACATGGCCTCTCCCTCTGGGAGCGGGTGGGCCGACTCCAGCCGTGGCGAGAGCATTCCCATGGGGGAGAAGTACGGAGGTGACAGACACTGCAGCCTATCCACAGACGACTGCTTGTCTTCTGGAGGCTGAGAGGACGAGCGGTCGTATTCGTTGCCCCCTGGACCACTCTGCTGTCGGAGGAACTTGTCGGCCTCTGCCTTGAACTCCTCCTCTAGTGGCCTGCGGACTTCAGACGCTGCCGAGCGGCTGACTAGGGGCAGCTGCAGGTTTTTGGCTGGGGTCAGACACGTGCCCTCCTGGAAATTGTGGGGGTACCTGCTACAAGTCAAATCAGAAAAGACAATAAGATTAGGTTCGCGTTACAATATACACATACAATTTGCCGCATTTCTTCTCCTTAAGAGTGAGATGTTTCATTAGACTACTAATTACTACTACTAAATGCTAATAACAGACACTATTGGACTACGAGAAAGGAAAATATTTCAGTATATTTCTGGAATTACTCTGGGTGGAAACCAGCGTAAAATATGTTGAGTGGCTTTCACTCGTCTTGATTGGGCTCATACATTAAGTACATTCTGTCTATAGCGTGTACTTTAGTGCATGCCTCAAAACATAAACAACACGCTGGGGAGGAAATATGGCTTTCTGGTGATGCTGTAACTAACTTTCAATGAAAGGATGACATGGAACAATAAACCTGTGTTTGTGCCGTTCTTATGGCTCCTTGACAGAATAACATGGGGCACTAAACGTGCGTTTATGTTTACCTTTCAAAGAAGGATGGGGAGCAGGCATGCATCGACATGGTCATGGCTGAGGAATTCTGGCAGTCCAGACCATCAAACATGATGTCGGGGTAATCCTCTGCACTGCAGGAGGGGGTCCGTGGGGTCTGCATCACCTCTTCGTAGCTGGGACAAGAGATGACAGACGCGGGAGTCGGGACACCTGTTGGCCTGTTCTGATCGGGCCTGGGCGACGCAGGAAGGTTTTCTTTCATCTGGTGGCCGGCTAGCCAGTCCTTGGTTTGGCTGTCAACAGGCGGAGGCTTCCTGTCGGGAGACATCATTTGAGGAGGGAGGCAGACGTCTTTCAGCTTTTTCTCCTTCAGGGCGGACTCCAAGCTGTTGGCTTTCTTCGACGCCATCTCACTGCGGCTCTTCCTTACTTCCTCTGTGGTCTTGGTCTTGTCTTTGAGCTTGGGGTCTCCTGACCTGTGCCTCAGCTTTTCCATCTGCTTCATCCTCTCTTTGTGTTTCTTGTGGCGCTCCTCGATCTCCTGGTCTTTCAAACTCAACATCTGACCAAAACTCGTGAGTCGCAGGTCACCGTCCACCAGCAACTTTTCGCGCGGGCGTGTCTCTTTGCGGACCGGGTCTTTGGACTGAGAGAGCTTTTCGACTTCTTCCTTGGCCTTTGGCTTAGTGTGGTCCACCCTGTTGTCTTTGTCCAGGGCGTCTCGACTCCTGTCCCTTTTCGTGTCAAATTTAGGACTTTCCTCCTTCAGCCTCTCTTTCAGTGTGGCGACTTGGGGACTCTCCTTAGACCCAGATTTGACGTCCTCCTTTGCGTGTTTCAACGCCCCAAAGCCGTCGGTGTGCTTGTGCTTCTCTTCTTTGACTTTCTCCTTGTGTTTCTCCTTTTTCTTTTTGTCCTTGGCCTTGTCAATAATGACGCCGCTCGTTTTGTCTTTGTCCTTCTTGGACATCTCCTTTTCAAACTCCAAGGTCTTATCGAAGTCGTCCTCCCCGTCCACCTTGGACCCATAAGGAAACGTATAAGGGTCTGCTTCTAGGGGCATTGGCTCCTTCTCAAAGGGCAGGCTTTCCCTGCGACTGTAGGAGTCCCTGATCTCCTCAGCCTTGTCTCGTTTGTCACCTTTTTTGACCTTCTCCTTTTCCTTGTCATGGCTTTTCTTGGAGGAGGAGGAGGAAGAGTGTCTGTGTCGCTCCTTCTCCCGGAACTTATCCTGCGGGGTAGATATGGACAAAGAGTCTCTCCTTTCCTCGGAGACATCTGGTAGGCTGATGGAGGAGTCATAGTAATTGCTGAGGATCGGCTCATGGCCCCGGTCTGTGAAGCTGTCCGAGGAGATGTCACTGTTCTTGTCGTTGGAGTCGTCGTCGTTCATGGCTTCTTCCTCCAGCTTCTCCAGGAGGGACTTTTCATTCTCGCCACTGCCCTTGGACGGTTTCCTCTCCTTTGAATGGTCCTGCTTGTCTTTATATTTGCCCTTTGACTTATCCTCACTGGCGTCCCGTTTGTCTGACAGCTTCTGCTTGTTTTTCTTGTCCTGGTTTGAATCCACAGAACTTCTGTCCTTTCTTTCCTTGTGCTTTGCGTCCACAGAATCTTTCTTATCTTTATTATGTTTCTCTAGAGAGCCTTTCCTCTCCTTGCCCGTGTCAAATAGGGCCTTCTCTTTCTTTTTCTCTTTGTGTTCCTTCTCTTTTGTTTTGTCTGCGGCGTGCTTGGCCTCTGCGGAGTATTTGCGCACTTTTTCCGAAGGGAAGTGATCCAGCTCGTCCTGATCGGGTGTGGAGTCTTTCCTGTGTGAATCAGAGAGACCAAGTGAGTCGCTCAGCTTGGCTACCCCCCCATTATAGCCGTCTTCCTCGTCATCGCTTTCATCTGTGAAAATGTCAGCGATCTTATACCAGGTTTTCTCGCGAATTCGTTCTGGTTTTCTTTCCTCTTTCTTGACCTCCAGGAAATCTTTCTCCCTGTCTGTGTGCTTGTCTTGAGAAGCCTTGTCTTTCTTGTCCTTTACCTGCTCTGAAGACATCTTCCGGTCTCGCTCTTTGCCATGAGACTCCCTGTGTTTGTCTTTGGCTCCCTCCTTCTTATCCTTGATGCCCCGGTCCACATCTTTCTCCTTGGCAGGCTTCTCGCCAGCACTTTTCTCCTTATCCTGGTCAGCTCCCCGATCTTTCGGCTTCTCCTTATGCTTGTCCGGCTTGGTTTTCTCTCGCTTTTCAGGGCCTTCGCTCTTCTTTTCTTTCTCCTTTCCAGAGTGGTTTCTTTCCCTGAGGTCAGACAACTTTGTGACAGCCTCGATGTCTTTGAAAAAGGCATCGTTGCTATAGTCGTCTCGTATAGATTCCTGCTTGATTTTTACATCTTTTCGCTCTTTTGTAAACTCATACGAGTCTTTGCGCTCTCGGCTGTTGTCCACTGCATCTTTTTCTTTCTTTTCTTTGACGGTCTCTGTGGACTCTTTTCGTTTCTTTTCCTTTTCGACCGAGTGGCTGGAGTTTAATTTCTGTTTTTCTGCCCAGTCCTTTTTCTTATCGTTTGTCTTCTCCACAGCGTCCTTTTCCTTCTTCTTGGAGGGCGCTTCTTTTTCTATTCTCTTGTCATTGTGATCTGATTTCTTGTCCTTTACTTTGAGGTCTTTCCTCCTGGTCTCTTCTTTGACCGTCTCCACAATGAGTTTGACTGAATTGTTAGCTTTGTATTCCTTGTACTCTTTAACAGGAGCATCCCAACTGTCATCTGCATAGAGAGAGGACTCGGAGGACAGGTCTGACCCCCATCTGTCATGGTGGTCATCTGAGACACTCAGCTTGGTGTCCTCCATGTTTAGGAAACGGCTGTTGACGTCATAGCTGTCGTACTCAGGCTCCTCCTTTAGAGATTTGTCCTTTTTTGATTTTTCCTCCTTGGCATTTTTCTCCTTATCCACCTTCAGATGTTTCTCCTCCTTTTGGTCATTCTTCCGGTCCGCTTTGGAGGAGGACTTATCCTCTTTCTTCTTTTTCTTTTTCTCCTCCCTGTGAGCCTTCTGCTTCTCCTCCTTGGGCTTCTCTTTCTCCTTGGCATTTCTGTCCTTGTCAGCTTTTGCCGGCTTCTCCCTCTCCTCTCGATTGGGCTTTTCCTTGGTGGAGTCTTTCGTCTTTTTGCTTTTCTCCTCCTTCGCGGCTCTCAGAAGCTCTTTTCCAGATGACCAGTCCTTATCTTCAGTCTTGCTTTTAGAGAGCCTATCCTCCTTTTTTGAATGGTCTTTGTCATGTTTGGATAATTTCACCTTGTTCTCGGCTGGGGACTCTGACTCCACAATCAGTGACTTTTGTCTTGAATCGTCAAAGTCAAAAGAATAGCTTTTGACAAATTTTTCATTCATGTCTTGATTGAGTACTAGACTGGGAGCCTTATCTTTTTCCTTGTTTTTGTGCTTGTGTTTAACTTTATGCTTTTTCAGCACCTTGCCGTCCACATCTGTTTTGGAGACCGTACTATCTGCATTTGAGTTTTTGTAAACGTCAGAGTTCTTTTTGTCCAACGTGCTGGTGTGCACGTTGTTTTTCTTTTTGTTTTCCTGCGCCTTCTTCTTCACTTGCTTCACTGACTCTACACTGGAGTCTGCGGAGGAATAGTCAGACTCACTCGATAACCTCGTTCTTACAGAGTCCGAGAGGGAGCTGACATCTGACCATGCAGGAGACGACACCGTTTTCCAGCCATCTGTCCGCCACTGCTTTGGATGCTGTTCCGCTAAAGACGGCGTTTGCTTCTGAGAGTTCAAGTTCCCGTGAGAGGAAGATGAAGCATTAAAACCAGAGGATTCTTTAAGGCTCGTAGTAGAGGAGTCCTTTATGCTATTTGATCCCTTATCATCCTCGCTCTCCATATCGCCACATTCAGAGTCCGACGTACAAAACTTGTCATTGATTTTACCGAAGCGAACCTCTTTGCTGACATTATTCTTAGTCTCCTTCTTTCGCTTCTTTTTTACTTTATTTTTGTCTTTCTGTGTTTTGGAGCTGAGGGTTGCTGACTCCCGGGTCTTGGCATTAGTTGCCTGGGCCTGTTGCCGAGGGGTGGGTGTTGGTGTGAAACACAATGTTCTATCATCCTCATCTGAACTGTTGCTGTCAGAGACGATCCGCCGGACAGCTTTCTTTGGTGTGAGCGAGTTGCTTTTGGAATACGTTTTAACCTCCATCTTGGGTATGGAGATGAAACTGTTGGGCTTGGCGACGGGGTCCTTACGAAATTCTTTTTTTAAGAGGTGTTTATCGTCCACGGGCGGGACACGCTCCTCCTCGTCGTCCTCGTCAAACTCGTACTCGTCTTTGACGGGGGTGACGGCGCATTTGGGAGGATCTGCGGCTTTCCCCTTCAGCTTCTGGCCTTTCTCAAACTCAGAGTCTGTGTTATTGCCATCGACGGAGCTGGATGGAGCAAACGAAGGGGCATCTTCCTCTTCTGATGACTCTAAAGGGACCACAAGCTAACATTAGTACGCAAGTCAATCCACAGAATACAGTATATCATCTGTGCACCCATATCCTTTACAAAGTTATCACAGGTAGGGATCCAATTTAGGTTTAAGAGAGTTATACAATTTGGCTGATTTCGTTTGAGAGAAATTTTTATAGTGTAAAAGGAATAAATTACACACCTGATGAACTCTCTTCGCTTGAAGTGTAAGTGGTTTTCCCCAGCAAAAGGTTCAGCATTGTGGGCGAGTTGGCAACCTTCAATGGCGTCTCCCCCCTCCGGTTGCTTTGACGTGGGTCCCCTCCATACCGTAGTAGTAACTTAACCACCTAAGACACACATTTAATAGAAAATACCATAGTTAGGGCAAAGTAGAAATACATTTACAAATTATGTCATTAAAAATAAATGTATAGAAAGCAATGGGGGCACAATGTGAGACTTAAATTCATGATTGTTAGTCACGTGTCACAGGGGTGTAGTCTATGTATTCTGTTGTTGCATGACTCTCGAAATGTGACGAAGCCGTATATACGCAATTGTTCCCCCATTAAGTTAGACCTGTTGCTACACAAATGTAACGAGTTGGTTTTATCCTTACCTTGAAATGTCCATTGTTGGACGCATCGTGTAGAGGGGTATCATCATCCAAACCCTTGGTGTTGACCTCTGCCCCGGCTGCCAGCAGCTGCTTGGCAACATCATAGTAACCCCTGTTACACGCCTCATGCAATGCAGTCCAGCCTGGGCACAGTGCACATGATTGGTCGGTTTGGACGGGTGCTGTGCTGGTCGGAAGTGTAAACATAAGCAGCGTGTAGAGTGTCTTACCTGCAAAGTCTTTTACATTCACATCAGCCCCTTCGCTGATGAGCTCCTTGATGCGGCGTGCCTCTCCACGGATCGCTGCTCTGTGCAGCCGAGTCTCGCCCCTCTCGTTGCGCTTGTTCACTTTATCTTTGGTTTTAGATGCAGAGTTTGGCGTTCCCTTCTGACCCATGTTGGACTGCAACTGATGCTTTGGTGTTGTGTCTGCACAGAGGACGTTTCCATTTCAATAACTAAATAAAAGTAATAATGTGGTTTTGTTGAGAAATGTTAGCAAAGTTACATAGTACTGGGGTACCGCATGCAATCAAAATGAGAAACCCACACACAAACATGTTTGGACCACTTTGTGCCAGAAGGGGGCAGTCTTGCGTTAAACAAATGCAGCATAATGGGCTAGCCTAGACCCAGTTTCCTTGAGCAGATTTCATCACATTTACTAGATTAAACCCAAGCTTTAATCACATTTACATTATTGAGTTTGCAGAGCTATTGTCCCAAATGCTATTTGAAACACACTCAATCTATGTGCATGCCTGGAGACATGCAGTGAAGGAATTAAAATGCATACAGTATCCAACATAGTATAGTAACACTGTATATTGCATACATAACAAGCTTACAGTGCCAGCGTTTTGGCTCACTCCAATAAAACAGCATTTCCAAGCCACATACTAAGATGAAGTCAGTGCTGTGGTAATATGAAGGCAAAAATAATAGCGGATTTCAGCAGCAGTAGATATTGTGACAGAACAAACCTAATGTATGTATATGTCAAGATGTATTTCATCTTTCCAATGCGTCAGTAACAGAAGTGATGAGGCTGACGTGTAGAACTGAATGCTAATTAAGCGGTTTGGTCTGCTAGCTAATGAAGCATGGCGCACTGGTGTGGCCGGGGCAGTGAGTGACAGGAGGTGTTGTGGTGGAACAGCAACCTACAACCTAAGTCCTCCATCCTTGCCGTGCAGCAGAAACCAGAACTAAACAACCAGCCTCTCTCCCTCTATCCCCTCTCTCTCACACACACACACACAGGGAAGGCCAGAGCTCCTCACCAACCCCCTCTCCCTCCTTGACAGCCACCACAGGGAGACGTGGCCCACATGACAAGCACGCACCTGGACTGTTGACGGACTCCTCGGCGGTCATTTGCATGAGCAAGGCCACCTGCTGCCGCTCAGAGAGGGGGTACCCGGCCCGGATCCCTGGCATCCCCATCCCAAACGGCAGGCCCGCCTTCCGGGTGTTGGTGGGCTCCTTTTTAATGCGCTTCCGCTCCGGACCTTGCTTCTCTGTGGGGAGAGGCGGGAGAGAAGAACAGCATTTATCTCACTGGGCATCCACCGAAACCAACAGAAAGCGCCCACACGACTGTTAGCTTTAGAAGGACAGAAGGTTCTTCGAGTGGACAAATACACCAGGCAGATAATCATATCTGTGTATGTGGGCTTACATAACCTACATATGTGCACAGACAGACAAAACAAAAAGCCTTTCACCATTTATTGTTTTGTTTTAAAGAGCGGTTCTATTTATGTAATCAACCAGTCAGACGTCCCTTCTAAATAACCCTGGGTGAAACCACGACATCACACAGGGCCATGGCTTCTGAGAAGCCTGACACCGACAGATGCGACTTCACGTGTCCCCTTTGTGAGCAACTACCCAGCTGCACCCTGAGGCAAGGAGGGGTCAGCAGGCCGCGCGTTTGTGCCCGCCTAAACGTCTCCGAGTCCTTCGTTTAGAGAGCAAGTAAGACGAGTGGAACTTGGCAGAGCCGCAGATATTATGAAATTGTTGGGTGTACATTTCAACTCAACACAGCCTGGCCAAGGTCACCACATGCTGGCCAACCGGCCGGCCTGCCTGCCTGCCTGTCTGCCTGCCTGCCTGCCTGGCTGGCTGATTGTAGACCTTGCACTGCTGGACAAAGGCAGCTGCTTGACAAAAGACACGCCCAGCAATTATTTTGGGCTGCAGCATGCCATCTGATGCCCCATGGGCCGGGTTTTCGGTTTAAGTGAAACACGCAGGACTGTAACAAATCTGAGGCAACATCACACACACACACACACACACACACACACACACGCATACATACACTCATTATGCCAATGACATACTATCAAGTAGTAAGGTCACATATAGAAGCCTGTATAGAACGACAGAAGCAGCTCAGAAATGGCTGTGTAGCTCAAGGCCACAAAAACGGGACGAGGAGGAGGAACATGGCACTTCCGGTGGCTAAAGGCCTTCAAGGGAAAGGGTTTTCCAGTCACGAGTACAGTTCTTCTTATGAACTTTCACTAACATCTGCAAACACTTACAACTAATGTACCCCCACCCAGCCCCTCTGATACACTCTCACGTTCTGAGGCATTTGCCATTTAGACACATTCCTCTTGCGAAGACTGAAACAGCAGGAACCACAGAAGCAGTCTAAACATGTTTTTTGTTTTTTTTTGTTTTTTTGAGCAGCGGAGCAAAGAAAATGCTGGGCTAGCTTTTCCAGGCTATGTTTACAAGGCTGGGCACCAGAAGTGCAGCCTGAGCCTGGCTCTCCATTTCAGAGGATTTCCACAAAGCAATACGTTTGTTATGTATTGTGTTGTGGGCCTGGCCAAGCATATTATGCTACAGAAATGCACATTAACAAGGTATACCAGAGACACTATATAAGGAGATATGCCACTTGTATACATTTGAATGGAGCTCTATGGGAGAATTCTTAAACGGCAAATATTGCAGTTGGAAGAACACATATGTTGGTAACATAACGAGAAATGATGACCTGACGTGAACATAGGCCTACTGTGGGCTATTAAAGTTATCAAACCAAAGAAAGCATAATATAATTCAGGCAGATTTTACGTTAGATAAGTTAACGTTACCAGCTGTCACTCTTTCATTGCTGTGGCTGGGGGCAATACACGCGCATGTAGGCCCTCTAATTGTAATAGGCATACATGTTACTGTTACAGCAATATAATATGCCTTTTTTAACTTTTTAAGATAACTACTAGCCAAAATTTCCATATTTTGAGAGTGAGGAAAGAAAACATTTGGTGTAGCTGAGCCTTTATGGTTATAAAATTGTGGCGATTTTAATCCCGGTCAATATTGAAACCGGTTAATTGCTGCATCCCTAATTCAAGCTCCAATCAACTTGCTATCAGATCCACGGGTTAGCATTGACCACAACGCGTGCAGACCATTCTTGAAAATGATATTTTTAAATGGACCAAATCTATGTGGCAATGTGGTGACTGTGGCAATGTATGGGAAGATTCAAAATGTTATTGTCTATCATGTAGTAATAGCAATTTCTGTCACAGTAGGTTAGGGCTCACAACAACATTAAAACATACACCCAAGAAAGGTGCAGATAAAAATGACAATAAAATACAACAATTGTCATTAAGCTGGCACTTTGTTAACAACACAAGGCAAACGGTGTAAAGGGTGTCCAGGTTTATGATGATGGTTATCATAATGTATCCCTGCATGACTTCCTCATCATACAGATCACCATGTACATCAGGAGTGCCTGAACATGTTTGACTTGTTCCATTACACAAAGGACCAGACAGTCAATTTCAGAAATAATTACAGACCAGCGTAGGAATTCCACTTATGGAAGACAGCCTAGACCTTTCTTTCTCAGAGTAAAATTATAATATTTAGCTCACAGAAGTGATTTACGCTTTACTCGCTTCAATGCACAACTAGACTGTCAGGACATCTGAAAATCATAAGAATAGTCTTCCAACCTGGGTCGAGGTGATGACCGCATCAAACAACCGCCATCCAGGCTAACAAAAGTAAAATATACATTCGATCAGGCAGTCAGAGAACAAAGAATTGTTTGTCTTAACCAGCTAACAATGCCATGTTTAGAGGAACCACCCTAACCAGCTCAACCAGGTATGTCAACATTAAACCTCCAAAACAACAGCAAGAGGGAATATTATGTTGCTCTACAAGGGCACACAAAAGAAAATGGCACAAACAGGAAGAAAGGCAGAAGAGACGGGAAGTAGCCAACCGGATGTTATGCCACTGCTTTGTGTTGAGCAACAAAGAGCAGGAGCAGCAAAGCAAGAGGGAAAATGCATAGTGGGGCGTACTCTACAGTGGGTACAGCACACCGCTAAAAAAGACTGCGCAGTCATGCGCTATTTGGTCATGCTGTCGTTCTTTAGCCTGCCAGGGATAAAATAATGTGGGCTGCAGACCTGCGCAAATCACTGTCTCCTTCTGTCACCTACTCACAAGCAATGTCTTAGTTCACAGCTCACCCCGAACCTCACAACACTGACCACGTCTACAAACACCCGCCCGCCTAATGACAGCTCCCCTCTGTAGCAAGGCCACAACTGCAATTACCAAGGTACACAGCCAGGAAAACAAAACAGACAAGGCCGTGTTTAGGCGCAGCAAACTGAATAAAACCGACCCTATACTAGATCGGTGATAACCGTGTTCCGCCAGTGAATACCAAGTGAACGCCGAGCCGTCCCCAGTGAACAAAGCCATGGTGAGGAGGAAGGGGAAACAAGGAGCTGAGTGATGACCTCAGGAAGGAAGAATGCTGCTGTCCAGCCCTCCTCGAGAGGATGTCATGGGAGGAAGGGAGGAAAGAGCACTAAAGGTTTGAAGCAGTATTAGCTTAAATAGATACCGTTTGCAGGCAGTACTTAACGGTACCAACCTAGCACATCAGTAAACGACTGATGGTCTCATACAACCACAGTTGCATGCAAACAAGAAGCAAAACAGACTGCTGTTGCATGCAAACAAACAAACCGTATCGAAATTCCCACACAGGCGTTTTAGAGCAGATGTCAAATGATAGAGATGCACCGATCTATTGGCTGGTGATCAGAATCTGACGGTTTTCACCATGACTGACAGGCAAAGACAATCGGCCGGTCTCTGCAAATATAGGCCGTTAAGTTACCGATCGCAAAAGAGAAAAAAATAAAATAAGGGCATATACTTCCACTTTGTTGCAGAGAATGGGAAGAAATTACATGGCATTCTGTTAGCATCTGTATTTGAAAAAGAAAATCTAGAATATATAGTTATATATTTACATTACTCTCCTGAAAGTCACCAACGAAGTCAAATTGAAGCTTGAAGATAGATTGTTTCAAGAGTACATAGGCATATCTCACAAACAAGACTAGAAGTAATATAGGCCTATTCCTCTGTAGTAGCGTTACATGTCGCTTACACTCCCAGCTAGCGTTGTAAGCAATTTACACTACACGATTGTCGCTCACGGGAGCAAGCTGGGATTCCCCTTCGAGTTGAGGCTTTTGTCTGCACGGCGGCGAGCTAAAAACTGGACTAAATTCGTGTAGTGTGACCCCGGCATCAGGGACCATAAAATGGGAATACATTTTAAACTAAATTGGCCTACAGTATATCTGCATCTAAATGACATATAGCTGTAAAATAAATATTTAAACACTATGGAAATGGAACTCGGCAAAAATTCTAACAGGTCGGTCAGGCTAGACAAAAAACTAAAGAACTACACTACAATAAATATAGGTAGTGGTACCTCTCCAAAAAACAAAAAACAAAAACAAAACAAGATAAAACAATAATGCATTTGTTTTCATTTGATATCTAGTTACCCTTCAGCCTAGTTTGGTCACACGACCTACAAATGTTCTGTAGATTACCGTCACGGCTGCCCGTTTATAAATACCGTACTTTGTACCAAGCTGCAACGGTTTCCATATGAGTAATCTCTAATAATGCTTTTGATTTGTTGTGGAGAAGAAATTAGATTTGTGCTACAGTGAAAGCAGAGGTCAGGAAGTCAGGAAACAGCCACATGGCCAGGGGGGAGGACAGGGCCCTATCATGTGCTGGAGGTGTAAAGCGTTGCCTGCAGATATATTGCTCCATAGGGGACAGACAATAACCCAGCAGGAGAGGAACCAGCGACACCCAAACACACTACAATGTCAGACCAAACAACACACAGGAATATTACACAGAGCAGCCAAGAGGACACAAAGCCTGTCTGCTAAGCAGAGGATACACTGCAGAACAAAAATGTGCCCAGGTGAAGAGACAGGGTAAGGAAAAAGCAGCTGGCCATTAGCCTAATAGGCAGCACTAATTCTCAGATTAACTGTAAATATACACCGAGCTACATCCTTCAGTACAGGATTTTTATGAATCTATATCCAGAAAAACAAAGTTTTCATGAAACAATCATTCTCTAAATGTATATATTCTAACCCATAAAAAAAATACCAGAAAGAAAAAAATACTCTTGTGCGCCGCTAGTAAAACTTAGTACATTCTGTTACAGTCCTATAGATGTGGCAACAACAGCCTTGTTTAATGTGATTAGCATAATAATAGACAGACACTGAGAAAACCAAGTTAACACCTCCTCTCACAGAGGAGGTGAAGATTCTTGACCAAGGTTCCAATGGCCAGAGGGAAGGGAATCAATAGGAAGAACACTTCCTTTGGAAAGCAAAGCAAAACCACTGTAGACAACTGAATTGTCCTTATACCTATTGCTACCTACCACTGCATTAACCCATCATCAAAAGTCTACCAAAAGCCATGGCAATTTATTTCTGTCACACAACCCTAAACATGGGGCCAATTTAAAAGGCAACAGGGAAAATGGTTAAGCTTCACATGGAAACATTGATTTTCTTAACACCCTTGGACAACAATGGTTATTATAACTTTACACATCATAGTCGCAATCAGGAGATAAACAACATTGAACATATTGAATTGATGCTGGCGTGCTTAGTGTGTGACATCCAGTGGTTAAATGTAATCTAGAACAATTTAAATTAGAAAAACCCTAACCAATAAGGTAGCCAACATGTATTTTGAAATATGTAGGATATTAATTAAGCAATTAAATGAAATAAAATTAAAATAAAGACAAAAAATGATAGGCTAAATGATATGATAGCTAAATGTATGCAAATTATAAAATAAGGCCAGTCCATCAAACAAGCATGGGTCTACTTGGGAACAACTGAAT
>JAODOY010000018.1:2177199-2188192 GCA_025399855.1 Forbesichthys papilliferus | reverse complement strand
ACACACACACACACACACACACACACACACACACACACACACACACACACACACACACACACACACACACACGCACCATCCTTTCTACCTGCACTTATTTTCCTCCCTCTTCTTGCCCTCCATTTTTTTTCCCCTTCTCCCCACCTCGTGGCTAAACCCCCCCCCCCCCCCCAGCGTTGCCTCACCTATCTTCCGCCGGCTCTTCCCTCTTGCCTCTGTGCCTCGGCATCAATAGAGGGCCCATCTGTTCCCATACATCACGCACTTCATTTCAGTTTATTAGCCGGGATAAATCATAAATATTTCATTATACATCACGGGCGGCTGTCGCCCGCGCGCCGTCAATTTATCACCGCTGCCCTCTCTGTCGGCTTGCTGCAGCGGCTATAAGCTTTCCAGTCTATTAAACAAGATTGATACAGTGTGTAAATTTAGATATTGGGAATTTCTTCACAGACCACTGCTCCGCACTGATAGGTTGGGGTGACAGGGGAGGGGAGGGGAGGGGAGAGAGGGGGAGAGAGAGCGTGGGGGTGGAGAGGAAAAGGCTGGGTCTTAACACTGGTAGAGGTGAATTAAAGGCTCCTCTCTCATTTTCCCTTTTGAGACGAGCGGCGCAACGAGGAAGCGCTGGAATAATTTGGTCACGGCTGCGCGGCTCTCCTCTCGTGTAAATGGCTGCCGTTCACGTGCGCACCGATAAGATGCTAGCGCATTGTGTGTGTGTGTGCGTGTGTGTATGCCACACAAACGTTGCGTAAAAACATTGCACACTTCTATGCCCAAACTCGTTTTACTACGAGTGTGTAAACATGGAGTAAAAGCTTGTGTGATTAATGAGGTTGGGCACAGCTGAGCTGAATGGAAACATCCAGAGAGAACTTCAATTTGGTTTGAAGTGCTTCAGCGGGACTCTTTGACCTTGTCACTTCGAGAGGCGGAAAAAAGGACTGAACATCATGTTGTGAATGAGGAGCGAGTAGGAATAGAGATTGGAGAACGTCACAGACTGATAAAGAGGAAGAGAGTGGGAAAGGAAGGGCAGGAGATTGTTGTTGGTAAATGGTGTTACTAGGACAGACACAGACACACACAGACACACACACACACAACTTCAGGCATCAGAGGATTTCTGCCATTATGTGTTATAGCGTCTGAGGCAGATATGGCCGAATGGCTTTCTTAATTAAAACGATAAGAAGCCTAATTGCACTGGGCTTTCATCTCATTCTGAGGCATTAAATGAAGTGAAGGCACATAGTGTGGAAAAAAGATGGCATCAACACGCAACAGTATAGACAATGCTCTGAAGATGGAGGGCAGAGGATCACAAATGTCCATAGGAAGAAAAGAAAATTACACTTTCATTTGCAAAATATTCAATCACTTCATCTCATCATTATTTTGTTATAATGCCTCTGAATGGTATTTAAACACTTATAAAAACAACACATTCCTATTTTGATGGACAATGACTAAAATTCATAATTGAGTGTAATAGACTGATGCAAAATACAGCTGACTAGTAGTCTTCACTTTCTGTCCACTGTTCCTCATCCGTCAAATCTTCCTCAGCCGTCTACTGACCTCTACAAACCCAGCAGATCACAGCCTCAGGGCTGTGCGTTACTCCGATAGCTTGGAATTCTCAGAAAGCATCCATGTATGCCAAAACTAGGCCACATCACATGCTATTTCAGCTTTCTGTCCTCCTGCTGAAACCATTCAGATTACAGGCACCTTACAAGCACAACACACACACACACACACGCACACACGATGTGAAGACAAACGCATGGGTCACAGAGGTGTGGAAAAAGACAGGCTCGGAAAGGGCAGCTGGTGACATATGACAAAGGCCATAGCTAATGTCACGTGTACCTTTTAGCCATTCAGCTGCAGGCAATCGCATGTGGTTTCAAATAACGTATCATTTGTGAATTTCATTTATTCACATGGGGAATATGGTTTCTTGTTAGATTTGGAATCCACTGTAACACACATCATCATTCAGAAATGCCAATCTCTAACCAGCATTCAAGATATTCACTATTTTCATTGAAAACTATAATTTCACAGTGGAGCCTGATTTCATAATAAAACTGAATGTGGAAGGCCAAACCTATACACCTATACACCTATAAAATACACAGTCTGATTTAAAGGCACGCCTCTTTTTTAAATTTTTTTTTAGAGCAACTGTAAACACTTATCATATATGAATATTAATGATCCACATTAAAAACCTTTGACGTGTCGATGGAAGAGTTAATGAGGATAAATAACAGAACATCTCAGCTCACACATTGTTTATCATCCTTAACTTTTGTTGCAGATTTTTTTTTTTTTTTTGAGTAATTAATATCGCACAAGAAAGCACTTTGCACTTGGTTGAGTGATCTAATTTGTTTAATATAATGCAATTAAAGGAGCTTGAATTCCTTTATGTTAATGTTACTGATTATATTTCTTGCTGGGCTGCCTCTCAACCAGCAGATAACAAGCTGAACTTGAGGATTGATGTCTGTCTCAGATCTGTTGCGCTCCCCGAGTTGACTACTTGACTGTCATTTGCATGCCTCTCTGCCACACAGCCTCACAAATCTGACAGAAGGACGACATGCTATCACAGACACACCAACTCCGTAAACTCAGAGCATTCTACTGTAGGTCTATAATTCATAACCTCGGGAGACTCGGGTGGCTAACTTGGAAAAGTCTTGAACAAAACACTTGGAAAAGTCAAAAATTCTGAAACTAATTCAAGGATGCATATTATAAATAAATAAACGAATGAATGAATGTGTAGACATGTGCAGACTGCAGGTGAAGTTAGGGTGGCACAGGGAGTGATGGTGATAAGGCTGGAACAAAGAGGAAACAGCACTGCACAATATACTAGCGATACCGTGGCCTGTAAACATGTTGTCTCATTAATTAGAAGTCTTTAGGAAGCAGCCAGCGGTTATGGTTAGAGGGTGAACATGTCTGCAACAATGACTGTTTGAAACACTGAAATTAAGTCACCTTGACAAAGCATACAGGAAATAGGTAGCATGCGGGGCCGTATTAATGCATTAGTACATTAGTGCAACTTTTATTTTCATCATAATGCCCTTTTTAGCACTTAAGTGATTATG
Organism: Forbesichthys papilliferus; assembly: GCA_025399855.1. Classification (NCBI taxonomy): domain Eukaryota; kingdom Metazoa; phylum Chordata; class Actinopteri; order Percopsiformes; family Amblyopsidae; genus Forbesichthys; species Forbesichthys papilliferus. The sequence continues at coordinate 2,185,052 of JAODOY010000018.1, read as the reverse complement.
TAGAAAAAAATTGTTTTGTTTCAAACAACTAACAAAACTGTTGATTGCAAACACTTTCAATTATATTTGTTACTTTTAGATTTTAGATTTACTTTTGTTTTAAATGAAAAACTACAGTTCTGTGGTGCATTATAGCCCAATACGCAACCATACACACATTAGTCCATAGAAATGGATTTCAACATTAGTACGGATAAATGGGGTTTGAAGGTAGCACATGAAAAATAATGTTATATATGGGCTGTGTATGCCTTTATTTTCTTTCTTCAATGCCTGTGCCTGTCCAAGTTAACATTGTTCCTCTAGTAATCTTGCTTAAGTCTCTCCAGTGGCCAGGTGCAGCGCAGTTCAGCTGAAGATCAGACGGGGCTAATGGACACTCCCCAAACACTACTTTGCCCCACGCTGTAAAGCTACAACCAGGCCTCTATTATTCACTACTGCACACCGCAGCTTCTGGAAAACTGCTAATGCTCACGTCTGCCTCCATCCTCCCTGGTCTTCACTTATTTATATATCCATGCATTTATTAGGGGTTTATTTCAATGGATAATAACCCGATCTGTAAGGTTACTGGCCTGTCCTGGATCAGTGCACAGCCATGGCAACAATCCAATGGCACTTAATGGCTTATTGCTGCTTCTCCAAGGTAAAAACCTCTTTGAGGTTAGCACACAGAGATTTTAAAACTGAACTAAAAAGGCACAAGTAAACAGTATACATCTGCACCGTGACTGTAACAAACATTTATACAAGTATGTTTAACGATCCAGATTATCACTGACTTAATGTATACCTAATCTCAAATATATACATATATAGAGTCCTTCAAAACTATACATATACCTGGATTGTGACCACCACCGTAATCTAAATCGGTTGTTCTCTGCTGACGAGAATCCACCATGCAGTACAGTTTTAGGGTATTCAGCCACTGTAACAGACAAGCTGAGGTGAAAACATAACCTGCTTGGTGAAGGTAAATAATAAAGTGGTGGTGACAAAGAATCAATGCACTCAGAGGTGCCTGTGTTTATTTGAGAGAGAGAGAGAGAGAGAGAGAGAGAGAGAGAGAGAGAGAGAGAGAGAGAGAGAGAGAGACAGCTTCCCTATATGCCTGCCAGTCACGCCACACAACACTCACTTAGACTAGAGCAGAGGCGTCGAGCCAACAGCCCATGTATCGATCTTAACCCTCACACTCTGTACTCTTTGGGTGCCCCCCCCCCCCCCTCCCCACACACCTTCTCTTCAGCCTTTTCTCTTCTGACATTGTGTCAGTCTCCCTTTTTATTGTGTCTGCCTCTTTCTTCAAGAGAGAGACTCCCCCATTCTGTGTCTCTACCACACACCTCCAGCTAGGATGTTGCTCTAATCACCATGGTTGATTTTCTGAAAAAAGAAGACCCAATTCACAGTTTGTTACTAGAATGTAGTGGCCATTTAAAGACCTATATTGACAATAATTGTATTACAGGGTGATTTAAAGGAATAGTAAGCTAATACACTTTTTGACAAACAAGACCTGTATTTTTTCCTGTATTTTGGCAAAATATGTTAACGAGCGCAGGGTCGTTAACATGCCTGCCTGCCCGCCTGCCTGCCCCGTTAGTATGATGTTATCTTAGCTAGTGTTCACCCAGCGCAGCCAGCTGAGTGCTAAACAGCAGGTTCTGCTGTTGCTGACCTGGAGCTCACGTCCTGCATGCTGTAGTGAAGGTGAGAGAGTGCCGGAGGAGGGTGACGAAAGACTTAGCAAGTCAGAGATGAGGGTGTTATAGGGAGGTGGAGGAGGGGGAGTGCTACAGACAGACAGACAGACCGACAGACAGAGGAGAGATTTAGGTAGTGTCAAAGGAGGGAAAAGTGAGAGAGTGGAAGTACGAATCAACTGTGTGAGTGTGTGAGTGCGTGCGCGTGCCTGCGTGTGTGTGTGTGTGTGTTCATCATGCACGCACGTGCAAGTCAGACACAGTCAGGTGGGCAGGATAAAAGGTGCTTGGCAGATTCCTACGGGGATTATACACCGCGTGAGCGTGCGTGCGTGTGCGTGCGTGCATTCGCATGTGTGCGTGTGTGCGTGCAGCTGTGGCTCAGGCACTGGTCTGCAGGGAGCTGATTGCAGGGCTCTCATTATGTGGCCGGTGGCTGTAATGGAGTGTAACAGCAGCGTGCTGTGCTCTGGAACTCTGTCCTTCCAGCCCTGCAAAGCCAATTAAACACACTCTGCTCTGCTCTTCAGTCTCCCTTCTGCACGCACGCAAGCACGCACACACACACACACACACACACACACGTGTGCACGGGCGTACACGAGTCCTTCTATCTAGTCAAACGTGTCGTCCTTTGTAGCGTATGCTATCTTTCACTTATGTCAATTTTGAATTGGATGTTTGAAAGAGCTTAACTGGCATGTGACTGGTAACATTAGCGTGTCTCCGCATTACAGAACATGACTGGAAGACACACGTATGCCTCCTATGCGTTTGCAGCTCTGTTAAGCATTCATTTACAAGCTGCCCACATAAACACTTCCTTCTCCCTGCCTTTCTCCCTGACCCTCCTGAGCTCCATACTTCCAGCTTGTTCTGCCACCCCAGGAGAGTCTGTAGCTTCTGGCTTTTATATCCCCCCTCCACCCCCCTTCTACTTGACAACTCAAAGTCCATCCACCCCCCCCCACCCCCCCATCCCCGTCCACCCCCCTCCCAGCTACGCCTCTCCTCACGCCTGTCTCCCAGGCGGCTCTGCAGCAAAGTGGGTCTCCTTGGGAGGGCAGAGAGAGAGAGAGAGAGAGAAAGAGAGGGGGAGAGAGAGGGAGAGAGAGAGAGACTCCGATGACAGCATCTGTGTGTACTACCATGTGCGCGCACACACACACACACACACACACACGTGTACACACGCAAACACCTCTGCTCAGCTCCTTAAGACCCAGAGCAGTCACAACCGCTTAGAGAGGAAAAATGCCCTGCAGCACCGAAAACACACATAGTCCATTTATCACTCCCTCATAGTTCCTCCCCCAAAACACACACACACACACACACACACACACACACACGCACACACACGCACAGCACACACAAGCTAACAGACAACAGAAGCGAGGAAGATCCCCTCTGACAGTACACCTCACGTAGATGCAATTAGTGAGAGGATGGGTGCTGCAGTCACGCCCAGGCCAACAGCAGGGGGGAGGGGGGCATTACATGGCGACACACAGACAAAGAAAAATAGAGATAGGGAGGGGGAGAGAGAGAGAGAGAGAAAAGGGGGAAGGGGGGGATGTGGTACCTGTTCTGAACCAGCCGTCCTCAGTGAAAGCCTCACGGGTCTCCTGAGGTTTGTTCCAATACTCTTTAAAGACAGACGGGCCGCGGACCAGAAGCTCGCCCTCCTTGCCTTCCAGGCCCGGACGCACCTACGGTACAGCAGATATTCACAGACAGCTCAGAAGAGCCTTCGCTCTGAAGCTTAAGTGCAGAACAGTGAGTGGATTAGAAGTACATTAAGAGACTGCATAAATAAAACGCATACATGCAAATATGTTACATTTGGTGAGAGGGCATTCATTGGACATGGCATACATTTTAAAGCAGTCGATAGTTTTCATGTTCTTCAACATCTTTTCTATTTTAAAACTTGGCTTTAGATTAACCGGTCTGCGGTGAAATACAGGGTCACATTTCACATGTGAAATGGTTACCTTAGTACATCTGTGGTTTCCCTCTGCAATGGTTGTAGCGGAGTTGTCCATGACAATGCGCACCTCAACCCCAGGCAGTGGGACCCCCACGGCACCTGTCACCAACACACACAACAGTGACATACAGTATATAAATACATAAATGCGTAGGAGTACATCTCTGGTTATGGTAGATGGAGGCATATCGGTCCGAGTGATCCGGGGTAGACATACTGTGTATTACAGAGCCACTCTCAGTGCTACATGTCAGCCCTTGGTCAAGCAGATCTATCTTGCCTTTGTCTACCAAGGTGACATTACCCGTGTCTGCAGGGACACCCCGGTTGGTTAAGCATGGCAGCACCGGGGACCAAATACCATTCTCTCAGCCACTGAGCGTCTTTTCCGGAACGTTCTGAAACGGTGCATTCAGTGAAGCCACACATGCGCTTAACTCCATCTGACAATGCTAGTTGCAACTGAATACATTGGGGGGTTTTGAGAAGGGAATTTGAAAAAAGAAGAGGAAAAAAAGCTATATGTGTTGTTTGGGAATCAATGGATAACAATGATAATTGACTTACTTCTAAAATATCAAATGGTGGGTGCTGTGTGTGTAGTGAGTGTAGCTTTATTAGGAGCCCATAACATGTTTTTTACAGCACATTTCAAGCTGTAAAAAAGTGGAAATTCTAATTGGCAAATGATAAATGAAAAGGCCTTTATCTAATTTCATAGCATCTTTTCGTTTGTATGTGTGACTCTTTTGTTAAGAAACAATAAGAGAGTGTGTGTAAGAGAGAAAGGGAGAGAGCATTGCCTGTCTGTAAATTATTACACCATCAAATACACACGCTACTTAGGCCCTAAGGCCCTGATAAAAAAGGCAATTTTGCACTACAGCTGATCTAAGCCCATATAGCACTGAGCAAAAATGAACGTCTATCACATCTATTCTATATACTCACTACCGCAGTCGGCCTAGCGTAGGAATCATCATAATCCTGCCAGCAGTGGAGATTTGCAGATGAATGGTTGAGTAAACAACTGTGGCAACAGCAAACACATTTTCTACCAAAACATGTTTTTTCTAATGTTCCAATCACTTTGTTGTATGGCTAGTAATGTTAATTAAGGGGCATGGCACCGTTTTCAAATGTGGATTTCGTGTTGTCTCTCTCCTTTGGCGCTGGCAAGTAAGACGTTACAAATGTGGAATATAACGCGCCGGCAGTTCTCTCAGCCTCTCCTCTCCTGTTTTTCTCTCATCGGGGTGAAGAGGTGTAGAGCGGGTAATCGTCTTTAGGGCCTTCGCCCTGCCAAGCAAAAAACTGCCAACCACCAGATGATAAAAACAGAGCCCTCTCCCTCAATCACAAAGTCTCCTAAATCCATTTATGGTTCAGCTCAGGCAATCTCTCTCCCTTTTCTCCGCCTTTCTCGATCACTTTCCTCTCATTCCAGGGGTTTGAGGATTTTTTGGGAAGCGTGTAGCATTCTGGTCTCAGTGCTTTAGTGAGATTGAGTGCCATTTCTAAGAGAACGGGCAGGTTGTAAATGCTTGAGCTGAATGACAAAAAAGACAAAAGGCGCCGTGAGGAATAAAGATGGTTCAGATAACTCCAGGGATTCTTTTACAACTGTAATGAATGACTGAGTCTGAGGAATAAAATCACATGTAGCATAAGAGAATTCACAAAATCGGTTATGAAAATGAAGTGATTATTCGAGTGTGTGCGCGTGCGTGCGTGCGTGCGTGCGCATATGAGTGGTGCTCATTTGCGTTGCGCTAGAATTCAGCTTACCCTGTGACAATCCTTGTCAGAGGGAAAATTGCTCCCCTCGCTGAATATAAATAACAGATCTCCATTAGTGAGAAAGCCCTCTTTAAATGATCACATTAGCCGGGGTGTGAGGGAAAGGCGACGCTTTGAGAGCACGTGGAAGAATAAAGACTCTTGAAGTCAAGTCAGGAAGAAAAGGCAGGAAGAGTTGACTTTCTGCCACTAGATGTCACACTAGAGCACTAGCATCTCAAACCAAAACAATGCTTTTATTGTGGCCAGACTGCTATGAAAACAAAGAACGAAAGAGCTTGAATTACACACACACACACACACACACACACAGGGAGTGTGACATCATTCTCCCTCTCTCCACTATACATTTACATACAAAGTAGTGTGTGTGCTGCTATATTAAAGTTAAAAATACTGTATAGAATATTTAAGGTGGCAGAGAGTGTGATTGTCAAGGTCAGCCTAAAAGAGGACACTCCACCATGAAAGGTCAAGACCATGAAAGATCACCAGAACATGAAGAGGATAACAGGCCATCATAATGAGCAAGGAGGCGTTCACCTTGACGATGCACCCATCGAAAACAAAACCCGTCGATATGACCTAGAAAAACCGTTCCGCCGATCGTTTGGAACACTATGAGACATTGAGCACGCTACAGAGTTAGCCTAGCCTACATAGATGGCCCAAATACAGTAATACAGCGTCCGCTAATAACACTACTGCTAATAAGCATAGTTAGGACAGTTTGAGGAAGCTAGCGAAATGACTCGTCAGTAAACCCACGACGCGAGATGGACAGAGATGAAGAAACAGGGTAGATACAGGAAAAGAGATAAAAAAGAGAAACGGATAGAGAGAGATAGTCAAGAAAATGCAACTCAACTCCAACAGTCTTCTGAGAATGTTTCCTGCGGTTACTATTGATTTAGTTTAACCTACTTAAAGACAAGAAATGAACACGCCAGCTCAAACACACACACACACACACTCACACTCACACACGCACACACACACACGTCTCTTGCCTTTAACGTTGAAGCTCAATAGAACCGCAGACCCATTGAAGCTGTTCTTAATAATCACCTGAGAGGAATCAAACACCGCTCGCTCCTTTATACCAAAACACTCGCTGACGAACAAAATGACAACAGCAAAACAATCCCCCCACATCACAGCAGACAGAGGATTAGCCAGTCCACTGGCAGACTAATTAGCCTCACCTGTCAGTAGAAGAGAGGAGAGGAGAGACTTCACGTCTTACTAGAACTACCTTCCAACCAAAATGTAAACACAAACTGAAAACCTACAAAATCACACCGCCAAGGCAAGCTAAGGAACGCCGTTTAGCTACAATACTGGTTCAGCTCACTCTAGTGCTGCCCCCCCACCCCCCACCCCCAATGCCGATATGTCTGAAAGTGCAAACCGTGTCCTTCTGGGTGTAGTCATGTGTGTGTGTGCAGGGTCTAGCAGCACGGGAAATGGAGCCATACACTTGCTGGTGCTAACAAGACACATACAGACACATACATTACACACACCTCTCACCGCCCCCTCCTGTATTTATTTATTTATATATATATATATTTTAATTTTTTTTTTTTTTTTTAATGTGTGTGTGTGTGTCTGTGCGTGCGTGGACCTAGGCTGGTGTACCAGGGATACGGGGGCCTCTCAGAGGGTTGGACAGAGCCATGCCGATCTCAGTCATGCCATAGCGCTCCAACAGGGTGTGTCCTGTGATCTCCTCCCAGTGCTGCAGTGTGGGCAGGGGCAGAGCAGCAGAGCCCGATACCATCAGCCTGGCGGGGCAGAGAACCGGGTGGTTAATAGTGCTTTCTTTGCCTGTTGGAAACACGCGGCTCCTGAGGTTTAAAAAGGCACAGTGAGCTAATTTATGTAAGCCATCTCCTCGCGATCCGCTAGTTTACCGTTCTCTGAATAGATAGGAACTTGAACAATGTTGTGCAGGCCGCACCGGGCCGCCCACGATGACAACAACACCCTAGTCTGCGCAATGTGCTTCCAACGTGTGTGGCGGAGTTGCTGAGGGAGCACCCTGTGGCATTGAAGGGAGCGTTGTTCTTGGTTTGATTCGAGTTGGAATTTAGCAAGCGTTCTCGTCGAGAAGATGGGGCTCTGTGAGGGGAGGAGTACAGAAGAATGCGGGCCACTGCTCAGGTGAGGGGAGGAGTACAGAGGAACGCAGGACAGTGCTCAGGTGAGGGGAGGAGTAGTGAGGAACACAGGCCACTGCTCAGGTGAGGGGAGGAGTAGAGAGGAACGCAGGCCACTGCTCAGGTGAGGGGAGGAGTAGAGAGGAACGCAGGCCACTGCTCAGGTGAGGGGAGGAGTAGAGAGGA
>JAODOY010000018.1:2164540-2175743 GCA_025399855.1 Forbesichthys papilliferus | reverse complement strand
TGTATATATATATTCTAATTTTTTCCAAATACAATTTTAGTGTACAGTTGTATAAATTATTGAGCAGTTTAAATTGCACTATTGTAAATATCAACGGTTATTATTAACTGTTATTAAAACTCTCTATTGTGAGACTTTTACAACGAATTTGATATTTAGTGGTGCCTGTGAGGATCCTGGTCATAAGAGGCAGCATGTGAGATAATAGGGGCTGCAATGCAGATACCCCACACAGCGTTGTGCTTGATCTCTGATCACTTGCCAGTCTTACTGTTCAGTGTGCCAACTAGCTTGGCTGACAGCACCGTGCAAGTGGGCACATTCAGCCGCCAGCTGGCAGTCGCGGGCCTCAGATAAGAGAATGGTACAGACATGGCACCCGTTCAAAAAGTTTTCACTTCCCTCCCTAAACCCCCTACACTGCAAACGAGGATGGCATGTTCCTAATGAAACTAGAGCCTTTGTCTCAGAAAACTCCCCTCCGTTCTCAGGAATAGTATCGCCAAAAAGCACACGTTCACATTCGTAGCGAAAACGCTGTTCAACGGGATGCTACAACACAAGCTTTGTAATCTCCACAGAGCATACGTTTGTTTGTCGGACATTTGCACATTCTTCAGTCTTTTCTGATACTGATGTCGCTACAATATGTCAAAGGATACAGCATTACACCCATGGATGCCGCTTTGGACGAACAGTGGGCAGACGAGCTGATGCACGGTTGAAGAAGCGCAATCTTTCGGAATTGTTTCCTAGTGGTTGGCCATAGTTGGATTTTTTACATCCACTATATGGATTTTACCCATCTGGGGAAATATATAATATGGAAATACCGAAGACATACTGGGATGTACATGATTACGTCAACGTGTGCCCGTTTGTCCACGACAAACGGGAGGGGAAATAGAATGGCAACCTTCTGAGGGTAAACTTGGCATTCTGCGCCATCGGCCACCTGCCAACAAACCAGTGAGCATTCCTTATTTTAAAGGATCTCTCTGCTGATGGGCAAGATGTCCGCAAGCCGGCGACAACTCCTATCTTGGTTGGCAAAGAATTCTATCTTTGTGGAAGAGCTACAGAGGAAAGGGACCCCATGCTGATCAATGAGAGAGAGAGACACCGCACTGGGAACTCAAACCATAGGGAGTACCAGAACATGTGTCAGGTTGGCATGGATGTGAGAATGTCTTGGCAAGCTCGTCATTCTGTCCCCACCCATGCCAACACATGCACACATACACACACACAGACTCTTGCCTTGCCCCGCTTAGAACACATGGAACATCGGCAGCGGCATCTGGCCGCATTGACTCCCGGCAGCTGTGCTTCATCTTCGCCAGTTGGGAGACTTGGCACTGCCACTTCATCAACTACCTGTGGCTCCTCCCGGGCAAGAGGGAAAGCGATGAATAATTCCAAGGCTGCAGCTGCGAGCTTGACTTTCATCCAAGATACTCACTGTTAACATATGACTGCCTCGCAGAGCACATGCCACCCACATACTAATACACGGTTGACAACATGGCTGTTCAATGAGCGTCCTGCTGCAGTCGAATGTGTGTGATGTTTGTGTCCCATGACACTGGTGAAAGATCAAGGTTACACTAGTGGTCAAGTGTCTTGGGTATGTTAATGGATATTAAGATGAAAAGGCAGCCCAAATTCCATTAAATTGCCGGCCTATTTTCCTAATAAATTTTAAAAAATGAATAGGTGACCCTTCAACTTTACATTTTTACATCACCTTCCATAGGTAATGGGTTCTTTGACATGCAAGATAATTTTCATGAAGTCAATGTATTTCAATCAGGGAAAATTATTGTGAAAAGTATTTGGATAGCCTTAACAATGTGTAGTGCTATAAGTAATTTCCCATACAGTTCCTATGCAATACATTAAGATGTTACCACATGTAAATCACAAGAACCCTTACTAGTTAGATGTTATATGTAGCATGTGACTATAGGAGTATGATATCATTTTAACAACTGTGTTGTTTTACTTGGCACAAAGCATACCGTTTACATAATCGGGATGAGGCTCCATTCAATCTTTGACACCCTAGTAATGCCAACTGCTTACCATCTGTCCAAAAATGTGTTATGGGTTTATCCTGTACTGCTAATGCTAATTGATATGTCTTCTATGAAAGCCCCCACATGGAACCTTTTTGAGATACTGTAATTCCCAAAGCTTTCTATTTATTTTAAGTATCAGCTTTTATATTATTATTTTAAAGTGTACAATGTTCTTCTTTAAATCACAAATGTATTTGCATTGCATGTATGTAATGCATTTAATGCAAGGCTGGTGACTGAGATGTTTGACATTCATGCCATTGTAGTTTGTGTTTTTGTTGTCATATAGCGCCAAATAATGTACATGTGAGACATATGAAAGAAGTCAAAGTTTCTAACTAGTTTACATTGATTATTACTACAGTTTGTAGCTACTGTAAGCTTATACAGTACAAGTCAATATAGCACCCTCACCTGTTTTTGTATCTTTGCTGTTGTAGTAACAGTGTCTAACAATGACCCAGTGGGAGTTTTTTTTATCTTTCCATCTGTCGGTCTGACCCATTTTTGCCATCGGCCACATCCAACTGTTCCGCCTCCCAAACATATGAGCTTTGTCAAGGGGATGTGATCATCATCACTCAGGACCTGCCAGAGCACACTCCAGATATGACGCTCGACCTTTCTTCCATTTCTTTCCCGTCATTACCAATAGAGGCCCCTCACACTCTGATCGTGGATTTTCACAAATGCATCTGAAGCATCTTGTTCTTCACAGAATGAGAGAGGGACATCCCTTGTTGTGACATAAGCATCAACACGAAAAAGGGGTGCAAATGTTCCCTAGTACAGTAGTGATGGAGTAGTAAAGTCGAATATGTACCAACATTACATCACCCTACTGTATACTGAAGTCATAGTCTGATAATCCAAGACATTCTATCCCCTATACCTAGGCATCTATTGGGTGGAAATGACCCATGGACCCTTGAACCAACTGGCCATGCTCTCTACAGTATGCCAGTATTAGCCAGTACCGTATAGACAACAGAAGAGGCACTGGGAGCTCCCCAAGCACTCCATGTTGGCAGATGGATGTGTGTCGATGAGATGGTGTCACAGCACACAGCTAGGTCCCACTAGGGATCTTGGGGTGTGAGGCACATATGGACCAACAGGCTGGCGATGAGCTGCTTATGTGAACCTCCCATCATGAGCTTAGAGGGACGTCTCCACCAGGGGATTTGGGGTGGCTATTGCTGCCGGTCTGGTCATCATTGTTTGGGTTGGCACCGGATCATGGATTTCTAGCTGCTTAGCTCGCACATGATTTAGAGGTTCAGATGTATCGTTCCGATTTTTCCTAAAGTGTCCTCCAAGGTGGACACTGTTTAACATTAAAATGTGCAACTGAATGATTTTGTTTAACCCTTGACTTTTGGAAAGAAATTATATGGAGAGGCTGGAGGTTTTCTGTAGTGTTATTTTCTGTACGGTACATGGATTAGAATGGCCTGATGTCCATTAAAGATATTTCTGGATGATTTTTATAGCTCGATTTTGTAGATTCTCGTTACTTAATTGTTTTAGCTCCCACACAATTTGAGCACAAATGACACCATTGTATATCATCAGGAACTGTTTACTCTGTGCTTTTTAATCATGAAAATCTGGCACACAAAAGCCACCACTGCAATGTACTTGAACATACTGGAAATGGAAAGACTACTTCAATAAAGCATATAGGAATTGAATAATGATATATGACATCCAGATCCCGATTTTCTTCTCTTTCTGATTCAATTTGGATGAAGTCGTGATCTTGTTGCCACAGTTCACATCTATACAGTATATGCAGTTTGTAATGTCTATGAAAGTCTTGCATACTGTATGTTTGCAATAGCCACAATAATTTATTTATTTAGTATTTGAAATTGATCACCTGAATCATGATTTGCAGCAGTATTCATTCTTTTTATATTATGATAGTGCTTTCACTCATTCTGTCCTTGTCATCTCTCTCTCTCTCTCTCTCTCTCTCTCTCTCTCTCTCTCTCTCTCTCTCTCTCTCTGTTACACATCTTCTGGAAACTTGCATCACTACACAGAGACATGCGTTCATTCACACACAGTACACATGCACACACACAAACACACACACACACACACACACACACACACATACAGCACTCTGAGGCTGCCAGTCTGCCTGGGTGGTTTGTGTTTCTCTGGGAGACGGTACCATATGCTGTCTAGCCTTCCAGTGAGTGCGTAGCCTACAAGTGATGCCAACGCTCTGCATGCCGTATTGTGCCCATTGCCTCATTGGAAGCCTTTTGTAAACGTAGTCAGTGCTTTTGTGTGTGAAACGGTCAAGATGCTCTCAGAACATGTACAATCATGTACAACCATGAACAACTGTTTATTAAATGGGTGTTCAGTTTAGTATGCTCAAAACCATACAGCTTCTGAATAATAACCAGACAATATACATCCCTTTGTAGATGGTGCAGTACTAACCACACACACAGACACAGTACTAGCTGGAGTGCTTACAGGAGGTGCAATTGTTCAGAGAATGTGGCCACTTCTACCATATCCTACTGTAAAGTAGACTATAACTGACCTTACACTAGGGCTGGCCCAGAATACCCAGTGGACTTTGATTTAATGGTGGATGTTATTGGTGGATATTATTGGTGATTACTATGAGTCTTTAGGTGAGTAGTAGTTATACTCAACATTTTAAGTACAATATGGCAAAACTGGCCTGCTATTGTAACCTACAGTCGTGTGCACATAGCCTATTGAAAGCACGGAAACAGTCCTGACTGCCTGCTCAGATTTTTAAGAGGATATGTGCATTATTATTATTATGTGTTACGTGTTTTGAGAACAAGTATTCGAACACTCGTTCAGAAATACCAGCCGGGAATTCAAAGCCTGTACAATTATATTCGGGCCAGCCCTACCTGTCAAGGTCTCTGTGCATCTGTCGCTGAGAATTCCTGACCAACCTTTTCGGCAGAGTTGCCACATCTTTAAGGACCCTTGAATGTGTTCTGTCTTTTATACTGTCTATTATACTGTACAATACATGTGTAAGCGAGAGAGAGGCAGAGAGATTCTTTTGGTCAGGGGTGTAGGGTGCGTTTTAAGATCACCGTGTTTGTTTGAGAGGTGTGCAGGCAAACAGATGTGTGGGAGTGTTTGGGCACCTACTTGAGGGGTAAGGGAGGAGGGGCGCGTGTTCAGAATTGTGTCTTGTCTGTGTATTCATTTCCACTTTGCATTTCAGGCAGAAAGGCTCTGGTACTCCGCTAAATCGCAGGAAGGATTGTTAGACACGCGTGTTATTAATTTTTTCAGGGTCCCCGTGGCGTCTCTATGAATCTTAATGCTGCTGACTGGGCTGCAGCTCTATCGACTTTCTTTAAAATATGAAGAAGCTTTGCTGGAAGCGCCTGGGGTCATTAGCTGAAGAGTAGGCGCAAATCCCTCCCCGAGCCTGCTCTGGCTTCACCATGTTAAATGTGCTCTTAAAATATTCATAATCATACTCCTGCAAGCATACACACACACGCATAGACAATGCACTGGGGATACAGTTGAATCAATATTAAAATGTATTCCTGTTTTGGTGTGCGGTTAATTAGCTGCGGTTCTTTTAAACCATGAGGTTTTAGAACAGATTAACAGTGTCTTTTCAAACGAGATAACATTTACTTCAATGTGGACAAATATATATCAGCTGATATTGACATATGAAACCTTGGCTTTAGTTATGTTGTATAGGCTGTTTTGGCTCATGATAAATAATCTACTGTATGCATTGCTAATGTTAAAGGTTGATCGTGCACATTTATCTGGCACACACTGTACCTAACACACACAATAAATAAAAGGACAACATTCTTTCATATAATGTATGATTATGTAAAAATAAAACATGGAGATAGTAGTTTCAATATTTGTGTCTATCTATTGAGAGAGCTGCTGCTGTGTGTGATCCCCATAGGTGATTCCACTGGTTCAGACACAGCATTATGTGTTAATGGTTATTTATATATAGCCAGGTATGAGCTTACAGTGTCTCAACGTGTGTTAGGGAGGACATATACGGTCGACTCAGTCCACACGGTTGCTCTTTTGAATGATTGTTCCTTTCACTTACCCAATCACTGCATTCCTGCATGCTGTCTTCTATACGGCATGCCTCCCTACTGTAGCTTAGCACAGAAGAGCACAATACACTTTCAGTTAGACCAGATCAAAGGGGACCCCCCAATACCTTTACAGTGCACGACTGTTCAGGCCTGCTTACTGAGCCAGCGGAACCTTCATGATGGGAGGGCTGTAAAAAGCATCTAAAAGGAATAAATAACTTTGCTGTCCACTTATACGCCTGGATATGCTGGAGACCGGAGAGAGCACTAAATCAATGATTATGCTATCTATTGCCACATCATCTTATCTAAAATCCTACTCAATTTACAGTAAGTAAAGTCTTTATACAGCGACTACAACATTGAAAGTTCCGGAGAAACGGAACCACTGAAATATTAATTTAACCCTGACCTATGAATTAATGTGCATTACTCATGCTTCGTGAATATAAATGACACATTTAACAGTACTACCAGCTATCCCAGATATTTAACACAGCACCTGTATGGACACATTCACTTGACTAAACCACTTATATAAGCATTCTCTCCAGCAACATGACCTGTGTGGCGCGTGCTATTTATATGGGGGATAATTTGAACAGGGATTGAGTTACTGCCCATCAAAGGACACCAACATGTGGGAGAGACAGGTGCTGAGCTGGAGGCCAGGCCAAAACAATCACGTTGCAACAGAAAAGGGACAGTCTGTCTAATTGAGGCCTATTTGCGTGGCACTGCGCTGAACAATGGCTCTGGCTGGCAGATGTACGTATTTGGGGGGGGGGGGGGGTGGGATGGAAGGGGTGGGGTGTTGGTGATACACACAAAGCCATGGAGAACAATACACCAGCAACAATCTGTGTGCTTGGCTGTGACAAAGAGTGGGGGAGGTACAGTGGGGGTGAAACACTAGGGGGTACGTGAGTGCACGTGTGCCCAACACCTTGTGTTACTCCCAAAAGAAACCTAATGATTGAGCCACCATCGAACCAAACAGATACAATCAAATCATAGGATTATATTCATTATTATTTCAATTATTCCAATTATTACATTATTCCAAGATATATTATTCTTTACAGTATTACTGTAGATGTCCTTTTACATAACGAAATGTATGCATTTTTAAAACTAAATTGTTATAAAAGTTGTTAAAATAAAGAAAAGCGTAGTCAAATTCTAATAAAAAAATGTATATATATATAAATATTTTCTTCAAAAGTATTGTTCCTTCTTAAAATAAAATTGCGCTTAAAACGTATCACTGTATATGTTTAGCAAATTATTCCTTAGTACCCATATATACAGCATATTGTTTATGTGTCAAAACATAAATTATGTATGTCATATAATTAACTGCCTATGTGGTACTAAAATTACATTATGCAATTATCCTGTAAGAAAACATACACAATTAGAGCCTTTTCTTTTTAAATTAGATTTGTATAGAATTGTTTCGTGTGGGTTTCATTAAATGTATTATATTCTGCACAAATAAATTCAGTGAGGCGTTTTACAAGATGCTGCTATACTACAGACACAAACGCACGCACACACACACACACACCCACACACAGACACTGCTCACCTCTCCCTACTCAGACATCTTCCCCAGTGGTACGTATTGATCTTTGTGTAGCTTAATGTTGGTCTTTATGGCACGCTGCGGTCAGACAAGCCAGTAGGAAAACTACTTACTGCGGGCTGCTGCTATAACTGAATTAATCCATTAGGTGGGCATTGAAACTGTGGTCACTCCACAATATGTAACTATTATATATGACTGGGAATTGAATTATTCAATATGCAATTCAGTTATGAGCAGCATGTAAAAACCGAGATAGAGATAAATGTTTTCCTCCAGCCACACCATGTTACATCTATACATTAAATTGAAAATGGAGCCATGACATTAGGCCATGAGAAGCAATTACAGGCACTTCAGAAATACTAGGGCCATAAAGAAATTGTGTTTGTGTGCGTGTAGATGCGCTTTTGTGTTGTGTTGCACGTGCGTGGGTGTGTGCGCGTGTGCGCGTGTGTGTCTGTGTGTGAAAAAGGGACTTGTGTCTGGCTTGGCCCTCTGTTCCAGAGGACTGTGAAATCAGAAATTAAACGCTTCACCATCATGAAGCAATTCAGTCTGATATGTCTTCCTCTCTGGTAATAGTTTGTTTATTGGAGCCTGTTCAAAAGCAATATGGCGGGGGTCTTTGCAGGTCACGCCATGTCAGTTAGCATAAGTGGAAAAACAGTGAAGACATTAGGAAATGATGTAATGGAAAGTGAAAAGCAGGGAAGTTGAAACAAAGCAAATGAAATGCATATTTTCTGCAATCTTAACATGTATCTCATACATAATCTATTAGTTTGTGTTGTAGGCCATCCACGTGTATTCGTGATTAGCTGACCAGTGATGATGATCAGCTGGTGCCAGTAAAGACGAACTCAATGCTTTCTGGCCAATAAGGTCACAACCTTGATGACCTTTAACCTCTGGCTGCTGGTGTCAGTGTGTGCCCACTGGTTCTGCTGTAGTTATACATTCTGGACACAAGGGAGACAAAACCAACGTGTCGGAGCATAACATGTAGGTTAATGAGTTTAAAGATTAGCAGGCATGAAAGGCTTGATAGTGATTTAATGATCTGACTGAAGCAAAGCAAAGACCGCTTGCTAAGGGGAGAGTTTAACACTTTCTTTGGTACTGTATATTGAGAACATGCATGCATTTTTACTAGCTTTTTGGTAGACAATGACACAAGGACTTGTCAATCTGACGGTAATGACATGTTCATTGACCTACACATTTGCTTTTGAGGGATAGACTAAGTATTTTTGTTTATAGTTACGAGCTTCTTCAGACATTGTGTTTTGTTTGGACGAATGGTTTCAAGAATTAAGCAAGCTGGTTTGCAAGTGTTACAGTAAAACTGAGTCGAAAAATGTACCAAAGCGAATGAGAATCTGAATCACAATGACACTACACATTCATGTCATTTGTTGACAGGCCAAAAGTACAGTACTCTAAAAGCATAAATGTGAATCCTGTCTAATCTCACATGAAGCAATGTGTGACTTTGTTTTCCATACAAAAAGAGTGTGGCCTTGTGCATTTTCAATTTTGTAATTCATTCAAATGTAATCATAGTGTACATCAGACAATACCAACATAATGCAGTTTTATATTGACAACAGGACTAAGCATTTTGACACAACTGAGAATCGTGTTTGTCAACAATGACACAAGGACTTGACATTGTGATGGCAATGACATATTCATTGACGTAAACATTTGCTTTTGAGAGATAGACTAAGGATTTTGAGCAAGTTTTGCCAGAAATGCATTGTGTTTTACCGTTTGTACCAATTGTTTTAAGAATGTACAAGCTGGATTCAAACTGAATCGAAACATGTACCAATGCCTCTGTAACTTAATGAAAATGGTTCTTTGTATGGAAGTGGGAGATCACAATAGGAAGAGTTGACTTACAGTAATGGTAAGATATACTGCACAGCGCAGCACAAGAGCCAGGGTAAGTACCAAACCTCCCCTTTGAAAAAATTCAAACTTAAGGGTAGTGGAAGAGTAGCAGGAACAACAAGCCTGCAGGAGATGTACTCTAGACCCTCATACACAGGGAGGACCAGCTTCACTAAATGGACTGGCTTCACTGCTGAGTACTACACTGACTAGAACTAGCTACAGCCACAAATAGATTTAAATCACTCTGGTCCTCTGTGGCTTGACACTGCATATGCCATCTGTCAATACCCTCTCCTCAAGCCACCGCACCACTCTGCCACAGTAATGAGAGGATTAACTGTATGTATGCCATATGAACAGGTCTGCCGACAGACAGACAGCCAGCCAGACAGATAGACAGATAGATAGATAGATCAAACAAACTACCATGTGACATTGTCTGCCCGGAAGACAGGGATGATTGACAGTTACATGGGTCTAGAAGCAGGTGTGATGGAGGGTTAGAGGAGACAGAGACAAATGTAGCCATACACTTGTGATGCTAACGAGAGCTTTCTTATGCAGGCTCACACACACACAACACAGTTACCATCATACCAAGCATTGCCTATCTTTCCACTATGTGTGTGTGTGTGTGTGCGTGTGTGTGTGTGTTGAAACACCTACAGACCTGTCAATTGAAGATAGGTTAGGATGGCAATGGAGATGAAGATGAATACATCAACTATAAATAGAATATTTTGTAAAACAGACCTTTGGTTGTTGCTGCATATTAGGGTTTCTGCTCAGAAATATAATTCAGTAGTAGCAATCAATATTCTGTAAATGCTCTGAGAAAGAATTTTTCATTTCTCTTAATAATCACTAAAAGCATGTAGTACATTGTTTTTGTTAGAGTGGATGTGAACTTTAGTTAAACCCTGTAACGGCGGGAGCGGGCGAGGCAGGAATCAGGCGCAGGATTCGTGGTAAACAATAACTTTAATGAACACACGCAAACACACACCATACACGAAACAATAGCCGACAAAGAACCAAAGAGAAACCCCATCCTAAATACCAAAGCAAAATCCCCAGGTGCAAACGATACACAATCAGTGCAAACACCCTTGAGACAAGGAGCGCTGGGGAAGTGCACGTCTAGAAACCGAGGGCCAGAGCACGCATGCCCCGGTAACGGTGGGGGGAGGTGAGCCGCCCATCGGCGGCGCGGCCCAGACCGTTACAAACCCTCAACTCTGTAGCTTTCTCAACTAAACATTAAGTAGAAATATTCTGTTGTTTGTGGACTTCTATTGTAGCGTAATTCACGACTAAAAAGATGGTTGAGCACTGTGAACGAGATTTAAATGCAAATAGGCAAATATAATTGTGAGGACACACAGTATCTCACAAAAGTGAGTACACCCCTCACATATTTGCAAATATGTGAGCATATCTTTTCTTGTTACAACAATGAAGAAATTACACTTTTCTGCAATGTAAAGTAGTGATTGTACAGCTTGTAGAACAGTGTAAATTTGCTG
>JAODOY010000018.1:2096759-2110474 GCA_025399855.1 Forbesichthys papilliferus | reverse complement strand
AGACAACACAGCCCTCAGGTTCATAGGGGCACCCAAACCTCTCCACCACGATAAGGTGATGGTTCCCGGAGAGGCCACCATCCACCATGGTGTGTCTTGGTAATCAAATCTCAGTGCAAAAAATACTTTACCAGCTGACTTTAGAGTCTCACACATGCTTTTCTGCAAACACTTCTTTGCAACAGTGTCTTTCTCTCTTCTGTTCTCCCATATAGCTGTGATAGTCTCCTCTATTTCAGCCACTGAAGTTTGTAACTCCTTCATAGATTATTCAAAGTTTCATAGAAACAAAAAAAAGAAACACATCAATCAGGGGGGTGGAGGCGGGTATTCTACTGTATATGGTCTGTACCAAGTCATCTGTAGTTTCAGGTTGCTGTGGCAACAAGGAATATATTGCTCATTGTAGTAATCTGCGGAGAAATGGGAGAGTGAACAAAGCCACCTTGCTCGTGTGCAGATCTACTGCTAATATGAAACAAGTCCTGTAAAGTTTTTCAATCAATTATGTTGCACTGTTCCCACAGTTTCTACAGTGGATAAATAACCACATTATCATGTGTGATTAATAACAGTCTGGGTTGTGGTTGCCAATTGATCTGAAACTGACATTTTGGATGGTACACAGCTACAATCCAGTTTGCTTGGCTCTCTCATTGATTTCCATTGGGTCTTAGTATGCGATTGCTCCAGTGTTGTGTGTTATCTAACCTATGGTGATTATGGATTTCTCTCTCCACTTTAAGTGACCCCTTGGGCATATCTGCTCCCTGCAGGAATTCTCTGGAGGTTCTCCAACTTGCAGTGAAGGGCCTGTCTTGTTCAACTGTGAAAGCAGCTAATAGGATGTTTTTAAGGCAGTGTTCCCCTTCTTATAGAGTCTGTTGCCTGGCTCTGTGACTCACAGATGTACTGTATACTGATATAGTGTACTAATATAGCACAGTACAGTATACTGTAGCTCTACATTCAGCTGTACCCTGCTACCCATGAAATGACAACATCATGATTACATTATTGTTAAATGCTGAGTTTTATGCCTTATATCATCTTTTCATATGTAATTACCAAATGTTTTAAGAGATGATACGGTTAGACATCTTGCAGAATAGGACATGTAGGGAATAAAAACAGGCGTTTTTGGTATCCAGACCAAAGCATTCCATGTACCAGTATTTACAATTATTCTACCCATTACATATTTGGAATATGTGATTATGAGAATTACTGATACGGATAAGAAAAAAATGTCCTAAGTCACATGAATTGACTAAAACTTATATCTTAATATCTTTACTGACTTTTCTGTTGGCTATCTACCATTCAATTAGCTGAAAGCTCATAGAAAGCTGTTATACAACACATAACTCTATCTTGGTTTTCCAAGCCTATAATACCTTTAAAAATGACATGGTATGTCCTCTGAGTGGTGAAAGAAGAGTTTTACATGGAATGTATTTATTATTAGTTATCAACAGAATAGTCCGCTAAAGTATGAAATCCTGTACAGTATTTAGCTCTCCACGTTTAAGTTTGGTTTTACAAACCCGTTTCCCAAATAGTTAATGATAATGAAAGTTTGTTTAGTGCTTATGCTCTTTAGCCTGGAGATCATAATGAAAACTATGATGACTTCTTATAATCTGAGAGGAAAAGTGAAAGTGTGCTTTGTGGTCCAATAAGTCAACGCTCTACATAGTTTTTTGACAAAAACAGAAGTACTTTTCAAGTAATTCAGAGCAAAAGCACAAAACAAGCTTTCATCAGCGTTAGGACAATAAGTCATTCTCTGTCATGATACAGGGATACATCCGTTTTGATGGCATGGGTAACTTACTGTATCTGTAAGTGCAGTGCAGCTATTGAAAAAGAGTGTAAACATTTTGGAGCAACATATGCTGTTGTCCAGATGTGTTTTTTCCCAGGACATGCCTGCATTTTCCAGTAGGGCAATGCAAGTAGCATTGACTGCATAAGGAGTAGGTGCTTTTGCATGTTTGCAGTCCTGAACGGCTGCTGAGAAAGTGTGGTGCATCATGAAGCACAAAATATGGCAGAGGAGGCTCTGTACACATGTGCACTTGAAGATCTAAATAATGTAACGGGGGGTGGGGCAATTCTACTTGATACATTTCAGATATGGGTGTCTTCAGTGCACACATATTTAATAAGAGTTAGTAAAATAATATGAGTGTATTGGAGTTCATCGGTTTTGAAAATGGTGTGTATTTTCATTTAACAATTATAGTATATAAGGTAAAACAGTATACAATACAACATCGTGTTGTATTGTTTCCAATATAGTACAGGTTGAATGAATTTACAAATCACTTTTGTTTGTCCCAACTATTTTGGAAATGGGTTTGTATTTCTTATTTTCTTATTTATTAGGATATATAACTGTAACAGAATGACAGTTAAACATGTGTATTACATTTTTAAGATGTAATAAGAGAGAGAAACCAATAGCCTACACATTTTAGTTGAACACATCAAACACATTTACTTCACCTAAAGAGGGCAACTTCACTCTGTTCAAAAGAAGAAAGTAAGCTTTATTTATACAGTAGCTCTGGAATGAAACAGCACTGCAAATGACTGAATGGAACACAGACAGTTCTCTGTCTGTTGCCATTATTTTTATTTTAGGCTCAACATACTTACAATTAAGCAGTTCTATATTGTGTAAACTTGATTCATCATTTACCATGCGGTGTCAGATCTGTTGCTTTCCCAGTGTTTAACTTCCCCCTACCCCCCCACCCCCACCCTTCATATACCCCCTCAAAGAATAGAAACAAAACAAACCAAAAATCAATGCTGTATGTGAGTGATTTCCAAATTTTCTGCAAAAAAATAAAAAATAAAATACTAAAGCCTTTCCACCCATAGAACTTGTCAATTTGCCAATTCCATGGGGAAGCTGGTTTGTGCCAAGACAAAGAGAGGTCTCCCATCCTAACACATGTAACAGTGTCTTTTACCTGCTGCCTCTTTGCCGTGGGCAACAGGAAACTGCAGTACCACGCCTGATGCTTCTCGCACCTGCGTTAAGGTGGACTGCTCATAAGCTATAGGGGAAGGGCTCTGTGTGTGTGTTTGGTTGAGCCACACATCACGTTCACATTTCAAACATCTATTTTGCAGAGTTCAAACCCATACCGACGATACCACCCCTCTCATACATTTACAGTGCTTTCTGCTAGCTCTCCGTACCTTGTCATAGTACGTGTGTATTATACACAATGTCCTACACCTGCCTATAACCCTGTCACAGACAGAGCCTTGGGCTTTACAGAAGTGAGTGATGATTGAATAGCTATGGCTATTCGATGGCTATCAATATGCACCACGTCCGTACAGCAAGTGATTTGTTATTGCCTTCACCTTCATTTATTCTTTACCTGGTCTTCTATTGAAATCTGAAGTGGGTGATTGATCTTGAAATATTGCCCCTGTGTTAGGTTTATCTAGGGACATGTCCCTGGCTAGCATGCAAACCATGCACAGAATTCAGAGAGAAATCAATATTCCTTTGGATAGCCATGATATATTGTATCCAGGACCCTCCTATGTTTACTCCTTAGCATTGTCACGATCTATGTTGGTAGCAGGGCCATCTTGATTTTTCAACTGTCACAATGAATCTCTATGGTCTGGGAACTTTCCATTCAAAATGATTTCTGTGGAGTGATTTATTAGCAGCTGAGTGAACCACATTTAACCAGAACAAGACTGTACCATGTGTGTTCAATGTTAATGTCAACACCAACTCAATTACCCACTTGGACATTGATTGGGTAGATCATCTTTAACCATCTAGACTAGAATAAGTTAATAATAAGCAAAATTTTCCAAATGAAGATGTTTTACAAGGCCACTGTAGGTCAAGGTCACAAACGCTATGTAACAGAGTACTGGGAATTGTACTTGCATGTAAAACAACATAATCTATTCTTGACATTATTGTATCATTTGGATAAATCATCCCTGTTGAATACCACAGTTGATGAATTGATGAGTAAGTGCAAGTCAGCCACTTTGTTACGTCCAGACTTGAGAGTCCTGTCGCAGAAATGAGATCAGCAATCATCCAGTTCACTGTGATTGGTTCAATTTACTGTGAAATGAAAAATGTACTATGTTTCTCACTGAGATTGAACCATTTGTGCCCACAATTCTAAATAAACAACCATATCAACTGTGTCTACAATGATCAGAGCAGGCTGTGGCTGTGTTTGGAGTTGGGAGTAGGAGTGGGTCAGATGCTACCTAGGTTATCTTGACCTCTAGTGGTCACCAAATGGATTGCATACAATTTAATCCATACATGCTAATCTGATATTGTCCACCTTGCATTAATACTATCAGAAAACACATTTTGAGTACATTTAGATAATATGACCACTTGAGAAGCTATCTCATCCTGCAGGTCTGAAACAACCTGTCAAACAATTGTGCTAAACATCTGAATGAACTCAGACCTGATGAGTACACGCAGCATGCTCAAATATGTATCAGTCACAAACCAGCTACTGTGCAAAGATTCCCAAGGCAAAACACAAGAACAATAATTAATGCTATCAGGATAGCTTTATTGGGTGAATAGGTATTATACTGTTGCATGCTGTTTAACCTTATAAAGACCCCATTGATCAAATTGAATTACATTTATTTACAAAATACATCAAATAGTTATCACACCATGTTGATTGCCCTTAAAGGCCAGTGTATGTAAATCTGGTGAAAAGCTGTTTAGTGGCCATTCCATTTATAGAAAAATTCCTCACCGTAGCCCATGGTTCTCTGTGGCTCCATTGAGGATGCTCGATTGCTGGGTACATGGTAGAGTGTATGGCACTGGAAAATGAATGGTGCCTTGCAAATTCCGAATAGTTTAGGTTTTTGTTAGAATTGATCCAGATTTCAGAAAAACTGAAGAATAAAAAACCAACAACTGTATATTTACAATAAGACAGCATGTATCCTAAAATAACAGGACAAACGTTTAGTTAAAAACATTCCAGCGAAATAATGAATAGGACAAACATCGATTGACTGGGCTTAATTTAATGCTAAGATTAGATACAAGAGAACAATGGATTTTTCACCTGTCATTATATGGAGCCAGGCAGAAACTGATATGTTTTATCATATGAAAGCCTTCATTTTCCCCCTTTTTAATTTCCCAGGGGGCACATTTTCTAATTTTATATAGAGTCGTGGTTCATTGTAATACTTTTTAAATAATTCTCTGGCCTTAATTCCCAAAATACAAAGGATACAAAGCCACAAAGAGAACGACACAAACGGCCTCATTATGTTATTATACGGTTAATAAGACTGAAAGTAAGAAAAGAAACGAAGCAGTAGAATAAAATGTATATGAGAAACAAGTAGTATAACTGACAACCTTGGGGATAGCAGGATGTCGTGTGTTTGGATATTCTACCTCATAAAAGGGGATGAAATTTGATCCAGGAGACTATGGCTGCTCATTCACGAAACTAATTCCCCAATAGAGCAATATGGCAGAGAGAGAGAGAGAGAGAGAGAGAGAGAGAGAGAGAGAGAGAGAGAGAGACCACACCACCGTAATCAGTTCATATGTATATTTCAACAAACTACAATGACATTATCCCAGCACACAACACCCACCCACCCACACGCACTCACTCACACACCCACACAAAATCACATTTTTGTCTCAGGTATCTCATGCTCTTGACAGCTGGCCTTGTGAGAAGGCTGCCCAGCCAGCAACATTGACATCCCAGTGAGGCTGTCATTGGAAGCGAATGTGATCTGACTGGCGAATGCCTTTGAGAGCACTGCCTGGATGGAATGTCATTCATCCAGCCGCTGCCCTCACCCAGCTGTAGGCAGTCACAGGGGCTAACGGCAAACCCCGGACTTGATCACGGTGAAAACAGTTGCCATGGAAGCAGGGGATGCTGGTTTCCCACTGTGCTCTGTGGAATATGTGAGATGGTAAATGACCACCCTCTTTTGTCATCAGCTATTATTGTTGTCTTGCAATACATCTTATTATTGACATAATATGATATAATATGCAAATACAGAAAATAGCCAAGAGGTTTGTCACAGTTTAGGAGATGAATGCTTTCTGAAATAACCCATTGTTCATTTACATTACAATGCAACTCAGTTTTCAGAGCATTTATCATTTAACACAGTGAAACTAACGAGTTTAATCTAGCTAAAAAAATTAAAAAGCCGATCGTTCCTTCAAATGAAGCCAGTCTAGCCTATGCAAAAGGTTGACGTTTCTCATTTTCTTCCAATAGATGTCGCTGTTTGACAACTGTCAACATATTTTACAGCAGCGCTCTCCATGGTGCTGAAATACACTGCCTCTGCTTGGTCAAACATTTAAAAAGTCGCACATTAATATTTCCTGGACGGTCTTTGATTACGGCTGGTATTCGCCTTGGTATTCTTTCGACAACTGTATGCAACGTCTACTTTGACTACTTTTGCAGACATATTAGCCTATAGGCCCAGCCTATACCTGGAGGCCTTGGCTACTACTACGACTGGAGAGTCGACCCACTTCATAAAAATACTTCCAGTGAGGCTAAGGTTAGGTCAGGACTTTGTGGTGTCCAGTTTGTGTGAGAAAATGATTCCTCAAGGTCCATGAACCACAAACATCGCCTTGGAATATGATGGTGCCATCGCGGAAGAAAAATCAATTCATGGGATAACCTGGCCATTCACACAATTCTGATAGGTTATCAGCAGACTTTATATTGCCACATAATGTTAGCCTACTGAGCAGCGAGCCTGGATATTGAGCCCGTATCATGTAAGATACACTGCCATCAATCCTAACGTCGATTTTTATGTAGGCTACCTATATTCCATCCACGGACAATTGTGCATAGTCTTGCTGTTGGAAGAGTATGTTATGCTGTGTATTCTCGCTCAGATATTTCAATAATGTCTTAAAATACGTTAACATAAAGTGGTGACTTTTTATAAATATGTTTTGTTCAGTAATGCGCGTAAAAGCTACTGCGTCTTTTTTTAGCTGTTATGGGAATACGCTTACCGTCTCCATCGTGAGATGGCGCTGTGAGTAAATATGATATAGCCTCCTATGCTACAGGGGAGGAACTGTACACACTTTATTGAAAGAATAGAAAGTATGTGCACCATACAGTGGCACTGCACGCAAACAGTCGTTCTCAAGGAATTGGACAGATTTTTGCGCTCGGGTTTTGGGAAGCAACCAAATTTATTTCATTTGCAGAGACAAAGACGACACGTCGATTTACTGTAGATTGTGGTGCTGGAAGACACTAGGTCAGGAGTGTTGTTCTAGCGAGTTGTTCACATAAAATACAGATAGCATTAATGATCTATAGCTTTGAACTAAATGATTTCCAGCACATATTTCTTCTGGTTTTTGGATAAAAGTATGCTAATGATTTCAAAAGCGGTTGCCAGAGCCTTATGACACGGGAAAAAGTTAGGCAGATCTTGCACTTTCTTTGTCTATGGAAAATGATTGCAGCGATCATCGGCTTTTCCATTATGGTGAGGAGATGCCTTCTGACTTTTAAACCGTTCAGGTAAGTGGACCTAAACACAAACGCATTTTTAACATTCATATTAAATGTCAATTTTGCCAGCAGGTGCGTTTCATGTTTGTGATCAATAACATTTTGCAGCGCGGCACAAAGTTTTTTCATGTAACATGCACAATTGACTAGTCTGTTTATGATTTTGCTACTTGTGCCTACATAAATGCGAAATAATATATGTTATTTTAATAGGTTTGAGTATCTGTGTATGAGAGGAAGGGCGAGTGTGAGCTTGCATAGGTATATAGTGATGTGACAGACGCCTTGGCACAAACAATTCGTTTCGCCCCAAAGAACAGTTATAATTTTGACAGTTGACATGACCATTTTCTCTGAACCCTGAGATTATAAAACACATATCTGCGCTCATCACTCAACCATAACACTCAAAGTGTTGACCATGGGTCCAGCATCACTTAGCCATTTATCCATTTGTTATTACATGTTTTATATTGAACGCTTGCTCACAAAACTAATGTTTGTAATTTATTCAGCCTGAAACAGTTGAGTGAACACCCAGCATTTGCTGTAGTTAACTACAATGTTCGTTGGTACAATGGGCTGTGTCTCGTCAAATATGTCACGTAAAAATCAAGCAAAAAAACATATAAGTCGGTTACTTAGAGTGGTCCCAAAAAAGCGAGCACTCCCTTCTCTTCACCCACCGGTCTGTCTCTGCCTCCCTAAGTTCTGACCCAGTGTTGCCTCTCCGACTCACTGCTGCAGGATCTTTGTGGCGGGGATTGGTTTCTTCACCCTGTGCTTTCTAATGACCTCCCTGGGGGGGCAGCTGTCCGCCAAGAGACCCGGCGACTCGCCCTTTACCGTACGAGCCGAAGGTAAGCTATATGCGCTTGGTGTCCACGCTGCCTGCCGCTGGCCGCTCCCCCCGTCCCCCCTTCCCGATTTAACAGCGCTGCCCTGTGCCGCTAATGAGCAGGCAGGGAGCATGCTGGGAGCTTCACGGGGCTCCTCTGATTGCCATCAGCGGGCAGACGGACCCCCTCCGTATGCTCATCAATAGCGGCTCAAAAGAAGCCGTTGCTCAGCTATGGTCCCGCGGGATGTGCTCTCCTCACAGCATCGCAACCTTGCCTACACACGGAGGTTAGAGAAGGGGCTAATAACGCAGCAGCAGTTCTCCCTTTCTTTCATGATGGTAGCGTATGTAATTTACCATAGGTGTAACCTACAGTATAGTAAAACTGAAAATATGACCAGGTCCCCACTTTGACCACCCCTGCCCTTGGCTATAGCCTGCATCATGTTTGCTTACCACTTTATTTTTTCGAAATGAACAGCACAAATGGCCAGGTGTTGGGCGTCAAAAGTGAAAGCATAACCGAGAGAGATTGACTGAAACAGTCAGAAAAAAATGCAATCACTCAGAGAATTAATTTGCTTTCTCAGCACAGTTTTGTGTGTGTGCTATGTGTCCCTGCATATATAAACCATATCAGCACTAGCCATTGGGTAAAGTAAACGTTACAGTATACCTTGTGGGCTTGTCTCTTTTATCTCATCCTCACACAATGTGGACTCTCTGTCCTCAGTGACCAGCCAGCAAGGGAGAACTGGAGTTCCTATCTACAGTATAACCCTTACAAAAGAAACAAGAAGCAGGCAATATATTTTTCAACGTTAAGTCCCCATAGTGGTGGTGATGCATTTCTTTTTTGAAGCATGTACAATAGTTATAAAAGGACAAGCTGCGAAGATTGACTTGTTACTAAAGGCAAATGGGTACAACCTACTCCAATTGGAGGTAAGAATGAGTTCATACATCTGAGTGCAGGACACGGAATACATTTGGCAGGCTATCTCACATGTGCAGTTCTAGAGGGTCTTGCTCATTATTTGAGCACTGTACTACATCTGTATGCAAGATAGCATTCATAAGTAGTGGATTAACCACTTGTAGGGGTGCCTACTCTCCTAACGACACTGGAGAATGGAAATAACAAAAATTTAGAGATTTAGAAAAAAGGAGATTAGCGATTTGGAGCGATCAGAGCATAACGATAGAGAGAGAGAGAGAGAGAGAGAGAGAGAGAGAGAGAGAGAGAGAGAGAGAGAGAGAGAGAGAGATAGAGAGAGAAGTTGACTGCGGTGGCTGTCACAATGTTAGGCATTAGGGAGGCATGACACGGAGGAATAATACTATAATACACGTGAGAGGAGGTCAAACTTAAGGAGAAACTCTGCAATGAATGAAAACCTCCCTGCATCTTGGAAGCTAATGTGGCCCTGAGGAGTTCATTGCCGTGTGTCTTCTGCCACGTCACGGCTTGTGCCTGTAGTCGCCTGCCTAGCGCAGAGCGTACTTCTCTCACCTCGAGCCCCCTCGTCATCTGTCCAAAGCCCTGCATCGACTGTTGGAGAGTGGCCTGTCTACAGCTTTCAGAGAGGCCCGCACCTGGAACAAGATGTCTGCTGAGACTCACTCAAAACGCCATAGGAGGGCTAACCTGAGAGCCGGGGTTTCCTCGTCCCCACCGCTATACAATGTTCCCACGGTAACCCTAGTGAGCCACAGGGGGCTGAGCGGTAAGCGCGGCATGCGCCTCCTGCCAGGGAAGTTGGACCCGAATCCGGTCTCCAGCGACCGCCACGCGTGTCTTGATGAAGGTAGGGGCTCGGCCATCCACCTGACATTGTCCTGTTTTTGAGAAACTCTTTGGCAACTACGTGTGCTGCAGCGGTGACAAACGCTGCGTTGAGCGTGCCTGTCGGGTCGATTCATTATTAACTTCATGTGGGCTTATTTGGAGTGACTGGCACACAATCAGATTGTGTGAGTTAGCGCAACATGCTACAAGAGCAGGTTCAGGGGGTTTCACCGCGCTGAGTGTTCAAGGTTGAAATGACAACCGTACAGTCGCTGTAACTCTGAAATGCTGAACAATTAGAAAAGAAAAGTTCTTAACAGTTGTCATTTAACAGGTTGTTTGCATTGCAAACAATCCTACGGCCATTTTAAGATAAAAACACATTTGACAAAATCATTTAATTTAGTCTTTGAGTTTGACCACTGAGTGTGTAATTTATAGTACGGGAAATACAGCTGCCGCATGGTCTTCAACACGCACAAGCCTGTTATTATTGTTAACAAGCCCATTTTCTCTCACGTCCTCATGCTCTAGGGGTGAAAGGGAACTATGGGGTCTGGAAGGTTCCATGCAGCTGGCGGGGGATTCCCGTGCAGCTGCACACAACAATGTTCTCTGGACTTTTGGACCTCTGGGAATTTCACTGTTTAGTTCCAATAGTTTATACCCATGTGGGATAATCACTAAAAAAACATGGACAACAAAGGAGGGATACTTCACACCAGGAAAAGAAAAAAAAAGACAGAATAAGGAATTGATTATAAAAAGCACTAAAACTGGCATAGTAGTGCCATAGGTATAAATAAAAACCTTTGCTTAAACCAGCGAGGGCTTTGAGAAGAGTTGCATTAAGAGCCAGACAGTGAAGCACTAATTTTATAGGCTTTAAATATGTAGAAATGGTGAGCCTGAGAGAGGACTAATACCCAACATAGTGAATTACCTGCGGCGCCTGCCGTCTCTTGGCAGTAATGAGCTTTGTGAACGTTTTTGCGATAAGGCCTCTATAATTAGGCTTAGTCATAAGCATCCCCCTGTAATTCTGTGATAAAAACCCAGTAGAACTCTGGTGACGAAGCTCCAACCCGTCTCACACATACATGCACGCAATCACACGTGCACACGCATGCACATACAGTACCGTACACACACACTCACACAACCCTCAGACAAAGAGCTGTGTTTACAGTTTACACTGACACACTTTCTCCCTGCTATTCATACCAAATTTAAATTGTGTGCGTGTGCGCGCATGCGCGTGACCGTGTGCGTGCGCGTGGCCGTGCGTGCGTGCGTGTGTGTGTGAGGCGTTGTGAGCTGCGGCGTGGGCTTCCTGTGAGGGAGCAGATGTCGCAGAGCTCAGGCACAGCTGCCGCGGCCGATAACCACAGTGGCAGGAATATGTCGGCATGCTGGCTCTTCTCTCTGGGCCTTATCACAGCATAGCACACAGACGCACACACACACACACACACACACACTCTCACACATTACAATGAGGAACTGTCACCCAACACCAGCACACTCTTACAGGCACAGATAGAGGAGGAAAGACAGAGGTAGAGATGCAGGGAGGACAGAGGACTAAATCAGGAGACGTTCGGGGGGAAAAGGTGCGATGAAACCCGAACAAAGGCTTGGTTAATGCCTGCTGTATCACAGGCATCATAGTGCCTGTCTTAATCCGCCACACAGTTCTGAATAGTTGACTCTATGAGTTTACTCTAACACAAATAAAACAGTGTCCTTAACGATCCATCTAAACATTCATTTAGCTCACACTTTGTAGCTTCATAAAAAAAATGTCTGATCTAAATTCATCGCAGGCTGTATTCATTTGGCTAATAGACTTAATAAGGCCCTGAAAGCTTTTCTTTTACCCCCAGCAGCATTTCAAATGTGGGTTTTGGAGCATTATATATTCACCTGCTACATGTCATTGTGTTTTCATGACAGGATTCAGTATCTCTCATATTATCCAGTGATTATAAACTGCACAAAATGGGACACTATTTTTACAGTTGTCATTAGTGCACGGACATGCTATATTAAAGTGTATATAGCATTATTACGTAATTATTATATAGTTAGAAGAGTATTATTACACTTCTGCAAACAGAGCTGTATAGCTCACACATTTTACCCTCCCACAGATCCACTGCTTCATGATTCCATCCTTGCATCAGCGCAGTCCAACGCACAAGAATCAGGCAATGTGATAGACTTGCACTGAAAAGGGAGAGAAAACAGATATGTGTAGGCAGCAGTATATCAAGAGTGCAGAAAGAGACGTGCTCTAAAAATAAAAAGTCCCTGGAGGCTCCTGTAGGGTTTCCTCACAATGAAACACAAAACTTTTTTCGGGTGGGCTCTAGGAACTGTCAGAATGTGTCAGATTGTAAAGCAAAGTTTCCTAGAGGTGCCACTTGAAAGCCAATAAATGTGTCTGGGAATTATTTTTAAAAGCTGATATCTGAAATATAAAACATGCCACCATTTGGGAATTTCCACATGTTGCTTCCATTCGTCTTGGTCCCTGGCGACAAGCGTTAAATTAAACTTGAAAATGTATGGTCAAAGTGGGATGTAGAACCTTTAGCAGCACCTTGGCCGAACAAAATAAATGTCTGTATTGCCTCAAACTACAGTTAAGTTAATAATGTAGTAGCTTCAGTAGCTTTAACAATGCCCCTCATAAACTATTGTATAGAACTATTAATAATGCTACTTACTGTATACCATTTGTACTCATTACTCCTTACTTCTTACTCTCATTGAACAATTACATTCAGTAATTGTTCAATGAGAAGGCTAAATAGCAGTTAGAGGGATGAAGGAAATCTGTCTCCAGGGAACGGTTTTATTATATTTTTCCTTACATGACTGTATTTATAATGTATCTAGTTTGTTTGTTCAAATGTAAAGCACTTTAGCTGCAACATATGTATGAAAAGTGACATAAATCAAGTTAATTATTATTACTATTATTATTATTATTATTATTATTATTATTATTATTATTATTATTATACACCTACCACCTACTACTTATTACCACTAACACAATAACAACACTACAATTATAATAGGTTATTAAATATTTAACCCTCTGACAACAATCAAATAGCAATAACACAAAAGACAGGCAGGAGAAACAAAGAGATTAGACTAACAGAGAGGAGAAGGTACTGTGAATACATGCGTCTATACAGTAAATATGATCGATACAATGTGCAAGGAGAGAGAAAAACAGCGAGGTGAAAAGAGGATAGTGAGCACTGCTATCCCTTCTATTTCCTCAGCACCAGCTTTGCGGTTTCTATGAGGAACAGATGTTCACAACTTGATACAGTTCCTCATCCCCCTCCGCTCACTATCTCTGGTGCCAGCACCACCAACTGTCTGCTCGCATGCACGCACCCACACACGCTCACTCGCACACGCGCGCAGTATATATACAGTGTATATATGTATATATATATATATATATATATAT
>JAODOY010000018.1:2002611-2071409 GCA_025399855.1 Forbesichthys papilliferus | reverse complement strand
TATAATAATACTTTGGCAATATGTACACTGTTACGTCATGCTAATAAAGTAATTTGAATTGAATTGAATTGAATTGATAGAAGATGAATGAAGGGAATGATGTGGATTCACCATGGACCATGCCAAACCCATTTAGCAGACATGTAGGGATTGGAGACGTAACGAGATGAGGGGTGTCGAGAGCGATGGATACAGGAGCTTCTAGGAGGCTGGAATGAATTGGTTCAGCTTTTTGTCTCTCTCCAGTGGCCCAGCTGTTGCCACGACCATAGCCGTGCAGCACAAACGCTAGATTTCACAAGCAAGCTGTCTCACAGAGCCAAGAACACGTGCATGCGCCCGCACGTTGCACACACACAAACACACACACACACACACACACACACACACAGAACGCACAGGGTAGCCGATTTTTGTGTAGAAAAGGCCTCCGTGTATTGTATCTTCAGGATGTTTATAGCACTGAACTGGTTTGTGCACGCTTCAGGATTTGTTATTCTTTACGTATCTGTCTGAAAATGCTGGTCCAACCTCCAGTACATGACCGGTTGGTCTCCTAGGTTGACAGATGATTGATGATCTGTCTAACTAAGCTACACACCTGGTTACTGGCTGGTGGTCCTGTTAACAGCTGACAAACTTCTCTGAAGCACAGTGTAGAGGTGGAACATGCTAAATGTTGTCTGTTCTATAATAATACTACTACTAATAATACTACTACTATACTACTACTTCTACTACTACTACTACTACTAATAATAATAATAATAATAATAATAATAATAGTAATTATAATTATGAAGATCATGATATTACTGATTATAATAATGATGTTAATATTATTATAATTATAATATTATAATATATTATAACTTAAGAGGACAAACAGGAGGTCCAGCTGACTGATCCTATGCCCCCCCCCCCCAGCTGCTGAACTGCATCATGGACATGGTGGAGAAGACGCGGCGCTCCCTGACGGTGCTGCGGCGCTGCCAGGAGGCCGACCGCGAGGAGATGAACCACTGGATCCGCCGCTACAGCGACGTGGAGGAGATGAAGAAAGGTGGGAGCAACGGGCAGCACCGCCCTCCTCCTACTCCTCTTCCTCCACCTCCTCCTCCCCACCACAACTCCTCCTCCAACACAGCTAACAGCAGCGAGGCTCAGCCCATAGGTACATCCACACGCTGCTGATGGACAGACAGACAGGCAGACAGATGGACAGATGGACAGACAGATGGACAGGCAGACGGACAGACAGGCAGACGGACAGGCAGACAGACAGATGGACAGACAGACGGACAGGCAGACAGACAGACAGACAGACAGACAGATGGACAGGCGGACATACATACGGACATAGAGACGGACAGACGGACGGACATACGGACGGACAGAAGGACGGACATACAGATGGACAGACATACATACAGACGGACGGACATAGAGACGGACGGACATAGAGACGGACAGACGGACGGACATACAGACAGACAGACAGACAGACAGACAGACAGAGAGACAGACAGACGGACAGGCAGACAGATGGACAGATGGACATACAGACGGACATACAGACGGACGGACGGACATACAGACGGACAGACATATATACAGACGGACAGACAGAGAGACAGACAGACGGACATACAGACGCAGTATGGGTCGTACTCAGAGGAACAGTACAGCGAGTGACGTCTTGAGCTTTCTTCAAACAGGGTGTATAGCATGTATACAATGCCAGCTCTATGTGGTACTGTATTAGCAGCAAGCCAACTAAGGAGAGGTGAAGTCACTAGAATATAAGAGTGAGCTGCAAGGTCAAATGTCAAGACAATATAGCACTGTGTTATGGTTCATGCTGTGGACAGGTAGACACACAGAAGACAAACTAGATGATGCTCTCATCGGTGCTTTATTTCCTTCTGGATCACGCTTGTGTGCTTATTCTTAACATGTGTACCTGTTGCGTCCCAGAAATGACCCCAGTTATTGAAACGATTGCCCCACATGCCATCATTCCTAATGTTGGTTCTGAGCGTGTGCTGGGGGCCCGGGAAGGGCTGCTGATAGACGCTTGTCTCCGTGGAGGCCGAGAGTCCATCTCTCTGTCTGTAATGGGGATTCAGTGTGCGCCCGCATGTGTGTTACAGAGATCCATCGAGACTTCTTACACAGGCCTGCGTCGGGATACCTGCCTGAGGAGATCTGGAGGAAGGCTGGTGAGAGCAAAGCACACCCCTCACACCCCTGAACCCCCCCCACCCCCGGCACCACGCCTCACCCATCCTCACTCCCCGCAGGGCTCTCAAACTGCCCCCCCCCCCCATACTAGTCAGATGGAGTAGGGGTCTTGCAGATGAGCCCATAAGGCCAGAGGATTGCAGACCCCTCTCTGTAACATTAGGGGTTGTGCCCTCCATCTGCCGCCACTATGAAAGGCCACTGCAGTTAAAGCTGAAATGAAAATGCAGTCACCTGGCCACAGACATGCCACAGCAGCGCAGCACAGCTTACCTGGCCTCCGCTCATTCTCAGTATGTTCATAACGTGACATGCAAGGCAGGAGAACCTATTATTCAACTGGATAAAACAAAAGCCACCTGGGTTAATTGTATATTATCTGTAAAGGTCCGTATTGTACCTGCAATGGTGGGCTGGAGTGTAGTTCCCTCTGAGCCTTGTTGCATAGAGCACATTAGACGTGGCCAATCCCTGTAGTGGTTTGGCTCTGCCTGGGTTTCCTCCCTAGTCCCAGCACATTACACCGCAGTCATACTCTCAATACCCTATGGAGACGAGATGCTGCTGCGGTTTGCAAAACACCGAGCTGCATTTTCACCTGCAGAGAGAAAGACAAAAATCTCTTTTAATTGCAGTTGTTTTTCATACAGGTACCACAGGTATCCCGCTCTCCCCAGCACTAAAGCACCTCCAAAACAAACAGGGTGAGTAGACACACACACATACACATACACGCACATACTCAAACCTGTGTGTGTGGGTTTGTGGTTGTTGTTGTTGGTGTTGGTTGTGTTTTTTAAACGCACGTGTGTGTGTGTGTGTGTGTGTGTGTGTGTGTGTGTGTGTGTTATGAGTGTGAATGCCATCTCATTGCTGCCTCAGCTTTAACATAGCCTGGCTGCGCTTTCATTTAATTAAAAGCAGACACAGGTTCTTTGGTCTGGTTCAGGTTGAAAGACCGCCGTCCTTTTGAAAAACTACATCTGAAGTGTGGAGAAAGCCCAACCGAATAAAAGTGTCCCAGGGACCCACCAAATCCCGGTGGAATTAAAACGTTAATATTGCTGCCCCCATGTTTTCCATTAAGTGCTAATTGCCCCAGCATCTGCTATGCAGTCTCCTTGATAAGAATTAATTAAATTTGCAAACTAATCTCAGTGGTGCATGCATTAGGCCTTATAATTGAGAAGCGTTAGGGCAGATAGAGAAAGGGTGTTTGGAGGAAGAAGACGTTTGTGTGTGTGTGTGTGTGGGTGTGTGTGTGTGTGGGTGTGTGTGTGGGGGTGTGTGTGTGTGTTGGTAATGAAATGAAGGATGAAAGTACGACCGGATGAGGAAAAGTACTGATGTGTGGGGGGTGGGGTAAAGGCAAGGGTGTAGCATTTAAAGAATACTAACTACTGTTTGGTTTCAGTACACACACACACACGTACACGCACACACACACAACACACACGCACACACACGTTGGCACACCTGTCCCTACATGTTCCTTTGTGTGGAGGTATGAGGCAGCTGGGCTGGAACAGTGAGGGAATGTGACAGTTATTTATGAGTTCACTCTTTTAGACGCACACTGACCGGAGAGCCGTGTAGGGCACAGTACAACTCTCACTACCTGCTAGCATAGACTTACACACCTGGAGGGACATCTGTGAGTGTGCGTGCATGTGTTGTGTGTGTGTGTTTCTCTGTGTGTGCGTGTGTGTGTGTGTGTGCGTGTGCGTGTGTGGTGCAGGACAAAACTCTTGAGTTTGTATGAAATTACACTTTACTGGCCCTACTGTGATAATTATTATTTTATAACCCTTCTCAGTGGAGTACTACAGGCACTGGTTCCACTGTTTTTGTAATATTATGTTAGTTGTGTACTGGGTATACTGATTTTTTTTTATTATTATATATTTATTTTAAATTAGTTATTATGTTATTCTTTTGACAGGGGGACAATTATCTGCAATCAGAATCCAAGTTGCTAGAAAAGTTGGAGACAGCTGCCGTTGACTAAAAAGTGATTGTTGCCAGACGTGTTTGAATTAATTATTCACAACTGGCTGTTTTCTTATTCTGACAGAAAGCTGTAAATCTTGCATGATGTACATCTGTTTGTTGAGAAATGACATGCAAAGAGCTTAGAGGCCCTCTATAAAGGATGACAATGCAAGTGTAAGAGGAAAGTGGACAATCTAACTCTAACTCTCTCTCTCTCTCTCTCTCTCGCTCTCTCTCTCTCTGTAGAGGAGGCAGTGAACGAGGTGAAGAGGCAGGCCATGTCGGAGCTGCAGAAGGCAGTGTCCGACGCCGAGCGGAAAGCTCATGAGATGATCTCAGCAGAGCGGTCGAAGATGGAGAGAGCGCTGGCCGAGGCCAAAAGGCAGGCCTCCGAAGACGCACTAACCGTTATCAACCAGCAGGAGGACTCAAGTGAAGTGAGCATCACAGACTCCCTAGCCTCCCCCATTCCCTCACCAGCCACCAGCTCCCTAGTCTCAGCCTCTTCTTCTTCCATTAGAACTGCGTCACACAACTCTGTGCTGAACGTCTGATATAGACCACTGTAAGCTCGACACAGGACTCTCGGACTTTCGGGAAGTATAATACTTTCGATATCCATTGGCTGTTAGCATTGCCACTCACAAGTATGTCTGTGTAATTTCCAGTGCGACGCTATAGTGCGCTGCTTTATTTACAATTTTAAAATGAAACATTTATTTTAAGCATTAACCGTAGCCTACATATTTTACAGATGTACAAGACGTGTAGTCTGTTGTTAAGACTTGGTAGTTGTGCATATCAATCAAAATACCTCGCTTGTCAAGTAGGCCTGCGACTGACACAGCGTTCCCAGACTTTACGTACTGTATGTAAAGGCTGGCTTTGTGTTACTGCCAGCTCCCTAACTCACTTGTTCACACACACGCACACACACACACACACGCACGCACACACACACGCACACACGCACACACAAACACACAAACACACACAAACACACACACATACACACACATCTACTGTATCTGCTCTGATGATGGTTTGGCTGTGAGCTGCAGCTGGCTGCTAGAGGCCTGGCACCAACAGCATGTTGTCATTTCATTACTGAGGTGGCCGTCCAGTTGCCTGTGTAAATAAATGGCAGACAGACCCAGATGGCTGGAGCAGAATGCCAGCTGAGACTATTACAGAGCAGTTGACCAACACCTGCTGGCAACACCACCCAGTGGCCCCGGACCGGAACCCACATCCCTACAATGGAAGCCATATAAAAAGCATCACAAAGATAAACACCGAATTAATGACAATTGATGACAGATTACATAGGTCTCATGTTAGGGTTCTTTTAACTAATTGTAGGGAAATTAGATTAGAATTACAATGTTAAATGAGAAACAATGAAAATACATAAAAAACAGTAAAAACTAGTAAGCCTAGTTCAGCCAGCCACGGGTATGAGCCAACACCATAGGCCAATACATAGTTTAGCGTGCAAGGTTCCTCCGTGAAACTCCACAGAAGAACGGTATTGGTGCATTACTGCCCCCTACTATGCTACATGGTGCATTGCCACCACCTACTGTCTAGAATGTAGTGCATGTGCTTTTTAACAAGGTCGGTCAGTCAGTCAGTCAGTCAGCTAGCAACATTTGCTCACATTAGCCGGTCCCGCTGTGCGCGGCCCGGCAAAAAGAGGACGTGCGTGTGAATGAGACTTATTTGTGTCAACCCGTCCCTCTTCCCCACCACTGTCTCACCAGAGCTGCTGGAACTGCGGGAGGAAAGCCAGTGAGACCTGCAGCGGCTGCAACACGGCTCGCTACTGCGGCTCCTTCTGCCAGCACAAGGACTGGGAGAAGCACCACCACGTCTGTGGCCAGGGCTTGCAGGGCCTGCCCGGGAGTGCCAGCGTACCCCTGGGCACCCCTTCCTCCTCCGCCTCCTCCTCTTCCAGCGCACCGCCTACGCACTCGGAGAACGCTCCTCCGGGACCTCTGTCCCTGGTGGCCCAGGCCGGCACGGGAGGGGGCGAAGGAAGCCTCTCTGCCAGTCCAAAGGAGAGCAGTTCCAGTAGTGCATCTCGTTCCACCACCCCGGCTACTCCTGCTCTCCTGGACGCCACCTCTCGCTGACCTCTGACCCCCCCTTCTGGACACTGACGGCACAGTGCCCTCACGCTATACAAAACCAAACAGCGGATATGACTCGCACCCCTTTCTGTCCCCCAGCATTCGTCATCGTTCTTCACTCTCTGAACTGAAGCTCTTGCGGCAACCACATACTGCAGCGAGCTTGACGACGGCAAATGAAAATGAATTAGCACTCCCATAGACAGTTCTCCTCACCTCGACCACGCTTACACATAAACAGACTCCAGTTCCGTGTAGTGATACATGTGCAGTATAAAGTGCTGTGACTCTCTCTCTCTCTCTCTCTCTCTCTCTCTCTTTCTCTCTCTCTCTCTCTCTCTCTCTTCACCGAGCTTTGCTGAAATGTGCCCATAGAAATGGACGCTCCAGAAATGCTTTCTACGCAAGGCAATCGCAGGAAACAGAGAAGATTGACGTATGAGATATATGTGGACTGATTAGCACTTGGATATGATTTCCCTTTAACACAGCGCCAATGACACAGCGATGGCCCAGCCCCAACATGTGCACTACTATTCCAGACATCTCGTAGATGTGGCACTTCCTGATTGGTGTCTGTATGGAAACAGACAAGAGACACATTTCATATAATTGAGGAGGGGGAATAAATGTTTTAATGCGATATATTCCACAGAAACAGCTAATTATTTATTAGACTTTTCACTTTTTGGCTTTAAGGGAAAAATAAAGACAAGTCCAAATATTCTAAGTTAATAATATTAATAACAATAATAACGAAGACAACAACGAAGCTGATGGTGATAAAAAAGTAAATACTTTTTAAACTGTTGACTACCTTGCTAGCGAGCCAAGAAAACACCGGACTCACCTCTCTGCACCATTGTAACCCAAATGAATTCAAAGATAAAAACCAACTAATTAACATGATCCGAACCTTTGTATTACACTGCCAAAGTGAGTAAGTAAGAGATAAGGAGAAGCATTCATAACCAAACGCAAAGCAACATCACCTCCTCAGCAGATAAGCCAGTCCTGAGAGCCATGAAGATGCAACTGTACAGGACACGACCCAGAGAAGGACAAACACAGCTAGGCTTAGATGGGTCCCAGTGTCGGCCCAGACTATAGGGAACAGCACAATGGACATTGCTGTGATCTCACCTGCCAGAAAGGCGGTAGCAAATGGATGGAAACCCTGCCCAGTGATCTCGTGAATGGTAACAGAGAAAACAACGAAATAAGAAGGGCATGAAAAAGCTCAAAAACTCACAGAGAAGAAGACACATGGCAATGGAGCTGCCAAAAGCCTGAACATAAACCATTGTACAGTACAGGGGAAGAACTATGGAGAGATTATTTCCCAGTTTCTAAGGAGATATGTTTGAAGGAAAATGTTACTGTACGTTTTCATTCTCTCATCCCACCTTTTCCAAAGCATGAATAACAGATAAAGAGCTTCATAATGAGCGGTGTACTCCTGTCTTTCTACCTCCCCTTGGCCCACACCTCCCCCTCCGACAGACCACCTGCCCTTGACCCTACTGTAGCTCACTTTGGACAAAAAGCCTCTGGGCCGTTAAGAGTACAAGGAAAGGGATCAAACTTGCTTGTAGATATTATTTCTCTCTTCGCTATTCTTTTTCAATGTTGTCTCTCATCGCTGATGTCCACTTGTGATGCCCGTGTGTATATCCTGAGGAATGGACATAGTTTGGCTTTAATTTGCGTTCCTTATTCCCCTTTTGTTCAGGCTCAACCATGACGTCAAAGCAAGGACACTCTATTATGAGAGCAAGCCCCGTGTCGTACTTATTGTTTGATTTGTTGTATCTATATTAAGGAGATGAAATTCCTCTTGTAGAATATTTTGTATTGCTCACATTGTAAGACAGTGAGAGGACAGAGGTGCAATATGAAGAGAATTCAGCTACTGAATTGAACCTCAGCAACAGCCCATAGGGTGTCATATAATATAGATACATATAAATATATTTAAAGTAACATCGGTAACTTAATGTGAATGTACATAGTATTTAAAGAGGTCCAAAAATGTGTTTGCCAAATAACAGAAACCTTTAATAATTATTGTCCAGAATGTTATTTTCTCACAGTTCATTCTTTTCTCAAATATATAAATTTTCTTTCAGGACTCTTCAAAAATTCAGACAATTGGTGGGATGTGATCCTGTCTTGAGCGGGACAATAATTGCCTATAGAGGCTGCATGGCACCATAATAAACCACAATGCGAGATGCTGAATAGGGACTCATATTAATTATCCAATTAACATTTTGTGTTCAGCCCTTCACCAACCATCCAAATGATATCAAAGCATGACGTGCTGCACAATTAAATGTCCTTTGCGTAAAAGCCTAAGATCGTAAACAAGAAGAGGGACAAAAGTGTTATTCCAGATACAGCTGAAGTATAGACACATTTTGGATTTAAAGTTGAACCTCGCCTCCTTGTGTTCATTACATTAGGTGAATCTGTATGAAACATTGCCATCCTTTGGGCTAAAGTGCCACTGCAGTGGGTTTCTCTCTTTGTCCTCAACAGCCTGTGTTGCTATAACAACCTGTACTATAGATGTGTTTGTGTTCCCCTTCAAGGTGCAGGACAAACTACTATTCACCAACATTTACTGCTGCAGTACTGTAAATTATACACCAGTGTTAAGCTATGGTAAAACTAACCTCAAAGCTGATTTTCTTTGTTTGTCTGCACAGTACAGATTCAGATGGAATAGGACATAACTAATTGTACGAGAGAATAGTCCCTATTGTGTTCCCGTGAAGACCACCACACCCCTGAACGTACAGGTGTCTCAAATTCATGAATGAGTTATTAAACATTGGCCCCACACTGTACATTTAATATGGAACAAACTTGAAAAAAGCAATTTAGTTTATTTTGAAAGTGATTTATAATGGAAAAACTAAATAAAATACAAAAAAGGGCCTGAATTAAATAAATCCTCAATGGTTTGTGAGGCTATGTTTTATTTTAAACTATTTGAAATACGATATACAATTCCAATACCATAAGCTGCATCTGTTGCTGCATCTCTGCATATGTGTGGTCATGTCAGTCTTTTATGTTGCCTTGATATGGCATTGACCTCAGTCTGTTATGTTGCCTTGATATAGCATTGACCTCAGTCTGTTCGTGTCATTTGTAATTGTCCCAATTCCCCCACAGCTCTGTGTTCACCAGCCCCTCAATAGCTACCTCCTGTGACGATACAGCTATCCGCCAGGAGAGGTTGACCTGGACTTTGAAAGCTGGGCAGTGCATGGCAGACATGGAAACACACATAAAAAATGAAACA
The DNA here is from genome assembly GCA_025399855.1 of Forbesichthys papilliferus. Lineage (NCBI taxonomy): Eukaryota > Metazoa > Chordata > Actinopteri > Percopsiformes > Amblyopsidae > Forbesichthys > Forbesichthys papilliferus. Next base: position 2,061,728 of record JAODOY010000018.1, on the reverse strand, counting down.
CACACCTGAAGTGAAAGGAATTGCCATTATGGATAAAGTGATGCAGTATTAATATTTGTTCACAGCCAACTAGTTCAACACATCTATTGTTGCTATTTCTATCCAAACTCTATATGACATAGACTACATATCATTGTTGAGGTGTATAAATCGCATAACCAAACTGAACACTATACCAATTACATGCCATTTTCAGTCCAAAACTAATAAGCACAGACCAAAGTATTCCTATTGCCATAGCAGGCTTTGGCATGGTGTGTATTTTTAGACCAGAAATAAAAGGTAGAACTTCATTGTACCAATTAACCAAAGTGTCTGAAATGCACACTTGCTCAGAGCAAAAGAGTAAAAGAACATGCTAGACTAATGGACTGAGTTTGAGATGTGCAGAGGAGCTATTCCAGCATATGAACTGCTCGTTTTCTCTAGTACATCTCACATAAATGTTCTAAGGATTGATTTGAGTGTTCTTACAGTACAAAGCTTTGTAGATAAACTAATGAATGCATGATATGTGTATGCAGCATGTCAGTACTGTATGTGTGATGTGTGAGAGGGGCAGTTGTGTGTTTTGATTTTTGAATGCCTCCGTACAAACTACTTGAAAACTCCAGAGCTTTAATAAGACATCCTTCATAGGCTTAATGACAGAGAGATTAACACAATGTAGCAACATATACTTTTTTTTGCAGAAGCTAAGTAAATATTACTGCACAGTATAATTCATACATACAAATTCTGAACACTAATGACAATTCCGTTCAATTCAAACCACTTTGTGTGTGCCTCCCTGTTTGCATCAAAGCCCTCAGATGAACAAAGCCAAAATCAATGACCACTCACAAATGACCAAAATCTAACCAAAAGCTACAAATATCATTTAATTTGATTTTAATGATTTTAAGTAATGGGTTGTAACTTTGAGTTACAGACCGTCTTTATGGCTCTTGCATGGGGTGGATAGGGTTGGACTTTATATGCAACCCCGCCAAGGGAGTGCATGCTATAATGTGCATCTCTTCTATCTTGTATTTCCCTTCAACGTGTTCTCCCTCTGATGTCATTGGATAAAGGTGAGATATGTAACATTGTACAAGACTGAGTGTCAGATACACTATGTAAAAATTGTCAATGGCAAACATGTACTGTAAGGGCTCTTCTGTTGTGAAATCCATCAAAGGCTCTACAAAAAACATTTTAAGTAAGCTCATCAAGTTGTTTATCTAATATACAGTATACATGATGTGGGCTAAAGTGCATGCTCAGAAAAGGCCAAGATTTGCAGGCTGGCTGTTGTTTCTCCCTGTCTGCCAATGAAATGTTTCAAGGGGCATCTACTGTGATGGAAGCATGTCCTCCCTGTGAAAAGGCTGATACCTACAGATGATGAAACAAAATGGAGGATACACTACTTGTTTTTCCAAAAGCCATGGCTCAGGATGGCCCTGTTTTTACATAAATACAATGAAAAACGTTTGTTTTATGTGTAGGCAAGCATTGTATACTGTACTGTGCAATACATCATTACAGAAAATATTTTCTGTAGGAAAGTTGGCGCTTTGAAGATATTTTGGTTTTCCTCTTCAAGGGTCTTGTTACCAATTTAGATTAAATGAACTGTGCCAGAAGAATAAATTCTGATTTGTATTATTTATTTCTTGCATGCTTTCCTCCCTGTTGCTATTACTGCTCTTTAACTGTTCGCTCTGTTGGATGTGTGAAGCTGTAAAACATTCTAATTCAGGTTAATGTCTGTGTTGAAAAATGTAACTGTGTAATTAAAACATAAAACAAAATATTCATTGGTGCCATGGCTCTTTTCTTAAAACACAAAACAAAAAGTAATTTCACAATTTAAGGTTATTTTGAAAGGAGGGTTTTAAATGTAATTAGCTTACAAACAAACTGCAAGCACTGCAGGAATTTCTTTATAAACAAGATGTTTCATTCAGTGCTCCCAAAATAAACAATATTTAAATAACAACACGTTTACATTTTAATGAATCATATAATCCAAATACAAATAAGCATTGATTGCACAAGGCCATCGTCAATATGCAGTGGAAGACAGTGGCTAACAGAGAAATATTTGCTGTCTAACTTGGTACAGCACATCAGTAGGCCTATCAGCAGATCCATTCACAGGTGATGTTAATCAGCTCAAGACCCATGTTTGGTGTACAATTGCAGTTCTCTCCCGTTCTTACGGTGATTCGTTTGGAATCTCAGGAACCACAGCCTATAGTATTAGCCTATTTGGAGGACGAACAACGGTGAACGCGTTTAGTTCATTTGCGTAGGCTACCGCGCTGTTTGTGAGCTATAGGATCGGTAAATGCCATGTTAAAGCATTGACTATGGCAGGAAATCAGGAACCATTTCTTTACCTGGAGGGTGCGTCCACCAGGGAGCGTTTTAAGGAGGACCCGGTAAGATCAGTTTCTCTTCATCTGCTAGTTGGGCTGTATTATGCATAGCTACCGTATTTGGCCGCATCGTCTCTGTAGCTGTCACGAGTCATGTTTTTATTTCAAACCGAAGTTTATAAGTTAGCCATACCTATTGAGCAAAACTACAAATATTATTACAGCTTATAAAAAGTAGGCTACAAGACAAATGTCCCATTATGGCATCCGGGTATAGAGCTCTGGTGCGCATGCGTGCTGTAGCTGACAGACGCTTTGGCACCTAGCTGTACCGGTCCGCATTTCTAGATGGAAATGTGGGCCAGTATTTTGTCAGGAGCCTTGATTTTCTTCTTCACAGGAATTAAGCTACTTGATGCAACATCCTATTTCATACAGAGTTATATGGAATAGTCGGTTGGGGGGATTTTGACCTAAACCACAGTCCTTTACACTAGCTTATGTATAAGTATTCATTCCTGTGTGTATCAGGAGCTGGCAGCCATCAAGGCCAGGGTTTTGGAGCTGGAGATGGAGGAAGAGGCAGATAGACTCAGAGAAGAGGAACAGTGTGAGGCTGCAGAGATGCAGTTCCTATCCAACAGTCCCCAGCCTGGTAAGGCAAACAGTACTACTGGTGTAGCCTGGTAGGTCTTATCTGCACACTAGCCTATAGTCACATTGTAAGAGCCTGTTTGGCATAAGTTATTTTAAAGAGAATTACTGTTTCATATTGCTGTAGAACTTGAAATTATTTTACAATGGGGATGCTTTCCACACTATTTGAGCCAGGTGTGTGGCATAGCAGCCTCCAGGCTAGTGAGGTAACTGCAGCCTTCTCCATCTGGCTAACACCTGTGACACATCAGCGTGGTCACAACAGCTATGTTCACATGTGCCTCATCACTGCCCAATGAGACGAAGCCGAGAGCTCAGACATCCAGAAGGGTCCTCCTCGATGCCCGTGGCTGTTTTCTGCCTCTGTGCATCTCCTCATTCCAATTACACCACCTCCTCCCCCATAGGTGCCTCCTCAGAACAGAGATGGAAATCTGAGGCATGCAATGCAAATTTAGACATGATGTATGTAATGTCATGACCATGTTCTTTGTCTGTACCAGAGTGCCATCTCTGTGTACAACTGTGAAAACAACCTCTTTCCTCCTGACTGAATGCACTGCACGGGCACATTTTGCATTACTGTTTTTTTTCTCTACACTGCAGGGCTGTTTTACAATATGACCCATGAGGAAAGGATAGATGCAGACAACAGATCAGTCTATGTAGGCAATGTAAGACTTGTACATCTTATCACACAATGCGGCAGTCTTTTTGTTTACCCTGGTGTTCAATGTCTTAACTGTCCTGAACCATTGTCCAACCCCAGGTAGACTATGGAGCTACTGCAGATGAGCTGGAGATTCACTTCAATGGCTGTGGTCCGGTTAACAGAGTGACCATCTTGTGTGACAGGTTCTCTGGGCACCCCAAAGGGTATGTCGGTTTTTCTTTTGACTTTTTGTCAGCATTAGTTACTGTATACAGTAAACGTTTGATTAACTTGATATACAGTTAGCTTACTGTCATATCTTCTCTCTCCCACTGGACAGCTTTGCCTATATTGAGTTCTCTGATAGAGACTCTGTACATAGTGCCATTGGCTTGGATGAAACCTTGTTCAGAGGCAGAGTTCTCAAGGTGAGTTGTAATGGCTCAGGATAGTAATTTGTAAGGTACTCTATTAGAGGCCAGCCCTGCTACGGCAATCGTCTGGCCAGAAGTGTTAAAACAAGCTTGTGTGGGGAAAGACATTGCTAAAGGGCTGCAGCTTAAATGTGTAGCAAGTCGTTAAGGAGAAAGCTTGTTATTTGAACTCTTATCAAAACAAAAACACCTCCCTTTAATGCCATAGGTTGCTCTCTCAGAAGTAACCAAACATTGGAAACACATTGCAAAGGCTAGGTTAGTGTTGTGTGCAGTCTGCACATTTCTATTTCCAGAGCCAGGGCTGTGTAAAAGTACGCACAGAACAGTAATATAGCAGATTTCGATGAGATATTTGGTGAATTTGATAAAGTGTATTATCTTACTATATTATAAAGGTTTATGCTCAGAAATGGGAAAGACACTCTCCAACCAGAGAAAGAGCTCTCAAACCACTTGGTCAACATTTACCATGCCTCTTTACTTCTGTGACTCAGTGAACCAAAGCACTATTGCTAAGATATGAATCTCCAAAACTGATTCAGAGCAGATTGTGTGTAGCTATCAACTATATGGGACCTGGTGCTGCTGACTGAAAGCATGTATGAGGTGCATGAACCTGGAGTGGGGTGGTTCCATGGCTACCGTCAGCTTTATGCCTGTGTAATACTCTGCATAGACATGTGCGTTTTTATATACACTTTAATAGCTCAAGTAACTGCATAATATCAGTTTCGGTGCCTTGTCTAGGACAATGTTAAAGAATCCTTTCTTTCTTCCATTCAGCCCAAATTCTGGTCTGGGACACACTCATTACATGTAAATGTATATTTAAAGTATACAAACTATTAACCTACAGTTGTCAACCAAACCCATTATGATAGATGCCTCAATTGACCTATCCCAAGCCCTGCCCCTTTTTGCATGTCGTCCAAAAACTGAGCAGTATTCTTTTTTAATCTGACAGAACCACTGTTTTCCTGTGCTATCTATGGTGTTTTGTCTGACTCCCACCTACTTAGTTACAGTAACTAGGACTTACCTACCTGGTTACTGTAACTAGGTAGGGCAAATGAAAGGGGCGGGACTTGGGATAGGTCAATTCCGTGAAATTTTTTTTAATTTATTTTTTTTAAAGATGGATGACCGCTTCTTTATACTGCAGGTGATGCCCAAGAGAACCAACATGCCAGGCATCAGCACCACAGACAGAGGTGGGCCGCGAGGTGGTCGCTCCAGAGGAAGAGGCTTCCGTCCAGCCCGCTACAATAACGGCTTTCAAGGACGCTTCCGCTATCAGTCTGCTACTAGGCCAATTCATCCCGTTCCCCACCCTTACTATGCCGGACCCACTGTGGGGAAAAGACAGTGGGGACACCCGGAATATCGAGACCAGAACCCCAAGCGATACCCATGCCTTCTTCTCATCACCCCACCATCAGAGGAGGCGGGAGCAGGGCCAAGTGGGCATCACTACCCCCAGCAGCGCTAGCATAACCCGTCACACCCATGTGAATGTGTGCAGGAATCAAACAGACAACTTTGAGCATGTCTGATTCCTCATGGACTCGGTCAAGTCTTTTGTTGACCAAAATTGAGAGCAGAGGTTTGGAGTCTCACTTCTTTTTTTTTTCTTTTTTTTCAATCCTAAAAGGGAGAATGGCCACTGATCCATCTGTTTGTCTTCAGTTGGACATGAGCTGGGTTTCTTTCACCTTTTGTGGGGAAATTATTTCTTTGTATCGACCTATAGAGGATGTTTTACACTGTTATGTCAGTTTGTTGTCTTCTCTTGTGAGGCTAATGAAGGAACCAAGCATTGTTTTGCTATGTACTGGTACTGTAGGTGATTTGGCTGTACCTATGCCATTATTTTACATGTGAACTGCATTGGCTGAAATGTGTACAGTAAGTGCCTGGCTGTCAGTTTAAGGTTCTTTACAAAGATAGTGTTAAGCATGTTGGTGCCAGTGAGTGCATGTGACAATCTCAAGTTGTGTTTTTGTTAATGTGAATCTGTTATGTTGCTGCATGTATTGTAATGTATATTGTACATAACTTGTATATAATTTACCTAACTTTAATGCATAAGTGAATAAATAAAAAACCACCAATCTTTGTCCTGTGCTTTATTTACAAAAACACTATGCAGGTAAATGGTTAAGTCGAGCAATAACATTCAACAGAACTATTGAAATTGTGAAACTAAATCTACATAATGTATCAAGCATATGTACATATATTAGTTGGGGTTAGTGTTATCAACAGGCTTGTACCATCATTGCAGACACAATGCCATCAAAAGCCCTGAGGAGAGATGTGATTAAATGTATGCTGTTGGCAAAGTGTATTTAGGGGAATGTTTTCTGAAGTTGTTCATAAAGTAAACTTACTTGGACTGAATGGCATCACCAGGATTGTAGAAAGGATTACACATCACATCTGTGAATGAATTGTGCAGTTTCCTAAACATCTGAAAAAGAACAAATAGTTAAACTCTAAAGGAGTCCATGCTATTGGTGTAGATTAATTTAGCAGTAATGCTAAATAGTGTACATCAAAGGCTTTATCACAGCTTGACATACTGGGCTTTTGAACATTTATTAAAATTAACTTTTTGTGGCTTACAATTTTTTCCCCCTATATTTAAATAAGGTCAAGCAACAGTATTATACTTACACTTCTGATCTCATTGTCCCGTAAAGATGTATTTGAAGAGTCTACAACAATGACAAATTTCACTTTGGAATTTGTCACATAACCATATCTATACCATACCAATGTCAAGGGCATTGCAGAACAATGGCTGGTACAAAATGTCAAACATTTAAAACAATGGTAAGATTACTGATACATTAAAAGGGATGCTCTACAATTTGTCTGAAATTATGCTTGTCTTAAACATAGCATTATAAAAACTTTTGGTTTGAAACTCAAAGAGCACATGCCCCTACCACAGCTAACTGCTGAGTAGCTAAACTGTCTTTCCTATATAGCTCCCTTAAAAAGGTAGTCAGCGATTGCAAGCAAAAATACTTGTCATATTAATCTAAATTGTACTCAAATTAAAAAAAATATTCAGTCTGCACACAGAATGGGCAGCTAACGGTCAATGATATGGTGTTTCTACAACATCTGCCACTCATTTTCAATGAGAGTTGGTGATTTAAAGTGACATGAGACAAGTAGCCACTAAAAGACAACTTGGCAGGGTGAAAATAGATTACGTCAATTTTATGCAAATACTGAACAATTCGACATGGCGATTACCAGTTGAAGTGAAGGCAACACAATAACATGCATTGCTCATACAAATGATTCAACCAATAAGTAGACTGCCGTAAAGTAGCCACTTGCGTAAAGTCTGGGACACAGTGCTGGCTAACTGCGTCAAGACACACCTACTTGACACGTTGGGAAACTTAAGGACACAAGGCTGTTTTCAGGTGCTGCTTAAAATATAATAATGAAAACTGAAATCAGTAACTAAAGCACTGCACTACCGTTGCACTAGGATTACATACATATTTGTGAGTGACAATGCAAACAGCCAATGAAATTCTAGAACACCACTTCCTGAAAGTGCTGTCAAGTTTACAAGGGCGAGAATATGCATGTGTATACGTTCATGAGTTGCTTATGTGACAATTTTTCACCCAAAGTTGAACATTTTTCAATTTGAAAAAAAGTTCAGCGTGAAATAAATTCCCAGCGCCGGGTGTTCTGCGTGGAAAAAACGCGCAGGGCGTTCGGCGTGGAAAAACCGCTCAGCGCCACGCCACGCTCCTGCCGTTTTTAGAAGCCTGGAAAAACGCGGCGCTCCCATTGGAATCAATTGAAAAATAACGCTTTGGTGGACACGGGGCTTAAGGCTAACATCCGGCTCTATCCTTCTCTACAGCCACAAGCAAAGTTGTGGTTCAAATATTAACAGTAAGCTGGGGCAGGTATTTGGGGTTCTGGGGGCACACCAACACAATTACAGCTGTAACTAGACCATCAGAAAAGACTGTGTCTTCCCCTCGAATTTAAAATGGATACACTTTGTAGTCTTCAGTAGGATAAAGCAAGCCAAGGTACAGTTCTCTCTGGTCTGCCATGGCTTTGGCAGCTGCTGATATTTTTTCTTCTACCACGTCCAGAGATGTGTGTACTGTGTAATGGAACTTCAGCTCATTTTGGGTGGGGACGCTTTTGATATACAGCGGGTAGTTCTGATCAAAATAATAACGAGAAAAGATACACATATGATATAAACAATGACAACAAAACGCTATCGTAATAGTAACAAGCTAATGTTGTTACGGTAGCTGTTCAACATTATCTCCAATAACAGCATACATATATGTAGCATCTACTTACAATATAAATGTACAATGTTATAAACGTGATTAGATATTACAAATGTAATGCACACAAATACAATAACATTATTTCAAACAAAGGTATTAGACGTATCGTTACCTCCTTTGCTATCACTGCTATGCACACCGCCATGTTGCTTTTCCGGAGCTGTCAAATGCTGTCACGTGACTGAATAGAAACGAAAAGAGACTTTTTCTTCTGTTATTGTTATTAAATCGTGAATAAATAATATTTCTAAATAAAATAAAATTAGCTAAATAATTAATTCAATGTTTCAAATAATTATATTATTATTATTTATTATTTCAAATTAAAAGTAGCCTACTTCATAGGCTACTTGAGTAGCCTATTAAGTCACCGTATCGTAAAAACTTCCTTTTAGCCATGTCATATGATTTTATTGAACCGCTGTGCGGTACATAAATTGGCTTGTAATGACTACTAAAACTTTTATTTTTTCTATGTTACTATGCAGCTGTTGGACAAGAAACGCAAATTATAATGTTTCATCTCCAAACATTATCATCATTCTTATGGATGACGTAAGTTGTCATGAGTGGGTGCGTAACTAGTGCCTAACTGTTTTCACAGGAGGATTATCAGCCTACTGTACTGTAAAAAAAATATTTTGTGCTGCTACAATCAATGCACAATGTCCAGTAATTGCAATTATTTATTCTTAAGTGTAATTCTTACGTGTATTTCCTTGTATTTTCTTGCTTGCTTTCTTGCTTGCGTTTTAGTGCAAGTAGGCTACAGTGTATGTGTCTGAATTATATATATATGTACCGGTGGCCAGCAGGTAGCTGTGCAGTAAGTTAAACCTCACTAGATCCCATGGGGTTTTGGCCTGCCTTGTAGGAGCGTCCGGTCTTTGCGTGGGTCTATCTGGGTTCGATTCCCCGAGGGGGACGGACGATATATATATTTAATATCATGACATGCTCTTCAGATGGGTTGGGGGGACTTGGGTGTATTTGGTCAGCCATCCAAAGAGACCCCTAACGTGGACAACATGGCTGCTCAAGGAATGATATTACCCAACTTCTACACAGCCAGCCCACTCTGTTCCCCGTGTGAGTCAGCACATGAAAAGCTGTTTTACTTTTATTAACCTTAGTCATTCACCACAACGAAGTATGTTTTAACATTTTTACTTCTTTTACATTATTTATGACGTCACTCATGAATAATATGACTGGCATTCATATCATATTAATACTATTTTTTTGAATGGACTATTTTGGTTGGAGTCGGACCCTTATAAACTTGATCCTTTTTGTAGGTCTATTATGTAGGAATAAATGGAAGCACATGATTATTGATATATTATTGAAATTGATGTGAATCAGTTTGCCATACTGTAGAGAAATTATTATTCCATTGTTTCCAGGTGTGTCCATTTGTATTAACCTTTTGTGTAGTTATTAGAAAGTACAGTATTTCAACTATACAAGCTCACAAATTGCATTTGCTTTTCCCAATTTGATCACAGCTAGAGCTGCCCTTCTGACAGGGAGGCTTCCTGTTAGAAATGGATTCTACACCACCAATGCCCATGCCAGAAATGGTATGTAATATATATTTTGCCATTATTCAAAAGCCTCAATATTGAGGTAAGGAAGCTACAGAGGGTTTAACAGAAGTTAAACTTCGTTTTAGCTAGAAATGCAGTTTCTGCATTCTCATTGCAGCGATCATTATCTAATCAGTAGGCCTACAGTCATGTAATGTTTCCACACTCCTGTTTTGCAGCGTATACGCCTCAGGAAATGGTGGGAGGTATTTCCAAAGATGAGCTTCTTTTACCTCAGATGCTGAAAAAAACGGGATATGTCAGCAAAATAGTTGGCAAGTGGTAAGCTTCTAATCTTCTTTCCAGTACAATTTCCAAATGTGTATTGCTTTTTATTACTGTATTTCATAAGTCATATTGTGTAGGTATCGGTTAACTAATGCAAAGTATTATTGGTTGGCTATGATATGTAGTGTAAACACGCATAATAGAAAAGATATTATGTTGTTTGTTTGGATTGTTTGGAAACAAATTTGAGACACAGAATATGTCACAAAATGTCACAAAACTGTGGAGGCTCTGTCCTCCTATGGCCAATAAATACAGACTAATCCTTACTAAATTATTTTAATTTGCATACAGTTATACAATTCAACTGATGCAAATTAAATTAATTTAGTATTCATAATACAGTTTTAACATACACAATATGTTACTGGTGTATGCTTCTACTTTATTCTTGGTTAGGCATCTTGGCCACAGGCCACAGTTTCTTCCTTTGGAGCATGGCTTTGATGAATGGTTTGGAGCTCCAAACTGCCACTTTGGTCCCTATAACAGCAGCAACAGGCCAAATGTTCCTGTCTACAACAACTCTGAGATGGTTGGCAGGTAAATTTACACTCATGCACATGTAGTCTCATGAACTAGCTGTGTAAAATATACTTGACATGTAAGTAGAAATGTTTTGTTTAATTCAACCATTACATCTCACACTCACGTTTATACTGTATATTTATTTTTATGGCTACATTTACAATCAGCTAATTGTTTTTAAATAATGGTATGTACTTGTTACACCAATTATTAAATGCTTTTAAAGCAAGTCATATTGTCATATTGAGTTAGTTACACATTTAAGTTACAGGCAAGAGTACCTTTGCCACCCCTGCTCATGCACTGCATGAAACACAAGCAGCCATAATAACTTCTCTCCATGTGACTCGGTTAAATGCTTTGGCTGACTTCACTTCTAGAGAGTCTAAGTTGCGTACACCAGCTGCGGTTATGTATTCCATTTTCCGCCCATTTGTTTTTCCCTCCAAAACGGCCATATGTGTATTCAGGGTCATTGGCACTGCTAGCCAGGCGTGTGTTCTGCTTAGCAGTGGGTTTAATCAGTGCAACATACCTGGGCCCTGGGCAGACGCATGTACACACACATGCACACGTGCCCTCAGGAGACAGCAGGTTGCGTTGGCGGCACGCAAGGACACCTGGAACAAACGGAGCATGGGAGAGAGAGAGAGAGAGAGAGAGAGAGAGAGATAGAGAGAGAGAGAGGCGCCTGTCGTCGTGATATGCTTCAGAACCGTTTTGTAACAGTTCCTTCTCTCCTGAGACTTCTGTTTAACTATACTTTCCTCTTTCCAAATGTGATTGTAGAGGTTCTGGTGTAGGTGGATTCACACCTTGGCATCTCCATGTAGTTATTGTACATTATTTACTGTATCACAGCAGTGTCTTAACCTGGTTAGGTATGGCTTAGGAAGAGTGAATCGTGATGCGTGTGTTTTTCAGGTACTATGAGGAGTTTATGATTGATAGGAATACTGGAGAGTCAAACCTTACACAGATCTACTTGGAGGTGAGTTTGGCTTGCATACACATGCTGTTATGCTTCCACATACCCAGTAAAGCCTAACTGGCTCAAACTGCTTGCTTGAGAAGCAAGATTTGTTATTGTAAAAATAGATGCAGAGGATGGGTGCATGATGCTTTGTTATGGTAATACTAATATATGTTACAGGGACAGTTGTGATTTTTGTTTTTCCATTGAAGATGAAATTATGCAAAAAAAGATATAAAAAATATAAAAATGAATAAATGTTTCTAGCAGGTTGTGGTCATTTTTCATCACTGGTGTGTAGCCACAAGAGAACATTTTCTATTAGCATTCCAAAGTCATTTTTAAATGCATTCATCCTCTGTTTTGTGACAATAAATCGCATCACTGAAGCCTGAAGTTCTTTGACAGTTGTTTTTAATTTCCATGGAAAGGACATGAGCAAGACACCCATATGAGCCAGAGGCATCTATAGTTTGTATTTGGAAAATATAAGTTTACACTATACGTGTGTGTTGCATTTACATTGATTTAGGATGAGAATATGGCATAGCATATACTGTATACTAAAAACCAATATATACTGTACTGTATGTCTGTGTGTATACTATATTTTAATGTCTATCAAAAAAATAAATAAATAAATAACATATTCGTCTGGTTGGCGATCGCCCGAACATTTTTTTTTTCTTTCTAAATGGTAAACAGAGACTTTACAAAACCCATGTGAATAGCCTACATGTGAAACAGTTGTGTCACCACTGTTTAACGCTTGGTTGCTAGGACACAGATATTTGTTGTCACTGAGTTGCACCGAGCTCTCAAGCCACTGCCGGACATGACGTCACTCCGACCAGTCGAATACAATGTTTAACTGTACTGTACTAAATGCGATTTGATACACCTCTACTGTACAGGAGGGTCTTGACTTCATCATCCGTCAGACTGTAGCCCGCCAGCCTTTCTTTCTTTACTGGACTGCCGACGCCACCCATGCACCCGTGTATGCCTCCAAGCGGTTCCTTGGAAGAAGCCAGCGTGGCCGGTATAGACACACCTTAATAAGTTACTTTACTCTTGTGTTGAGTACTGTAACACAGTACAGCAAACAAGCTGCACATTTGAATAAAGGTAATACAAATAGTTTAAAGTATGCATAAATAACAAAATAAAAGAGAAAAAGATCTGTTAACCATCGAAATATTGATACAGATTTTTCAGTAACGTGGCTTCAGGGAACATTTGATTATAGCCTACAATTGAGGAAGAGAGATGCCCACTTGCTTTTGAGAGGATGGTATGAGTGCTAATGCGCTGTGTGTGTATTAGGTATGGTGATGCAGTAATGGAACTGGATGACAGTGTCGGTCGGATGCTTTCATTGCTGCGGACACTGGGCATTGAACAAAACACCTTTGTCTTCTTCACTTCAGACAATGGAGCAGCTGTTATGTCCGGCCCAAATGAAAGTAAGTGGCATGTCCACATGCACGGTCACAGGTGCGTACAATATACACGCACATAACCTGTTTTGGTTTTGAGCTTCCTGCACTTTCACGAACCCTTTTAGATTGTGCGGCAGATATATCTTTTTTTTTTTGTGAGTCAGCATCTTTGAGGGTCATCTGTGTTTGGTCTACTTCGCTCCTCAGGTGGCAGCAATGGGCCTTTCCTTTGTGGGAAGGAGACTACCTTTGAAGGGGGCATGAGGGAACCAGCCATTGCCTGGTGGCCTGGGCAGATCCCACAGGGCACGGTGAGAAGCCTTTCTGTGCTATCTTTTTATAGAAAGGTTTCCCAAAGTGGTGGGATCACGCCTTGAACAGGCATCCCGTTCAGTTTTGTTCAGAAACTGATAAAAGCACACTTGGTTTTCCATCAAAAGAGTGTCAATGGCAAAGGATCTGCCTATAAACAGGCATTAGTTACCGAATTCTTTTGTAAAGCTATAGCTGATGTACCGTAGAGAGCAAAACAATGATTTCACTAATCCTCTTTCTTACCCTGTTGATTGTTTTAGTTTTATGTGTGTGTCCATTACTCCTTTACATATAGACTGTTGCCAGAGACCTCAGTAGCAGCTAATGTTTCCAGCTTCCCTCAAGGGATTGAACTCTATGAACCATTGTGATGCTGTTTGTTTAAAGTGTGCACTCTCTCTCTCTCTCTCTCTCTCTCTCTCTCTCTCTCTCTGTATCTGTCTTTCTCCCTTCACGTATCGCTCTCTTTCCCTCATCTGTATAAAACAAAACGAGACCCCAAACCCTCCTGCTAGCCAGCCAGCTGACCCAACCGTTCGTGGCACCCACACACCCCGATACTCTAAGCCTGTGCGTTCTGCAAATTACTTTTAATTGTATTAGGGGCAGCTGTGACAAAGGCCGTGACGTGGAGGGATTTTGGCGGAGGAGGAGGAGAAAGGGGACGGAGGGGGGGAGAGAGGGGGCTGCAGGCTGCGGTAAGCCCAGCCCCTGGCTCATCTCACAGGGGTGTGCTGGGCGCTGATAGCGCTGCAGAGTGGAGCGGGAGAGGGGGATTGGGAGCGTCTTAACCGGCTAATCTGTTTGTGTGTTCGCTGAGGTTGGATTGAGCCGTAATGAGGACTTCAGTATCTGAATATGCCAGGCGCCGGGGATAAAGTAACGGGAGGGGGGGGGGGGGTTGTTGGCGGAGGTGGAGTTGGGGGGGAGGTGGGGAGAGTTAAAGGGACGGCTGGTAAAGTGGCAGAAGGAGGTGGTCGAGGAAGACTGGGCACGCAGCCGGGCGTTTTGCTTTCAGCTCTCTAGTGAATTGGCCGACACGTTGCGCGAGACAATGTCAAACTGAGCGCTGTGATTGTTACATAATGTCCTGGGGGCCTGCATTTGTGCTTGGTACATTTGTATAAGTGGTTTTGTGTAAGTGTTTTTGTTGTTTGCGCGCATGGGAGCAAGGCTGTTGCGGAGGACCTATCTACAGACGTGTGCGCGTGTGCGTGTGTGTGTGTGTGTGTGTGTACCTGCATGTGAGTGTTCATGTGTGTCGTGTACATCTTTGAATTTGTAGGCAAGGATAGTAGAATGTAGGAGGGGGGGGGAATCCTCCATGATGCTCTCTTGGGCTGTATGATAAAGCGGCTTTGTTGGAGGTAGTTTAAACCACCACCCAAGTCTTTATCTGCCTCCTCGGCTCAAGAAGGAGCACAAATGGGGCACAGGTCACCTCCTCTCCTCTCATATTTTGTGTGAATCATCTCTTGATCTGCTCATTGGCAGGTCTCATAATAAGCCCTTTGGGCAGAACGCTGCACAAGATCATCAGCCAGGGAAGCCATTGTTAGAAGGGATTCCAGTAGGATTATAGAGCACACACATACACACGCACACCACTTACAGCGTATTACCGTATTAAGATGAGGAGATATGTTTTATAAAAGGGCTGTTTTCATACCTATGACCTATACCATGTCCACAATTGATCGCTCACTATTCATTTAGGCAGTAAATATAAAATGCACTGTATATTTCAATATAAAGGCAACAGAACCAGAATTGCATGTATTTGTTCATTAAAAAAAAGTTGTTTATTATTTTTGATAATAATGATTCCAAGACAGGATTAATGAATATTGTTATATCTATATAGATATAGAATATATATGTTCATTTAGTGGTACATTGGGATGCAGGTGTGCTGGAATGAAGGAGGTCTGCCTGAGAGAAGCAGGTTCAGCATGACCCACAGTGTGTGTGTGTGTGTGTGTGTCTGTGTGCGAGGAAGGGGGTTACATAGCAAGGAGAAGTGGGAGATAAGGTTGCAAAGGGAAGGAATGAAGGATTGTGGGTGGGGGGGGGGTTGGCGTGGCCTCCCCAATGCCGCAGAGCGTCACAATCCCTTTTGTTGTGTTTTATCAGGCGGCAGACACACAGGCAGAGTGGCTGAGGCGGGGATAGAATCACTGCCTGCTCAGATAAACCAACACCGGCACTCGCAACGCACACAGAGAGAAGCGTTAATGGAGACTGATGAGGCGGACAGGAAATAATGCAACAATAGAGAGAATGAGGTTTCGTATCTAGACAACAAAAGATGCAAACGTTAATGAAGGGAAGGGGCACGTGAGAGATGGCAGCGTGCAACTCCCCACAAGTTTATTGTACTTGTTTTGGTTAGCGTTTGCGGTGACACAGATTTGGACATTTATTTTAGCTTACGCTAATTGAAAGGGAAAAAAACGTTTGAGTCAGGGCACGGTTGGGTCCATGCATTACACTCTAGAGCCTTTTTCTACGGCTAGTTCTGTGGGTGCAGGAGAAAATGAAAATCATTCCAGTACTTGTGAGCTTGCGTGCGTGCGTGCGTGCGCACAGGCCGGGGATAGTAGCACAGTGGCACATGGCAGCACAGCTGCTGAGGGCTGATAGCGCTATCTGATTGCGAGCGTGCCGTCTCCCTGTAAGGCTGGCTCAGGAGAGAATGGAGCGGAAGATCAAGGATGACAGCCAAAAAATGGCATTTTATCTGAAAATAGTTCAAAGTTTATAAATAAAATAAAGCTTTTCACTGGGACTGGGGAAAGGAGATAAAATGCCTGGCAGCTCCAGCCTGCCTGCCCCAGCCCTGTGTCCTCTCTCTCCCTGCTTGCTCTCTCATTTCTTTCACCCCCACCCCCCCCCCCCCCACCCCCCTCCCCCCACCACCACTACCACTCCTCCCCTCCCCACTCCCCCCCCCATGCGACTCGTTTACAGAGAGAGACATTCTGGAGGTTTTATAATGAACCTGCAAGCAGAGATTAGACAGGTTTTAAGATATTCTCCCCTCCTCATCTTCTCTGCTTGAACATGTTCATTCTCCTATATGCACACACACATAAGCACACACACACACACACACGTCTTTTCATGACTATGCATTGTGTTGTGGTATATGTACATATGTTATACAATCATTTCTGAGTGGCTTTACAGTTTGTGACCCCCGGGAAGAGTTTTATTTGTGTTTATTTTGTATTTTATTTTTATAACATGAATACAGTTGTAATAATAACACATTAATACATCAACATAACTATGCTAATAAAAAAGTTTTTTAAAACAGGATATCGCAACTTCTGGAAAAAGCAACTTACATCCTGTCAAGATGTCCCCAAGATGTTACTTTGAAAACTGCCACAGCGTGCGGCTGTGTGTGTGTGTGCTGTGTATTTAAGCTTTGTCATTCTAAGCCTGTCTTGACATAATCAGGCTTGTCAGCTTGCGGTTGGCGATGGAGTAAGATAGTTGCTGCTGCCAGTCGGCTTTGCTAGCTAAGCTCACGGTGCGTCCCTAACGTTGCACAGGTGAGCTACCAGCTGGGCACTGTGATGGACCTGTTCACCACCAGCCTGGCCCTGGCTGGCCTCGGCCCACCAAATGACCGAGCACTGGACGGGCTGGACCTGACACCTGTCCTGCTCAATGACTCACACCCACTCACAGACAGGTGTGTGTGAGTGAGAGTATCATGGAAGCCATTTTGGCTAGGAATATTTTGCTAGCATTGCAAATGTCACCAGAGAGCAACTTGGGGGAAGGGAAAATTGTGGATAATGATTGCTACATCAATCAGGATAGTTACTGTTGACCTAAACCTGCCAGAACTAACCCCCCCTCACCCCCTCCCCAGCAGAATTGACATGCTATAGATTTACCTTGGGAGAAAACAATTTCAAGCATTATTTCCTTTCTTGCAGTAATTTGCTTCTCTGCTCACTCAACAGGCCCATTTTCTATTACCGTGGCAACGAGCTGATGGCTGTCAGGCTTGACATGTACAAGGTACACTACTGGACGTGGAGTAACTCGTGGGAGGAGTTTTACAAGGTCAGTGGCACACAGAGATTTACCTCTCTCAGTTCTCTCAGCTCTTCATTTGCCCTGGCCGATCCTGCCCTCCTTGTTTCTCTTAATCTTCCACACACACACACACACACACACGCACACGCACACACACATACACACACACACCAACACTCTCCGGACGGGCGTTATCTTTAAAATAGCTTGTCAGTTGAGTTGTGTACATCAACGGGTAATGCATATTAATGAGACTCCACTTCAGAAAACGTTGTATCGTTTATTGGCCAGCAACTTGTTTTAATATCAGAAAGGGAATGTGTCCCTTGACTTCCCCCTACTCTATATTTGGTGTCAGCAGGCGCAGAAAAAAGAGGAGAAGGCTGAATCCACTCCACGGGTTCTAATCATATTAACCCAGCAGCACTGATTAAATGCTGAGGATGCTAAATGAGAGGATGGCGTTACCAGGGCGATGCAGTATGGGGCGGAAGTGGTTCTTTCTGTCACTCAGTCTGTCTTAAAATGTGTCTTCCCCCTGACCCCTCTTGCGCTTCCATGGCTCCGTGTTTCCAGTGATCCAGTTTGTTTTATGCCCCATCGGTCGCTTAAATTGCTCTCTCCTTCAGGGCTGCTGAATCAATAGCGGCCTCCTTTATCAGCTCATGTGAACTGGAGTGGAACTTCACAAATAATGGCGTCTGATTGCCTGTGAGTTGCCTATCGATTGGTGCCCTTGTACGTGTGTGTACTATGTATGTATGTATGTATGTGTGCATGCATGTGCAACTTGCCAATGCCATAGTGCCAAGTGTGTGTGTGCATTGACAAGTTGTACCAGTTGGCCTTCTAGACATGTCATAATAAACAAGTCTTTTTAGATTATTATCTGTTACAAAGTGTGTGATTGTTTCTTACTAACTTCTTTTAAAAACGTATTTGTATAATTTAATAACAGTTTGTTATTACAGTATATGTTGTAAGAACGTTTTTTTTTCGGACCAGGCATCTTGATTTACCAGCTAGTGAAAAGAGTGTGTGAATCTTAAATTCCCATGTTTAAAGCACATCGTATTTCCTTTCATGTCCCTTTGCTACAGTAATACTAGAGTTGTTTCCAAGGTCAATGTGGTGAAAAATAAACAAACCATAACTGCACAAGGTGTGCACGCTTCTAGAAAGGAATTACAGGTTAATATCTGGTGGACATTTTTGTTTGTGCTAGCACAACTTTTGCCTCAGCCACAGGAAAAATATTAAATGTCTCATCACATTCTCTTCAGGTATAGTAATATGAAATGCATTGTATTGTGACTATGTCTTCCATTTTAGTTTTTTTGTGCCTATGAATTTATTTATTTTTTCCCCATTACCGGTAGTTTTATGTTCCCATAGACATTTTGCCATGGTTACCGAAGCTTTTCGACCCAGCCCAGTACCCCTGGCTTCTTGGGAGCCCTGTGCTCCAGGCTGAAAGCAGTCTTGTTGTATCTGTAGCATTAATGTCAGGGGAGATATGAGCTCTCGCTGCTACAGTACGTCGGGGGGTACAAGAGACTGTCAGGGAGATACACACAACAGGCTCTTCTCGCTATCCTCAGGGATGAGACTTTTTACATTTCCAAGACCTTGTCTTCAAAAGACTGCCTGGATGAGCAAGGAGGAGAAAATGGGGAGAGGGAGTGTATGTGAGTGTGTGTGTGTGTGTGTGCGTGCGTGTTTAAGGCTGTCCCAGAGGGTGCTCGGAATAGTGCCTTACACAGATGAATGACCTTTCAATATCAGTTCTACAAAAGGTACGACCGCACATGTGTGTGTGCCTGTGCATTGGTCGAAGCATGTGTGCGTGAAGGTATAGCATTTCTCAGGGAGGTCTTGAGGAGTGTGTTTGTGTGTGTGTGTGTGTGTGTGTGTGTGTGTCTATGTGCATGTGTGTGTGTGTTTGTGGTCATCCTGTGATCTGGGCCTGAGGACCAGTGAGAAGCCACAAACATCAATGCAAGGAGGAAAGTCTCCATACTGAGGCTAACTTCAATCCCTCTATGATGCATCACTGAGCAAGAAAAACAAAGTTACATGATGAGGCATACATCTGGGTTAGAGCACAGTGTTGAACAAAGTACAATGCAGTTATGCCTTTTGTTTACATAGATCAAACTAATATCTTCCAAGTGGATGCAGAAACATTTGCTTTGAATATTCAGTTAATTACGTCTCTTATAAGTTCAAAGAGCTGAAACGCATTGCTCCTATTTGTGGGGTCCCCCTTATATAAAAACTCTCCTCCAATTGTAAGATACACACTACCATATATGTGGTGTTCTGCCAATAGACCGATACAGACAAAGATTCATATGGAACCAGCCAGAACCATCCTATTTCATCCCAGCACTAAATTGTAAACTGGACCCAGTGTTTACCAATTAATTTAATATTAAGTAGATATATTTTGTTTGAAATTTACACAAAATTATAAACAAATTTACACCAAATACATTTAAAGAACCTACTTGTCATTCACTAATTTATGAATAATGTTATTACATGTGGTTTTAAATAAATTCTAACCAATTTAAAGACAGCTAAACTGGAACCGTATTGCTGGAGAGCCTTAACAACTTAACGGTTGGATTTAGATAGTAAGCACATTTTTACATCTTTACATGGTCCACTCACGTGTGTGTAATGTACTGTGTGTGTGTGTGTGTGTGTGTGTGTGTGTTAATTTATTTAAGGGTATCAACTTCTGCCCGGGCCAGGACATACCAGGCGTCACAACCCACATCCTAAAAAAACACACGATGCAGCCTATCATCTTCCACTTGGGGCGGGACCCTGGGGAGAAATGCCCAATCAGGTCAGTTCCCCTGAAACAATCAGAAGACATGGCAGAGTGTGAGGAATGTCAATCAGGACCGGTGGATACGAAGTGTCGTGTGTGGAGAGGAGAGGAGGGGAGGGGAGGGGACAGGAGAGTCCGCTAATAGACGGGGCAGGGCGGAGCCTGTTTGCCTGCTGGAGGTTGAGCATGTGTGTGAGATCAATGCTGATTCACTGGTGTGAGAGGGGAGGCAGCTCAGCATGGACGCCCCGATTGATCTCTCAGCCGGGCGTGCGCCTGATTAAACCCCTTTCTTTTGTGATTGCAAACAGCTCCCTTTAAAGATCGCTATCCAGACCCTCCGCACCACACACGCCCCTTCAACAGCAGCCCCGCCGCAAGTTAATATTGAGAGATAAATTGTCCGGGTCTAAATTGAGAGAGCGCTCTGTTTAATGGAGTTTTGTACATCTCTGGCTGAGCTCAGAGGAGAGTTAAGGACTGTAGGCCAAACGACAGCAACGACCGGGGATAATCCAAAAGCACGATATTACAGAGTAGGAATGGATTACACTGATAGTGTTCTCTATCACGCTGTCTTTTGAACGGAATATATATAGTTATTATCGACATAGTGTCAATCATTACGATAATGAAAAATTACTTTTTCTATTTTTTTTTTTCTACTTTTTCTACTTTTATCTTTTTTGTTTTTCCTTTTTTGTATCTCTCTACATATGGTTTTGTGTTTTCAAAAGGTTCTTGGATGCAAAACAGCCTCTTGTTTTTACTCTGGCCTTTCTCTTCTTGCGTCCTCCGTTCATTCAGCGAGGAAGATTGAATGATGAAACCATTGATGTTTTCTCATTTGTCCAGCTTTTTTACATATATGCAGGTGGAACAATGGAATGGAAGGTGGGGTAGAAAGCAAGCAAGCGTTCATGTGTTGTACGAATGCTTGCTGGTGTATACGCAAACACACGGTAACACACAGTATGAGAGACTTATTGATAGCTGCGTTGTGAGATGTATGGCAAGCATTGGTGTAATATGTGAATAAATGAGGCTGCTGTAAATCGGTGTTGTCAACATTTCACATGGACTCCAGTCGTAGGGCAGTTCCCTGCCATACAGTGTTCAGATTATCACATATGCACCATAATTAATAATGGCTAAATTGTAGTAAACTGCTCCTAGTGTCTCTCAATCTCTCTTTCCCTGCTCTGCTCTCTCTCTCTCTCTCTCTCTCTCTCTCTGTTCCCTCTGCTGTTTGTCTTGGTTCACCACTCAGGTGCTGTACCTTGATATCCACTGGGACCAGTGTGTGCGTGCGTGCACGCGCATGCCTGTGTGTGTGTGCGCGTGCGTGTGTGTTGCGGCCGTGTGCTCTCCTGTCCCCCAGCTGGACTGGATGCGTGGCCGTCATTAATCTCTGTCTGCAACTAAAGAGCCACTTAAGATGATGTAGGGCCTGTCTGCACACATACCTTCACTGTTGTGGCAGTGCTGTGTGATGCGCGCGCGCACACACAGTCACGTTCACGCGCAGCAGGGCTCTATAGTTGCACCGCCCCAATATAAGCATTTTCTGTCAGTGATCGCTACACAAATGACTAGTCGGTTGTTATTTTAACGAGGGTTTTAACACCCAGGGCTGGATGATCTTCCCTCAATAGGAGAGGCTCTCTACTCTACTCTTTATTTGAATGCATTAACCGTCCCTGTGGGTTTGTTCTAAGCTCCTGGCCACTTCAGTGCTCAGGGGAGTGGATGTAACATCTCCCCGGGCCCAGCCAGCTCTCCACAGGGCAGGGCTAGCCCCAGAGGTTTTGCCCCGGCCCACATACGGAGGAGACAGCCCAGCCACATCTGCTGCTGTGCTCGCGTGCCCGCATCCCTCTCTGCCGCGGAGCCCCTCCGTCCCCAATCAATAGTCCTCCTCACCCTACTGCTCAATTTGAGGTGGTGTGTGTGTTAGTGTGCAGATGTATTTGATTGTCTCTCCTCCAATTCCCCCGCCTTCTGCTAGTGCTGTGTGTGCGTGGCATGCATCGTGTATGTGTGCACATGTGTGTGTTTGTGTTTTTTCCAGCAGTAAGGTTATGAATCAGTAATCAGTGTGGTGACACACCTGAGCAATGCCCTATCCCCCCTGGGTGCCCTACATTATAAATCAAAAGAGTGAATTTGCATAGAGCCTGGTTATTATTCTGGATTTTGCTTTTGCACCAGTAAGCTAAGAGTTATAATCATGATAATGAGCTGTGCTGAATGTGGCCCTTTTCATTATTTGTTTTGAAAATGGGAATACATCAATTGGAGATTGTTAGTTTCTGATTCAGGGGTCTCCACACCAGAATGCCTGATACACAGACAAAACAATGGAATAGATTGTGTTATTATGCATGCTTCACCGATCGCTAAATGCTTTGTGGTCCCGCGTGAATATATTGAACCTGTCCAGGTCCTTTTTGATAAATCCTATAATACATTAGACTGCATAAATATGTGTTTGAAGTTCCCTGATCGCTTATCAGAAAATTGATCAACCATTATTATAGTGGGTAGAGATAGGAGGAGAATGGAATGTGCCTCTCTCAGATGGGAGATGTTATCTTCCAACGGAGCAGAATATGTGATTCCCTGTATAGGTGGAGCAGTTTGATCAGATGTGAGTTGTCATTTGTAGACGGTGATCCACACTGTGTTACACAAGATCTCCAGGGCAGGTGTGGGGGGGGTGGAGGGGCAGCGTGGGGGTCGTGCTTCTCGCTCGCTGTGAGGCTGATTCACGGCCGGCATGTTAGCACTCCGTTGATTGGACGGCGAGATAAGGAAATTAAGGATACGGGAAGAAAAGGAGCAGGTGCTTTTTCCTGGCGGAGGGAGGAAGCCCTGCTGCCCTGCGGGGGGCGGGGGGGGGGGGAGGGGCCGTGTGAGCCGGACAGAGCCCCAGGTTATTACTCTAATTGACACTTCACCTCACACACACATGCACGCGCTCCCTGGGGGCCAATCAGAGCGGAGGGTTTGGGGGAGAGGGCAGGGTGGTGAGGATGGAGGATGGAGAGCTGGCACAGGTGCTGCTGCCGAGCGTATCAGGGGTGTAATTGCACTGGTGATATTTGTCTGTCCATGTGTCACGCCACCAGACACCCCCCTTCCCCTCCCACAGCACACACACACACACACACAGAGTAAAGCACATGCGTGCACACACAGCCCATTAACCCTACAGGTCCTATTGAGGGTAGCGTTCCTTTCAAAGCCTTCAGGGCCTCTGTGTTTTACACACTGGATATAATAATGCACAGAGGTGCCCTCGCTCACTGGTGTCCAAGAACAATAATTGAGAGACGGGGGAGGAAGGGAGGGGGAAGGACAGGTTACACAGTCCAGCCTGCTGAGCGCCGTGTTTACCCAAGGGGGTCTGAGTGGACTGTGCGTGCGTGTGTGTTTGTGTGTGTGAATGCCACACATCCACTCAGATATAACGACTTAAGCCTGAAAGCTGTAGTGGCGTCTCCATGGTGTGATTAACGTGAATACACACGCACGCATGCATGTGCACACGCACACGTGCTGTTGACTGCATTGTGTGGAAGGAGTCCCCTAACATCAGCAACACACCATCACAAACTGAAACATTCATCAGAATTCATATCCATAAATTCACATCTAAGACTCGTGATTAATGTTCTCTGTGTGCGTGTGTGTGTGCATGCAGTGTCTTATCTAAGGAGTATCAGGAGGTGTTCAGCAGAGTCTCTCCGGTTGTGGAGCAACACAGGAGGAGCCTAGTACCAGGACTCCCCCAGCTCAACACGTGTGACCTCGCAGTCATGGTGAGATTGATGCACACTTCAAATGAATACGCATGCAGTATTGATTTTGTTTAATAATACAATTATTTTATATATTTCTCATTGTTTTTGGGGTGCTTTCTTGCACATCTGCAAATGAACAACGTGCAAATGAATGATTAATGGGGAAATTATTAAGTCTGAGAAATGAATAAAGCTCAGTTTTTATTTTGTATTTCCTATCTGCTGAAGCAGGAGTTATCACCCTGTTCTGAATCCGTTCTCCTTGATTGTTTGTCTGTTTGAGGTTTTGGCTGCCATTTACAAAGCTACTGAAACGAACTGTGGCTTGAATTGTAAGCAATGAAGATTCAGAATTACAGTTGAAAGTTTTTATTAATATAACAGCAGTGCCCCCATGTGGTAATTAGAAAAAGTGTCACAATACAAACAACAGAAAACAATACATGAAGCCCATAGCCTGTAGTGTGTGTGTATAACATTTATTTGTCTTCTTTTTTTAAATAGAAGTGTAGTTATATAGTATGTATGTACTATGTTTAGTACACATTCAATTCAGTAGACAGCAGGGTTTGGCTGCCTGAAGCTTATTTTATCTGACCAGTTGAAGGAGACTGCTGGACACAGGGAGTGACATCTAAGCACATCAGAAAACCAAGCGTTGCCTGTTTTATGGAATATAGCAGGTCACTTGACGTTACATAGAGCTATAGAAAATATCACTTTTTTTTAAATTATCATTTTTGGAAGAGTTACATTTTAAATGAATACCTGACAAAACACAAATTCTCCTCTGTAACAGAACTGGGCCCCGTCAGGCTGTGAGAAATTGGGAAAGTGCCTTAAAGCACCCAAGTCTCATCTCTGGAAGTGTGACTGGCCCCACTAACTGAACCAGAGGATGCAACGAGGAGGAAATGGCTAATGTGCCTTGCTAACAACCTAGAACCTGCTGAGGCTATGAAATGGAGCTCATGGCAGTAAATGTGAAGTTTTAGGAAATCAAGGGAATATTGAGAGTTATTACAAGTTATACATTATACGTTATAATAAGTAGTAATACCTAGTGACTTGTATATTTGTATTATTCAATTCATCTCTATTGTCTATATACTTGTGTATGATTTATGTTTTAGTCATCTACAGTATCATTACTGAACTTTTTATTGATCATACTTTTACATGCATATGCAGTTAGGCTATCAAATACCAAATGTTACATTTTAGTTATATTAATGGTATTTGTATGTAATTAAATGTGACCTGAAGCTGGACAATACAATTCTGTCCATTTTATATAATAATAATAATAATAAAACCACATCGTTTTTTATTTGTATACCTTCAGTCATGTTATGTCAGTGAAGAAATGCAAAACCGCAGTATCCTTTACTAAGAGATCACAATTCATCACAATTCAAATAAAACAATCAACCTATGTTTGAAAGACTTCCAGTTAATACAAAATGAGCACATGAAGGCCACTATTATACATGTGTCTACAAAACATCTAATGGGAATGTAATAATTCTAAATATGTTAGGCCTATTAGCATATAGTCGTTGACCGTGGGGAGCGAATTGAACTTTAGAGTGACTCCTCGCTCTTTCCCATATGAGCAACTACTGTATCAAGGCCTTGGCATACTTGGCATACAGTCGGCGGACTGTGCCCGTGGCGTAAATATCGTCACCCGTACAGGCTATCGTCATGGATTGCTCACTGCCAACAGCTGCTAGCTTCACGCCTAAGACCCATTATTCAGGCCAAAAACATTTATGACTTGAAAAACGTGCGTGTTTGCTGCGTGCGTGTTTGCTGTGGTTTTAGATGTGACGTCATTTTTACGTCTGAAAAAATGTAGTGTAGGTTATTCCCTTTCGTCTAAATTAATCAAGCCTAATAAAAAGACCATGATGGCGAATTGATGGTCTATAACTAGATGAATACGCTAATTCTGCGACTGAAGGCCTACTATATTACAACTATAGTCAAATATGATATCTTCCGTATGCGACTTTGGAAAGATATGCACTATACATGTTTTATGATAAAGGGGAAGAGAGTTAACCCACATCAGGAATCGATTAAATCGGGTATATGTATAATTGCATTTGCGATCCCATAGCACAGCCTACTGGCAAATTATTAGATAACGTTTTTAGACAACCTGCAAAAATGTATGCACGTCCTAATCGTTCTGTTCTAAAGTTAAACTTTGCCTGTGAAATAGAAGAATAATCGAATGTATTTTAAACCCAACATAACACGTTTTACAATAGGAAGTGTTTCCAGGCAGTAAAACAATACGCTGTCGTGGGGGCATCACGTTTACGTCTCACATCTGCGGAGTGCAGATGTTGCGCTTTGAGAGATACTGCGTTTCCGCGCTCACTGTTTCCGTTTCCACTTTCCAGCAGTCACATACTTTGACAGAACTTTGCATTTTATGTTTGCTATCAGTAGGCCTAATAGCTCTTAAACACGGTGGGTCCAAGTGGGTCTAAACAAAGACACTATACCTTTTTAAAATGGGGGACATCGAGGCGTCTGATCAAGCTCAGTCGGGCCATAGTGTTCTATTGTCGATACTCCCAAGCAAAGAGTTCGCCTCTTCGAAGAAAGGAATGCTGCTTATTGCTGAAGTGGTAAGACGAGTCGTTAATGAGCATATATGGATCAACTGGAAGTTGGCGATTGAGGACTATCTTTAAACATTGTCTATATTATCGAGCGATTCGTAGTTTGATTTCTGATTTTTGCAAAATGCATGGGCTACAATATAGTTATGCTCATAATGCAATATATAGGCTACAATAACTTTTATCAATTTTTAAATGTTTTAAAGTAGACATAGTCATTTTCTATGGGTTAGAGTAGAGATCACTCTCAATGAGCTCATCACAAGGTTTTCATTAGTCGTGGGAGGAGCATGCTTTGCAAAAAAGTTTATAGTATAGCCCATGGGTGTATTATAAGAACATAGCCTGGCCTATATTTCGGAAACGTGTCTCAGTGTTGTCTGTGTTTCTATAAATAAATTGAATGACACTTTGTTTAGGCTACTGCGCAGTAGGCCTTTTCGTTTCACTATTTTGTTCAAGACTTTGTTGTATCAGAAATAACATTAACATGTCCTATAAATATCAGTCACCCTAGCTCGAGCAGTCGAGCTTCTCTGTCGTGAGTTTCAGTTCTTATAGCTGCTTTCTCCTTCATCTTTGTGCGGATGCTTGTAGCGCAGGGCTCTGCAGCCTGACCCTTGGGCTCTGATAGAAAGAACATGTCTGCTAGAACACAGTCTACTCCCACTTTAGTTTAGAACCAGTGTGTCTCATATCTACCGTAATAGGGCATATGGGCTTTGCAGACAGTGGATATGAAAGTAAACTTGTCTCTGTGTGTGTGTGTGTGTGTGTGTGTGTGTGTGTGTGTGTGTGTGTGTGTGTGTGTGTTATAACCATAGTGTTCTAACTGAAATGCCTTTTTGTTTTAAGATACAATCGCTTTAACGGTTTTATAGATTATTGTGTTGTGTTGGCTGTACTGGTTGTATTTCAACACTTCAAATGCATTGATGGACAGAAACAACTCAAAGTATGCCTACTATTCTGGCAGATTGGCACTATTAGTATTAAGGCAGACAGTGAATGTTCTGAGTTTGTATTTACCAAACATTGTTATTATTTGTGTATGTCATTTGTTTTCTCACTTTTAGCTATTCCAAACATATTCATGTCTCATATAATGTTAATACCACAGAATGTCCACTGCTGTTGAACTAACAGATAGCTTATCTTGTGTATTTTGAAATCATACCATTCAAATATGGTACATATTATAGGGGGATAATGATAGATTGGGGCCAAAATGCAGGTATTATGCATTATCTATATGTAAATGCATTTTGCAAAGCTATTATAAACACCTTAATAAGGCATTATTTCAATATTTAAAATTAGAGCGACTCTTTTCTGAGAGCTCCAGCTTCAAACTTAAGCTTAGTTCCTACCCCAAGGCCATATGTCCTCTTTGTAAATGTAATGAGTGCTGAAAAAAATACAAGATGGGTGATCCTTAAGATTAAGTGTAGTTTCTGGTCTGGTGCCATATCCCTTTATGGTTAATTATACAGTATGTCCACCAAACAGTGAATGCCTTATGTGAAGAGAGAGGTTACAGACATTGTCTTGGACCTACATTTCCATGTATTTCCAACTTGGGATGATTTATCATTGTAAAACCATCTTTCTATACTTTGCACATCACTCTGAGAACTCTCAATTCAACACAGTTTGAGACCTATAGACACAGTAGGTGCTGACAGCATTTCAGAAAACCATGGCTACGTGGTTCTTGTTGAAGGTGGGCCAATCACCCGATCATAATGACATCATTAGGGGGCGTGAACGTTTTGTGGGCACAACAAGCCCATATGGCTAGCTGTAGGGTTCATTCAGCTGGATGTGGGGCTCTTCTTATGGCTGGCTGTAGGGCTCATTCAGCTGGATGTGGGGCTCTTCTTATGGCTAGCTGTAGGGTTCATTCAGCTGGATGTGGGGCTCTTCTTATGGCTAGCTGTAGGGTTCATTCAGCTGGATGTGGGGCTCTTCTTATGGCTAGCTGTAGGGCTCATTCAGCTGGATGTGGGGCTCTTCTTATGGCTTGCTGTAGGGCTCATTCAGCTGGATATGGGGCTCTTCTTACGGCTGGCTGTAGGGCCCATACAGCTGGATGTGGGGATTTTCAGCTGCTGGCTGTGGGGTCCCTTCAGCGGCTGACTCGCTCTCATCAATGATTTCTTTGTGATCCTATTATTCTGAAACATCCTTCTCGTCCACTGCTGTCTTCCATTTTCTTCCATTCCACGTACACCCATTAGCTCCAAAGTCCTTTGCTCGTATTGATGGTGGAGGATTGTAGTTGTAGTGACCCACACAAGTGATGTAGATATTAGTTTTGTCCCTCCCCCTATGCGCAGGTACAGTATGAGGGGTACAGTATGAGGGGTACAGTACGAGAAAATAACATGTGTTCCCGCTCTACAGAAGGGAGACAGCTGAGAAAAAAGAGCTGATTGCTTCTCAGTCCTTAGATTCTAACTATGTAACCTACCTAGTTCTATGGTGTGTGTGTGTGTGTGTGTGTGTGTGTGTGTGTGTGTGTGTGTGTTTATGTTGGTCTGTGTGTCTCAGGGTGTCCTTCATACAATGTTCGGGTCAAATTGACCCGAACATAATTGTATGAAGGACATAAATGTATGGGGTCAGTGTAGCATACTGCTACAATATAGTTTTTTTCTTTGATGGGTTTTTCACCATGTCTAAAATAGAGAAAGGAAGAAGCAAGTGGGAAGGGGAGAAGGAGTGAGTCATCTCCAATGTACAGACTTGGCAGAATAAACATAGTCTGTCCACAGCTGTCAGACACGGCTAGCGGAAGTGTGAATGAACCTTAACATTCCCTTAAATAGAGATTTGATCAAATTACTTAGAAGAGCCCGGAATATGACATAAAGGTATAGTCTGCAAACTGGAAGCTAATTCATCAAATATCTTGCTGCATTCCCGCTAGCTTACCCTTCTTGGTGCATGCTGACAAAGTGGTAAACACTGCTCCCAACAACAGTGGCCTAAGCAATGCATGTCACTTTGTGGGGCGGTGCTTCTGAGGGAGTTTGTTCAGATTTTTAAGATGGTAAACGGACTGCATTTATATGGCGATATATACAGCTTTACAGTATTTTGCCTCACATTCACACACAGTGATTGCTGCCATGCAACCAACCATTGGGAGCAGTTAAGGGTTAGGGGATTAGGCATCTTGCTAGATGGTTTGAACCCACAACCTTCCAGCTGGGAGCACAACACCCAGACCACTCGACCATCCTGTTCCCTTGATTTGAGCTTGAAGTTAGCGAGTGTTCTGTAGAGTGACTATCCCTGCCTTTAATTCTCAATATGGTTCTTGTCATTTCAGGCCCTGTCCTTCATTTGCTTCGTGGGTTTTGTGGCGTCTACGGCAGCAGCCTTTCTCACGGCGCCTCTCCTAGAGTTCCTGGCTGCCGTCTTCATGCTGTTTGCTTATTCCACCAAGTTCAATGAGAGATTCAAAGGATTCCACTGGCCCCTTATGGTGATAGCACTCTACAATGGACATGCATGACAATTTATACTGTATACTTTCATCTGTCCCCTAGTTAAAGATACACTCCTCGATTTGTGTCCGGTTTGCCCTTGTGGGCGAAACCATCAAAACATATAACGTTTTTAACTGCACAAGCCCCTCCCCCATACCTGAGTAGGGGGAGGGGCTCACATTCCTTTCTACTTCTCTTAAAATGTGTAGTTCTGGGGAACTATGAAGCAATGTAGTGTAGTGTAACAAAATAAATGCACACTGACTCATTGTGTTGTTTTTCTTTTCAAGGATTTCATGAGATGTGTGAGTGCTTCCATCATATTTTTTATCATCTCCATAATTGCTGTGTTCAAATACTCTGATGGAGCTTCCAAGGCTGCTGGGGTAAACAGATGATAGTAAATGCTACAGATGTATAATATGTTCATGTACATTGTTTCATGGTACTGTATGGACCTGAAGATGACATTCTTGTATGTTGCCTTTCGTTTTGTTCTGTGTTGATATCAGATGTTCTCTTTACAGGTGTTTGGGTTCCTTGCCACTATAGTTTTTGCTTTAGATTTCTACATCATTTTTAATGTCCTGGCTGATTTTCTCAAGCAAGGAGGGGGTACTAACGAAGAGCCAACCAGAAATTCAGGTAAAGAAAACAACAACGTTTCTTTTCACTACTTTGGAAGAAATGTGCAATAATACTGATGCCAGACGTTTTATCTCCCAGATAACTCATCAGACTCCGACTCCAACTGACGCTGAGCAGATCCAGAGAGCACAGTGTTTTTACATCAATCAGCTGCAAAAAAACAAAAACAAGACATTCTGTCCTGTGGGAATATACCGTTAATGTAGGACATACAGTAAGGGTCATTAACAATAATCTAATAATCTAATACATTAGTATGTTTATAAGGTGCTCTAAGTAGGACTTTAGAGCTATAAATGAATTGTACTTGGTTAGAAATGCCAAAGACAACCGTCATCTATCAGTGAGTGAAATGCTCTGTCAAAATATCTGCTTTAGTTGATTGCCCCTGCCGCCATTCTTTTAGGTGTTTTACTGTGCCTGAAGATTCTGACCAATCAGGGCCTCGTTTTCCTGATTGGTCTGGCAAATCTTCCTTGCCTGTCAATCACAGGAATGTTCACAGACATCTACAATAGATTTGTCACAGTGCCTGAGAGGGTTACAATATACACATCCATATTCATTTCATTTGATAACATTTGCATAGAAATATGCACTTTGCAAAGCTAATATATATCCACAGTGCATATCTGTATGTGATCTATTGTTGAATCAAGAGTTCCTGCAGGATGGGAATCTGTGGCAAACAATTTAAATAACACATCATGTAATTCTTGGACAAACATTCTCCTTATGTTGAGAAATCATTAGACACGCACAACTAAAACACTAATTAAACGTTTGCCAATGTTTTACCATTCTTAAGGCTCAGCAATGATATATATGGTATAGTTTAAGTTAGTTTCATCCTCCTATCACACAATATATTTTTGAATGCTATCTTTAACATGTAACTGTATACCCCAGTTTCATAGCAATTAGGTCTATACTGTATCTTATCTCTATAGAAATATTTTAAATTCCTTTTGAGTGCTTGCAGCATTATGTAGGATTCAATAGCATGAGTGTGATTGGAACCTTTGAATACATCATGCTGAATGTCAGGACAATTTATTTCAAAAGGCTTTTGAACGGTGACTGAACAATAGGTTGACTGGTGTACAGTGCCCACTTTTGCATACTAAGGTTTAACTGAACAGTTTTATTTTTATAATGATGTTGTTTGTAGCAGTGCATACAGCAATAATACAATGTATTTTTCTAAAGAAAGCAGATAATTACATTAATATAACGAAAGAAGGCAGTTAACAGTTGCTGGGTGTTTTTTGTCCCTAAAGCATGAAGCTTCTGCTATATTTTGGAAACACTTATTTAGCCTACTGATATGTGAATAGTTTGTTGTTTTTAGAAGTGCCTTACTATTTCTATACCATTTCTGCATGTCATAAGGAAATTCAGATGATTTTGTATATATATTTTGTGCACCATGCCACCACTACTGATGAGAAATTATAAAAATGTATGCACTGTTTTTTGTTTATAAAAAAATTACTAATAATTTTTGACTGAATTTAATGTTTAAAATTTGAACAACATGAACATATTCACTTTAAAGTCTATGACATAAAGGTATTTTCAAGATATCTATAAGCAAAACATGCTCATTGACCAAGTGCCCTTTTTACATTGTATTGGGTCAGTGTCACTAGTGAGATCACGTGTTCAATAGCAGCAATACGTTTTAATAAAATGTTATTATGACATATGACATATTTGCAAGTCATGTCAAAAGTCACATGATACAAATACTGTTAGAGATCTATCTGACAGCTCTACTACACACACACCAGCCTAGGTTTATAAAGTACAGAGGATCTTAGATTACATACAAACATGGGTCTTGGGTTTTCTTTTCTTCTGATGATGTGATAAAGTGAGGGGTCTGGAGTAACCTGACATGCCAGATGGATTGCTTGCCACAAGTCCATCAAAACAGTTTAAAAATGCAGGCACTTTCATTGGATGAACCATCAATTTATGGAAATTATTAAGGTATTAATGTATTAACCCCTGGACTTTAATAACTCCCATGTTCTCACACAGTGATACAGTTTAGATATGCTGACTGCCTGCTCCAAACACCACGAAAAACACTGCTGTTTGCTCAGTTTAGTTTTAGAAATCTTGAAATTAATATTTTAGAAAACAGAATGGAAACAAGTCTGGAAACTCACATATTTTTCCATAATTTTATAAGAGCCTGTAAATGGCTCAAAACAAATGGCTTGCTTTTCCATACTGCATAGGAACCCTGCGACTTGAACGTAAAATGTTTCAATTAATGTATTTGTACTGTATATGACAAAACGCTGATGTGGACAATAGTTTATTTGTATTATGTTAAAATCACTTAACTTAAATGTTATTAACTTGAGCGAGTGCTCATTCAATAAAAAAATAGTTATGTTAGGTTTCATTGTGTACACACAAGTAAAACAGAATTTCACTTTTGATTTAACTCTAAATTCAATATACTGTAGGATGGAAATCGTGACGTTAAAAGCAGTCAAAAGATTTTATTTTGGTCCAATAGGCTATTATACAAGAACATATCATAATACTGTATACTGATTGATATACAGAACACTGTAAGCTGGTATAAAGGGCTTTATGACACTATTTCTATAAATACAATCCACCTAAATATTTATAGAAAATGAGAATAGTATTTTGAAATGCAAGATTTTTGCAATAAGCACTGTGTACATCTGTTTAACCACTCCAAAACCATTTAGTCCATAAATAAAATGACTTAATCATAAATAACATTTCATTGTCCTTTCAAACACATCCTTCATTAAGTAAACAAAGGGACATCAAAACAATATCAGCGTTTATACCCTTATTGAAATACATTGTGTAAGTAATATAACCATAGTTTAAGTTAATGTACTTAGTTATGTTTTCTGTCAAACAATGCCTTTGACATCAGGCCATATAAAGAATAGCTCAGGTGGTCATTTGAGTCAGATATGTACAACACTCAAACACGCAATAGAGGTGTCAATTAATAACACACGCACACACACGTGCGCACGCACACACGCACGCACACACACACACCTAGTAGATATTAAAATAAGCATTCCTTCTTTCATCCTAAAAGACAGCCAGTACCTTTCATGATGAAGCCTTCTTGACAAATACTGTCAGTGGACGGTTAAGGAATGTTAAGACATCATTAGTGTTTTCTCAAAAATCACAATAGCTGCATTTTGGATTGATAGCAGTGATAGTATGCAGTGTTACATGGTGCTGTAAATGCTGTACATTAGTTATATAACACAAACTCCTGGTATCATCCCATCTACAGTAACTCATAAATTGTATTAAGAGTCAAATTAAACAATTATGGGCCTCAGTCTTGACACAGCCAAAGATATCCATCACTTTTAAGAAGCACAATAGGTGGAGGCACCCTGCGGACATCAAATGGTTGTGAATTTTAGTTTTCATAAATTTGTTTTAGGCATTACCTGAGATAAATAAGCACTGATCATTAATTTTTCATCTTAAAATGTACCAAATTATTAACAATTATTAACTTCCATTTCTATACTACCCTGAGCCCAGATGTAAAGTAATAAGACACTTGATAATTCATTTTCTCACCAAATCATCAGGACAATGCAGGTAGGAGTGTTATCTGTATATTGACAGAAGAAATACAGTATACTCATATTTTAACACATTCTATAACTACATATTAAAAATCCATTCATATTTTGACTACGTTTTTTTCTGTTAAGAGCAAATATACTGTACATTTGTTCCACTACATTCTGAGGGCATACACAGTTTAATTTGGTTGTTTGATTGTCAGTACCAGTAATGTGGTTTTAATAATTCAAACGATCTATTTACAGCATGTATTTTTAACCTTTATATTTGGTGAAAAAATTTAATAAAATACAAATTTGAAAGAAATTCATGATTGTTAACAGTTTAAGATAGAAACACATATTCAAGTCAAAACGTATGTTAACATATGTAATAACCACACATTATTGTGAGTAACAGCAGACGATTTGTCTTGGGAGCTGTATTCATTACCACTGTGACAATGGCCCCTAATCCACTCTGGTACACTACCAGCCATGACGGCACCTGGTACCACTACTGTACGTTACGGCGATCCTTGACGCCCAATCGTATGTCGTCCGTCACAGTATAAGTGAGCAAGCAGGTTAGAGAGATATCTACAATCATGACT
Organism: Forbesichthys papilliferus; assembly: GCA_025399855.1. Classification (NCBI taxonomy): domain Eukaryota; kingdom Metazoa; phylum Chordata; class Actinopteri; order Percopsiformes; family Amblyopsidae; genus Forbesichthys; species Forbesichthys papilliferus. The sequence goes on along the minus strand of JAODOY010000018.1, from coordinate 2,026,428 downwards.
AAATGAGATCCACTCAATACCAACTCTGCAGTCAGAACAGTACGTATCAGTCACTAAAGCTGAATATTCCACAGCACACACCTGCCGCTGTGAAACGAGGACTTCTAGCAAGGAGTTCCAGGCGCAGGGAAGTCTAAGGATATGGGAAATTGCCATCAAGTTGCAGTGCAGGATGGAGGGCGTCACCTATTGATCTCTTGGATGAAATTCAACGCCGTTTCGCTGGCAGTGTTCTGCTTAGCCAGCTGCTGATGGCGCGAGCAGCCATTTTCTTATTGTATCCACATCAGGTGGCCTTGTGGACCTGTGTGTCCGCCCTTAGGCGAGCTCTGGCCGCGTCTCCACCTCTCCGCGAGATGCCGTGCGTGCTCTCATATACTCGCTCTGCGCAGTCCCCTGGCAACCGAGGCCAGTCCGATGCCGCCGGACTGACAGGAAGGTGTTCACGCCATACACGCACGTCACCAGGAAACCAAAGATCTATTTGAAGAGACATAGTATGTAATATATACCCATTATCTACCACAAGGGGGCAGTAGTGGTCCAGAATGTCTATTATAGGGACAAAAACAAATCCAAACTGTAATGAATCATCCTCCTTAACAAGTCACTTTAGCTAGCGAAACAGGATCAAAGCAGAATATTTTAAGTCTAACTGGTTCTTAAGAGCTATTTACACTACTTTCAATTATTTTATAATTCTCCCCCACTCTCCTCCAGTTGAAGGAACTGCCCTTACTACAGTGCTTTAAAATAGCTGACATGGTTTAGTGAATTCATATGGCTTAAAATTGCTTTTTTCTTTAAACTTATACCATATGTTTGTTACACCGCCGTGCTTCGCCATGCCTACTTACCAATGCTGCTATTTCAGCTCCAGTGTTGTGGTTAATACAGGCCAGCACCAGGGAAGACAAGAAGAAGAGGATGGTGCTGGCAGCATTGTTGGCCAGGTCCTGAAGCAAAATGCACAAACACTGTCACAGTTGGACCGCATCTTAAACCCTTTTCTACAGGTCTTCTCGTCACCCCCCCCCCCCCCCCTTCCACCTCTCCACCATGGGGGCTCAGGCCTTCAGTTGCTTTGCCCCGAGACTCTGGAACCCCCTTCCCCTCTGCTCCCTTGAGGGATGGGTTAAATGCAGAGGATCAATTTTGTTACATGTATGTGTATGTGACAATAAAAAAGTCAAAATGTAAAAGTCGAAAATGTTGTATATAGATCTTTATATTTGCCCATGTACCCGTACAATGTAGGAGGTACATGAGTGTTTGAAAATGCATCCTGAAAACAACTACTACAACTACTACTTAAACCTTTGCTTTGCTTAGTGCCTAGACCCTGCCAGCTCTATGGCTTGAGAACTTTTAAACAAAGTAAGTTGAGTTGTTTGAGAATGGAGTTCTCAGCATGCCTGTGGCACAGGCAGCCCTCATGACTAGACGTGTGACTGGAATTACGCTAGACATGGTACTGTCACATGACAAACTGGGCCGTACACCCCCTCTACCACCCATCACACACGCACTTTGACAAATACACTGACCAGTACTACAGTTTGTTGGGCATGCCACTACTGGTGCAATAATTAAAAAGTAACATGATCAAACCCTTCTCCTGGGTTTGAAACTCATCTACAGCGTCGTGTTAATGCATAATCATAACTCTGGGTTGCAGCAGCCAAACACACACACGGGCACTCATGCACGCACACACACACACACACACGCGCACTCATGCACACACACACACAATCACACGTGCACACACCCTACCTACAGCGGAGGGTTCATAGCTTGGTACAGAGTGGTTACATCCTTGACTGTATATCAGTCCATGCCTGTCCCTCCAGCCGACCCCAGTCGGTCTCTGCTACAGTCATTCCCACATTCCACATCCTAACCAGGCCAGCACTCTGTAAACCTTTAAATAACACACACAAACCACACGCTCTCTGCAAAGACATCAATACTGGCCAGGGTTTTCTATCGTACAAAGTTCTGACTGTTTGTTGTGCTACAGCATACTGAACACATCTGTGTAGAAATTAAATACTGATCACAAAGGGGTACTGGTAAAGCTACACATTGGTCCATCCTTACATGTACATTGACCAAGAAAGGCTCTGTGAACAGCTAATCTGTGAAGATGTCCATAATTTAGTGAGATGATGCTTAAGAGCAACTCTCTGTTGACACAAACCCACATACACACATGCCACACACAAACACTGACAGTGTATGTTTGAGTAGTGGTTTTGAGCAGTAAATACCAACATGCTTTTCTTCCAGAAAGAAAATAAATGGATCGGGAGTTAAAGTTATAAACTGGCAGGCTTAATCGCCATAGCAGTCCATAACACCATACAGTATAACAATTGCTAACAACTACTAACAGCTCACACCCCATTATCCAATTATCTATTTTGTCCAAGAAATGCCAATCACTTAAAACCACCCAAACTGGCAATATTGCTAAACTGGTGTTAAGGCCTATATTCCCTCAGGACTACCAAGAGTATCATAGCACTGCAACTGGAGGGAAGAGGACTGCATAAAACAAAGGGGTAATGATTAGACTACAAAATGTTAACTCATAAGAGCAGCTTTAAATGTTGTAGTATGTGATGCACCACTATACCTAGCCTTAAGCTTAAATAAACTTAGGTCAGAGAGTACCTTATCTCAGTTGGTTTAAACTAGCCATGGGTCAGCTCCCAGCTCCTGGGCCATGCAGTATATGTTGCTGCTGTTACACAAACTGTGGGAGGCCCATCCCTGTACTCCCTCTATACAATGTCCACTCTCCTTTTCGGGAATATGCATATAAATACATAAGTAAATGTGTAGCAAAGCAGCCATTGCACCAATTTTAGACACCGTATAAAAAGATGTTGAGTTTGAGGAAAACAAGGAGCTTTGGTGAATTATGCCAGCGGTACTCTAGCAGGAATCTTTCAAATTGCCAACAATGTGAGGTTTTAATATTTCAAGCTAAGTTTGTGTATAGTGTCACCCTAGTGAGATACAGAAACTGTAAAGCTCGACTCCAAATTTAAAAAGCGGTGTGGTGTTTATAGTGTGAATGCTTTAATATCATTAAATGAGAGGGTCTTCTCTTTAAAGACAGCTCTCAATGAATCATGTAATAATATAACTAGAAGTTAATGCCAAGCCAATACGATTATTTAGTCAGTTATTCACTAATTTGCATCATTACACACTCAATATGATAATAAAACAAAAAAACAACTTTTAATTTAGTTAAGTAAGTATTTCTAGGGGTTGAAAGCACAGCATCGCATTGAAAACCATAATGAAATCTGATAGCTATGTTTGGATTTGAATCCCTTGACTTATCAGTTGCTTTACGGGAGTATGCACATGTAAGCTAATTTTCCACTCCAGTCTGTAAAAGATACCGTGTTGCAGCCCAGAAAACGCCAGTGTCTGCGTGAGTAGGCAAATACTTGACGGCAACCAGTATTGGCTGGGGAATTCCGACCACTTTATTTTCTTACAGCTGACGCATCATATTTTCACTGCCATCTCTAATTCCCCGTTTAAAAAGAGACGATGTCTTGTTGCCTATATTTGATTTTAATGTGCCTTTTTTCCCCACCTGTTTGGTTTTTTATTTTTGACTGAGGAGAAATCCAAACAAATCATTCCTGACCATCCCCTGGAGCAAACACTTCCATGGACTATCTCATCACAATGTCCTATGAATAAACGGTGTGCGTGTTCCTACCGTGAGGGTCCAGTTGATGTGTGGGACCTTGGTGTTCAGGTTGAGGCTAAAGATGAAGAGGAGGACCCCTGTCACCACAAACGCACTGCAGCTGACAAACTCAAAGAAGTAGACCCCTCCGCAGGGAGAGCACATCATGATAGTCTCTATGCAGATGAATGCAATGAGTGACAGGACCTGAGGGAGGAGACACGTCAAGGATCAAATATTGACAACACACGTAGACTGTAAAGTCCTTACCACTCATGAACCCATGGGCTAGTTTTATGGACAGCACTTCCTCTGTAGCGAACTGTTTATCCATGGAATCCAGACCCTCAATAAATTCCCCTTCTCTGTAGAGTCTGGCTTCTTCCAGTGATCCCATCCTTATTCCATTGTCCATCACTGAACCACAGTATGGGAAGAATTTGCTATGCAAGTACCGTAATCAACTGACAACCAGCTACACGTTACCAAAACACATTACTAATCAACCAGGAGTTTTGGCCTGGAGCAATTCAAGAGCCAGTCATAACACTGCCAATGCCACTGTAAAATGTCAAAGAACCTAACCAGCCCAATATAAACCGGTTTTGACTAGATTAAGGTCTAACATTTTTCAGTATGAAATATTACAGTGTCAGAGGACAAATCACAATGACACTACACTGAGATGTCCTAAAATCCCACATTTAAGTGTAAAATGATAATGTGAATGGGATAACTGTTTTTACATACATTATAGCCAGCCTCACAACAGTTTGGTGCACATTTATGGTCAATAGAAGTAAAATCTAGGCACTGTAAACATTTATAGAAAATATAGTATTCTATATACCATGAACTTTTCAACAGCAAACCCACCACCTTTTTCCTCCAGTTTAATGGCCTCTTGCTACCATTTCCCACAGGCATGGTCTAGGATAGATTAACTGTCAACAACGACCGCTTCTGAGATTATATTTGTCCTCAAAATGTGCTTCTTCCCAACATAATCAATGGTATAAGAAGAATGAACTCAATGCAAAGCTTCAGTAATTACCTTCAATTATCCATAAACATTTTTTTTTTAAATCTCATCATGAACATATTTTTTAAATGGTTTATGTATAAGTGAGGCCAGAACTTAAATAAATAAAGAATATGCTGTATTACAGCATGTTTCATGCTACACTGCACTGTTTGAGGTCCGTCTGAGAAAGTAGCTGGATAGATATATGTGACAGAAATACAATTGAAAGGAAACTGAATCTGGCAAAACTGTCTGAAAGATGATGTCAATTCACTTGATAATAGAAGGCTTTCCCTGGGGGCTTCCTGTAGCAGGTGTGAGCCTGTCTGGGGAGAAAGGGGACTCACATAGCTCCATGTCAGCTAATCGTTCATACTACACATCTATTGTAAAGAGCAAATTAAGAGAATATCGTGATAAAAACAGACAACTACAGCCTATACAGAAACATAATCATATATAAACATAATATATTCATCGTATTGTAAACAATAAGATGAACATTCACATACACTGATGTAGCGCTCATATACAGTATGTAATGCTATTGTGTTAAATGTTGTATGCCACCCCAGAGGACATCCATGGCTTGCTGTCTGTCTCTACACAGGAATAAGTAATGCTTTAACCATAGGAGACCACACTGACATTTTACAGCATCTGGTAACTTAATCAGGATACACAAACACCACTCCATAATACTTTATTATTTCTTGTTAAAGAAACACCAAAGGGCTGAACAGCACAATTTAACATACAGGGTATAGCTCGCTAACATCTTCATTGCCAATGAAGAAGCCACGCGTTGCTCTCCAGGAGCATGAAGAATTTGCCTAGCTTAGCAGAACTACAACGTACAGTATCACTGCATTGCTCAACTATGTAAGCTAACTGTCCATGTAAAAAGGTTAAAGCTTGACGAGCGCCACTAAACCTTTCAAAGGCAGGGCCTGCTATCAGTAGAGTAGACACACCCTGATCATATTTCATTTCACTGACACTTAAAGGAATGGTGGCATGGTTCTGTGTACAGTGGCAAGGTGAAATGCTGACTAATGCAAGTGAAATTGTGCATTCTACAGAAACAACTAACAGAGACCTCCCTGGCCACCACAGCGGGCAACACAGAACTTTCCCTAATGAAAACAGTGTGCAGCCATGGTAACATGGTACATACCTTAGTTAATTACATTCTAAACTAGATTTATTCAGCATTATTATACACTGCATGTAGAAATATTCTTGATAATGTAATTAAGTATGAACATAGGGTATGAAGGACAAGGGTTCAACTTGTTTAGCTGTGAGAGATGTCTGATTAGGCCTACTGATAATATGACATACGCCTTCCAGTGAAACCTGCATGTTATGCAACAATCCTCTCTTCTCTACCTTTTTGATACGTTGTGGTTGGCGTTGTCTTCACATGGAGTACACACAACAAACTACAAGGTTAAATTCCAGCATGCACCATTAACTCCACAGAACTCCTTGCTTATGCATGCTCAAGGAATCGTCTGTGACAGGTATATAAAATGTAGGCTACTAGATTAACATTTCCATCTGTCTATATAAACACTAACAGAAAAAATGAATAAATCAAGTGGCCAGAGCGGTCCAAAAAAGAGACATGTTCAGGTCTACTCTAGCATACTGTAATTAATATTAGACAGCATTAATGCATGACATTCAAAAGTCCTGCCCTGACATAAAGCAGCACTCTACTCAGTCACATTGGAAAAGTAAATATTAGAACTGAGAAAGTGCAAACAAAAAAATCTACAAAGTATAAAGTGAACTGTCAATAAGGCCTGACTACCAGTAGAAATGTATGAATTGAATGTGTGAGAATGTCCCTCTACAGGTTAAAAACAGAGTAGTGCCAGTTAACATGGCTATCTCACATTTTTAATGAGTGATATAAAAAATGGCATCCTTACACCATAATGTCTGGGTTCTAGTAGTAAACCTCCGCCTCCCATATTGACATATTGCTGTTGACAAAACAAGCAATGCTTTTCAATGCCTTCACATTTTGCTATATTAGAAAAGTACCTCAAAATATGCAGCACAAACACCAAAGCTACTATATGCAAGGTCCTGTGACGTTAAAGAGAAGGTAATTGCCTAGTCCTTCCTGTTTGTGAATTCACGGATAGATCATAGATGACTGTAGTCAGGTAAATGTCACACGTGTGCGCAAAGGTTCAATATCACGTGAGTTTGTTATTGTAATAATAATGCATGATGCTGTGTATAAATGCGTTAATTAATGATATAAGATAACGATATGAAGGATAAAAAATAAGGTCTCAAACACTGAAGAGATTATCGTATGCTATAGGCCTACGTTTAATATGGGAGCACTAGAAGAAGATATGGTAGTTTAAGACAAGCACCTTCAGAGAGAAACTGAATGCAGTGAAACCCCAAATTAAGCAGGACTGATATGTCATCAAAGTTTGCTAACATTTGTGCTTTTACTTGGCTTCTGATCTATGCACAAACCCTATTAGCGTTAATTGCGCGTTTCCTTTGTTTCAACATTTTCCTGTTCGGTAGCCTATTGCTTGGTAGGCTGTGTGTGCAGGCAGAGTGTGTGCTACTAGTGGCTCAGCCGTAAGTACAGTATAATTGTTGATCTTCTTGGTGAAGTTTAATAGTTTTGGGAGTTAGTTCAGCTTTGTTGTTGTTCTGGTTCATATGTCTATTCCTAAGAAACAGGAAACGGTGTAGTCTGCCAAATCCTGGAATGTTTTTGAATATAAAAAAACAATATTAATAGAGAATTAGATGGCTCAATCACTAGACAACCCCATATATTTGACACATTTCTAATAGCCTACACATCGATTCAGTGTAGCCTAAAAACGTTTCAGTGTAGTATGTTACTGATGCATGCACTTACATATGTATAGGATGTGACAATTTATAACACTTAGCAAATAGGGAAGAGCTGCTTGACTGTAGACCACAAAACGTTTATTGTAAGATGTAATTAATTAACCTCTTTATCCCACGGCGTGCTGGCTGCCTGGGCAAACTATTTAAGTAATATCTAGCCTAGAAAAGGGGGGAAATACAACGATGCGTCACACAGGCTACTTACCACTTCAACCATCTTTAAGATACCAAATAATGACTTCAGGTACTCCATGTCGCACCTTATCCCTCCCAAAACGCTCATTGAATGTACTGGCTCCGTGGTCGGCTGGTAGGGGCTGCTCGCCCCGGAGATCATGGAGGTGTTGGAGGCCTCGCCATCAAACCCCTCGCCTTCTTCGGTGGTCCTCATGGTGACGATGAAATAGCGCACGCAGAAACTTTGGTTGTGTAGAGGTTATGGTAAATAACCTATAGTCCTAAGTACTCATTTATTTTGACCTACCCAATGTCGTCGTGGTGCAGAAAGCACAATTGGTTCCATACAGCCTGGTAGTGAATGAAGCAAACAAACCAGACATTCCACTTTTGATCGTCTCTCCATATGCGATCGAAACACAGTTGGCTCCCCGTACCACGTAAACCGTTCCAGTTAAAACATTGCGCGCAAATAGACGACAGTGTATTTTTATCCCACCGACTCCTTTCTCGTAGGTACAATGTTCTCTGGTATTTGCCTCAATTCGGATCAGTTCTCAATACGGGTCACTTGTTCGCTTTCCAGTGTCACTTTATTATGGACGATTCTGGCAACTTGAAATATACGAAATCCTGTACGTCCTATGAGTGAGATACAAATGCACAGCATTCATAAACATAATAAGACAGAAAACGCGCAATTGTTTTCGAGAAAAAAGGCCATATTGTAAACTTTAATAGGATAGTGTAGCCCTCTACAATAGGCTATGCTGCTGTTGGCTAGTACGTTGGATCAAGTTATATGCGTAGGATGCAAATCAAGCTTGTCCCCGCCCCAAAACTGCATTCCTGTATGGACGTTTTACAAATTACCAATTCCAAAAAAAATCCCACTTATTACTCTAACTGAAACCACACAGACGTGTTTACGCTTCGACGATTGCTGTAGGGTTGTCGTTGTCCATACCATACCCTTTTATGATCACAGCATGGCTTCTGTAGCACCAAGCCTGGTTAGCCTATCATCGGGCCGTGCATGTTACGCGGCGTGGGAGACAAAAGTAGAATATCGGGATTTGGACTACTGGTTTTCCACTATTGATTGAGACAAGGTGCCCTGTAATAATGTACCATACCTCCCTACCCAAATGTACTCTATGCCATTGGCATGCAATTAAGCTAAATGCCAGGAAAGATAATTTGTATTAGATGTGTCGAGATCTGAAAGTCACATGTTCAGGATAACATAACGGCACTGTAAAACGCATGTACACGACTGCCCTCTTGTGGCTAAGAATAGATCAGGTTTAGAAAATATTTTATCGACATGTTGCAGGAGGTTTATTTAATATAATTATTAGCCTAAAGAATGGCATTAGTTTAATTTTCATTGTAAGTTTCTACTATAGACTAATTCATAGATTAGCCTATAATTGCCTTGGCATATTGGAATTAACACATTGTTATTGAAAGTAAAATGAACTGAAATACATATTCCACTGAAATAATGATTTCTATAACTAAATATTTGGTTTCTGGAGTAATAACAAAAGACAATGAGCCAGAAAATGAATGTGTTTGTGAACAATAAATCCAAGCAAGCCCAATTAAGGCTTTTTTTCATTTCTTTTATTGAAGTCATGACTGACAGACATTTTCCGTATCTTTGTCTGCACATGAAGCTGGATTACAAATTGCTGTTCGAATGCTGTCCTTAAATAATACAATCAAAAATGTTCTAAATTTGTTCCAAGAAACAAAATGTCAGCCATGGGGTAAATGTGTATATCCTGAATGAGAGAACTGGAAGCAAAAGTTGTGTCTCTAGATGTACATTTTCAGTACAAGGCGATTCAGATATATTAAAGATCTAAGAGTAATCATTTTTCCATTTGTTTGATTACTCAAACTTGAGTACTTTCCAATCTTAATAAAAAAAAGCAAGTGATAATTAGAAGCCAAACAGCATGAAAAGCACTTAGATCCACTCAGCACGATACCAATTTCTGTAAATGTAATTTTGATTAATCCGAGGTAAAAATTAGTGTAGTGCATCGGGTTAAGGAGCTAGCATGACATTACAGAACCCATAACCAAAACGCATCTAGGAAAGGAAGAAAAAAAAATACATACACACATTCTCAGCAAAAATGTAACACCAGAAGGGCGATACATAATGGCAAGAGGACAAACCTGGAAAACAATGGCCATTTATTTGGCTTATCTGGATACTTTTCATAATAAATTCCTAAACCCGCCATGCAATTTCTAGTGACAAGGATTTACACAAAGTTCCACATCAACCCCCATGGACAATGGTCATATAAAACACATTTCTAAAGAGAATGGAAACTAAGGGCACCTTGCATTAGTGAAGCTGCAATGTCGACATAAATAACACAAATGTAATGTGTAAGTAAACCTCTGCTAACAAATGTTCACTAAATATTCTAAAAGGCAGGAATATACAGTATGCATTCTGTATATTAAACTCCAACAGTGTCTGGAGGAAAGTGCTTATCCAATATATGGCCTCCTCAACACCCTCCTAGTTTTGTGCTTCAACAAGTTATACAAATTCCACCCAATTAAGATTAACATTTAGCACTTAAATTTTACTGAATGGAAATCCAGAGGTTCTAGTATAATTGTGTCAGCAGATTAGGTCATTCGAATATTAAAGTAGACTCAGCACACACGTGGTCTTGTGGTTATTCCCTTAGAACAAATTAATAGCAGTAAAGAAACTTGAATCCTATATTTTAGTAACCGATTAAGAGCTAAAGCAAGTATCTACCAAAAATGTTAAAATCCTCCCTGTTGGTGGATACAGCAGAATAATATTTACTTGCTGATAATGTACAACTACATCAAGCACACAAAAAACTGATAGTATGAATCTTTGGTTCTATGTACCAATTTAATAAATTCTCCTTTTACGTATTTTTTAAATGTGTGTTTTGTAGATGACAAGTAGCTGCACCATTCAGTATTATCATGACTTGTGTTACTGATTTAATATTTGCGTAAGGATATGGGCCTACTGGTACTTTCTAAATTTGAGCATTACCTATCAGACTAGTTTAATTGAATTAACTTGATTAGCCATGGGGTAAGTACACCATAAAACCATAAATAACATTGCAGATTATTTGACATGGTACAGAAAAATACTTGCTATATTAACAGGTGATAGAAAATAAACAATTAATAAACCTCATAAGGTGACAAAGGCTTATTTATCACAAGAGTGACCCTGTATATAAAGGCAGGGAGCTCAGAATGACAACATTGTTAACTGTACATTGAAGGCAGAAGTCAACATTTAAAAATCATACTTGAAAATCACAAAACAATAACATTTGACTGGAAAAATAGATCTCCCACAATGAAAGTTCTACTCAAACTACTGATGTAGAAATAGGGAATGTTTCAACTTAAGCATACAAAGTAGTTTTGAAAATAAGAAAACCGTGCTGACAGATATTTAAAGTTCTGTCACTAATTTCATGAAAAAAATTAATCTAATGGTTTACGTTTTAGCCACAAATAAATTGTATAAACCACATTAAGTGTTCACAACTGGGTTACAGTAAATATCAGCAGCTCCATATCCTTATAGTTTAAAGCCATATTGCTAATTTTCTAAATGGAGCAGTCAACTGTGCTACAGAAACCATCGTTCTGAATTATTACAGACCACAGGCTTGTCGTACAAAAAAAGAAATGTAAAACAAAATAAATTACTTGACTGATGAGAAAAACCTTCAACCTTGGTGGTGCTACAGTGCATTTCCACTTAATGTAGGCAAGCACGTCTACTACGAGAAACAGCGAACTGTGCCAGGCACTTGGGAGTTATACTATGAAAGATGCTGGCCAAAAGCCTCCCAAATCATACACACCAACACCTGTGGCCAAAAGTAGCACTCCTGCTGCAAACGCTAAGCCGATCCAAATCAGTCTCATTTAACGAGAGACCTTTTTCCTCAAAATGTCGATACAAGAATTGCATTTTGTACAAAAATTCAAACCAAAGCTTGAATAGCAAGTTTATCATTATATATTTACAGAATCCTTCGAGATGACTAGGGTTCACACAGGGATGGACAAACAACATAGTAAGCTATCAGTTATGCTCATGATATCAGAGGCATTTTGACAGGTTATGCGGTGTAGCTAAATGTTTCCTTAAACCATTAAATATTGCAGGGAAAATAATAATAAAAAAAAAGTTGTATAAATACGTCAGTATCATGTCCAACATTGTGTTTACATACTGTACTAGATATGCTCACAAGTACTTAATTATTTTCATCTGAATATATTTAGAGTTTAAATATTTCTCCAATTACAACCAATTTCCTTCCAGTAGTTTAGTGGAACAAGAGGCCATAGGATCCCACTCTCTTTCAAACTCATAAGTGGGGTGCTCATTTGGGAGATGCTGAAGCTCAGACCCTCTCCCAGGGTGTATCCTTTACATTTGCAGAGAGAATCAAATCTGTACTGAAAACCACCCACCTCAGCTGTTCTCCCATCATCTGAACACAAACACCCCCAATCATCTGATAGCATCTTAAGCTCATTCCCCTGCAACCGTTGTCTGTATGCTCACCGTTATTTACATATTGAAATTTGGTCATTTTTTAACTGTTGTTATGCTCATTAAATAAGCGCTTTGTACTTTTCCAGAGTATGTACGCAATGCAATACAGCTGTTTTTTTTGTTTTTTTGTGGCCTTCACGCTTCGCTCTCCGTCGACGGTACGTTGTTCGCTGAAACCATGGAGTCCGGTTTGCGAGTCATCCTGTCCAACTCTGCCTGGACATCAGTCAAACCCGGCTTCTGCCCTTGGGAAAAATAAATGGGAGACAAAAACCCAGAAAGTAATCTCCTGTAGCTTCTGTGTGTGCGTTCCAGTAATGACAGACTGCGACAGCCAGCAAGCATATGGATGGTAGGGGTTTGGATGGTGAAGCTGTCCCATGCTAGATGCTGGGGGTCAATCGACACGCATGCAAGATAAATATTGTTCAGACAATAGTGTAGAAGATGTTTTCATGCACATTCTTTCTGGTTTGGCTCCAAAGATGCATGTGAACATTCTGTAGCTCAGGCCTGGACCATAAATGAAATGCAAGTACACACGTTAATGTAGTGTTTCCTTGGCTATTCTTTGCGTACCCCCAGCTGTTAAATGTATCCGCTAACATAACTACATTAAACTGACTAAACTCTCCTACTAGAAATTAAATGAGACTTCCAACATTAACAGCTGAGTTACTCAAACAAAAGAAACATGTTAATGAAATGGATATTACGGTGTTAACAGCTTGATGCGGAATGAGAATCTTGTTTGTGATGCAATAGTTGCATAGTTCCATGGAAATGAAGGTTTCATGCATATAGGCTTTTCACCAGTTGTTCCAGATGTTGAACGTTCTGGGGAAGGTCAAACAGGGTGTGCCCCACTCCTTCCTAATTTTATTTGTTAGACTGTAGAGATAAATCTCAAAACAAAAAGTGTGGTCTGCAAGAACTGGCCATGTGTTCAACTAAATTGTGCATTTACTGACATAAATTTTATTTAAAAAAAAGATAGGACTAGTGTGACTTAAGAAATAGTTAACCTGTGGTGAATGGAGACATCTTTGAATGCATTGCGAAGGGTTCGGAGCGGTACCTGTTTTTTTGACAGACCCCTGAACGCCAGTTCCGACTGCTCCAGTTCCCGTGCCTGGGCTTCCAGGGGAGCCGGTCTTTTTACTCAGCAGGCTGTTGAAGAAGTTAGCCAGCACTCCCTCATTGGCAGCTGCCCCTGGACACAAGGACATTTCACTTAAAGCCTAAGCCACATTGTCTGTACAACCCCCATTCTAATTCTGTAACACACTTTAGTGACAATTACAGCTGCATCAAAATGCATTTTTATCAGCACACCCAGTCACTTTACTGCAATATATATCATGAATGTTATACGAGGCTGGAGTCAGGTGTTTAAGAATAATACATTAATATAATAGATGTTCTTAAGTCTGTCATAGCTCATGTAGCAGACAATGTTTTCCTTTTCACACTGGTTTATATTTCACTGTGAATCAACGGCCTAAACCCCCCCCCCCCCCCTCACTATGGGCACCCAGTTCAGTATTTCAATCACCTGTAAGACCACCCATGCCTGAATGTTGACAGGGCTAACATAAACCTAATTCAACCCAGGAAATGATCCTCATGCTGGAGTTCACCAGCCTCCCTGCTGTACTTACGGTAGAGAAAATTCTCAATCTTGCTTCCCAAACAGGGAGGGGGCCAGAAGGCATACGATAATATATGGCTGCCTTTATGGGTGCAGTATCAAAGCAGCTTTAGAATAACATTAACATTGTTCAAAACACCCCTTATACGCTACCACAACAATTGTGAATATATTCTGTGCATGACCGGAAGAGATAAGTCACTAGACACCAATTACCTTTCATGTTAGGGTCAGGTTTTTTGACAGCAGCCATCGGCGAGCTACTAGTCACTGCAGGTTGACCAGGACGCCCTACGGGCCTGGGTGAACTGGAGGCTGGCCGTCCCGGAGACTCCTGGGACACAGAACAGGGGAAATGAGTCAAACACATTTTGGTTAAGTGTGTTACATGAGCACTATCACCTATGCCTTGCTAAAAGGATGTTACGACAACTTACAGTTGCTCCTCTTGTTGGCGTGGCTGGTTGTTTCGCTAGCAAAGACTGGAGAGAGATGGGACGAACACAAAACGACATTTTCAAAAGGCCGGCCTTTAACCAAAAATCTAGAAAGACTGACATCTATTTGTTAATAGGTAATAATAGTAATCTGGAGTTGGCCGTATCAAATGTATTGACAAATATAGATGGCAAATTCATGAAAGAAGCGATTGAAAGCAAGCATAGCTATGATCACCAATGGGACTACATACAAAAACATAATTGTAGACAGACACATACCTGTTGTTTCATCAGGAATACCTGCTCATCTTCTGCATTAATCTCCTTATCATGGACAAGCTATCAAAAGAATACACAAAAACAAAAGCATGAATCAAAAGTCAATCAATTACCTATACAACACATTTTGTGTTGAGTGTTGCACTCCTACCTTTCGTACTGGGGGCTTTGTGATGAAATCTTCAAATGGATCTTCAGGTCTGACTGTTGTCAAGTTTTCATGCAATATTCCAATTTTCTTCTCATTATCCCACCCAGCTGGACTGGAAGGAAAATATTTGATATATTTGTTTATGCACTAATCAGTACTAAATCAAAGGGCTTTGGAAGATGGTAAAGGCTTTACTTACATGAACACTGCATCCTTCTCCACCACTAAGGCAGGCGTGCTGAACTGGAACTCGTAGATTTTATGGACTATGTATTTGTAAAGCAGGTCCAGATTTTTCTCCTCTTTAACTGAGGTGTAAATAAGGCCAGCTCCATCTGGTAACTTGTGTTAAGGCATAAATTGTTGAAGGGGTGAGTTGGGGAAGGGGAAGGGGGGTTGGCCACACAGGAAATAATGCTTTTCAATCAAGGATACACTGTAAACAGAACTGCCTGATATGGGCCTGGATGAAGTCAAAGTGCTCCTCTCTATAGTCATGCTCCTTTTCCAACACGCTGATGGCGTCGCACTGAGAACAGAGAAGTAGAAATTAGGTAATCAGAGGTGCGTTCAGAAATGACGAACATAGCGAACGTTTACAAACAGTTTTGCATTTGCATTGTGTTCGCCGCGAACAACGGTTTGAGGAGGCAGTTCTCGGCGAGCACGTGTTAAAGCTGGACGAAGGGTGGCGGTTTAAGTCTGATATTTTTGGAATGTTTACACAAATCCTTCAAAATTCAAGTTCAAAGCAAACATGGTCGTGACGAACACTCGCCACTGTTTGCCAATTCTGAACGCACCTCAGCAATTACAGTGGACACGGAAACAAATGCCCGGGTTTTCATGTTGGGATATAAAGAGGATTAGCTGTAGCTAAACATCTCTTCGCTGAACTCCATCCGAGCCCACATCATCCTACGTCCTCCCTGCAACTCTATTCATTTCATGGCATGGCATGTCACCGATGCTTCTGCGACCACGACCTCTGTCCCTTGAGAAGAACACGAGCAGTAAACCTCAACTGGCAGCAGTGCCCCACCTGGTCCCTCACACAGCACTGCACCTCTCCATAACGACCACTAGGTGGGGAGAGACTACAGTGGGAGCACCGGCTGAGCGTGAGCCGGAGAGCCCCAAGCAGTCACTTCCTCAAATAAAACACCGTCACACATCACAGCCCGGTTAAACATGCAGGATCCTTGCATTTAATAGACAATACACTGGAAGTTATTCATGTTACCTCAAGTACCAAAAGACATTGAACAAACGTTGAATGAACGTCACCTGAACAATTACATCTCATTCTAAATGTTTTTCTGTAACAAGAAAATTACCAACAGTAATCTGAGAGCATATGCATATTCTTAATGGAAATTTAACAGAGGTTCCGCATCCACGACACTCACCTCCATTCTGTAGCCAAGTCACACTTCCCCCCAACAAACAGTTTTTTAACTAATGAATATCAATGTGTTTCCTGCATTAGGAATTACGAGACACCCACCTCCAGAACTCTTAGGGGTGTGTGTGTGTGTGTGTGGGGGGGGGGGGGGTCTACATGTTAACACTATGCAGTTAAGTGTGGAGTGGCAAGAGAATGCATTTCCTATGCGAAATAGTGGAGTAGGAGCATGGACGGCAAACTTTCGCAGCACAGCTTGGAGGGGTAGCTAATGAGAGAGCGGAAGCTATGTCTCACGCACACAATCTCCCGTGTTGAACACAAGTAGCTAACCAAACGACTGGATAACATGGAGTAAACAATCAGCAATATCCACAACCTATTTGTTTTCTTTTGAACTATAATTGATGTCGCTAAAAACAGTGTCAAAAAAGAGGTTTACTCAGAGATACAACTCCTAAATAAAATATGTGATCCAGTTGAAGGCACGGTACACGTGCATGTAGACCTACGTGCACATGATCAGGATTGTAACACCTCTTCCACATTTTAAGTCAGGTCAGGAAAACAGTGAATCCTAAGCCACCATTTAAGTTTTTACCCATATCTTTACTCAATAGAGCGAGAGTAAACATTTGGTTTCTTGCTCTGGACAGATAGCCTGGTGTAACCAGACTACCAGCATGTAACACAATGAAATAGCGTGAAATTGAGTTTGTATCACTCAATTTCAGACTATTTCACACTCCCCAGCACCCTATATAAATCAAGGGTGACTTGGTTCACAAACGTCCCGGTTTGGTCTAGGGCTGCACAATATTTCGACTCAGTATCGTTATCACAATATCACATTGTGCAATATCATATAGAAAATGTTGCAGGAAGTGCAATATTCAGTTTATTTTGTGGAGAGATGCGTCCATTGGCTTAGTTGTGTTTGATTTAGACAGAAAAGTATGATGTGTGGCTGAGGAAGCTAATGAAATAATAGAGATCGAAGAGGAAACTAGTGGCCAAAAAGAATGCCTCCTCGGGAGCTTGTAATTACTGTTGTACCAGTCAAATATGACTGTTTTCATATGTTATGAATATATTTTGATACATTTTCCCATAACTGTGTTTTTATTTATGTTTAAAAATATTGAAATTAATATCAATATCACATTTGATCAATATTGTGCACCCCTAGTTTGGCCCGTATTATGGTACAGGGTCACCGTTTACAATTCAGTTCTGTCAAGTGTAACATCATAAAATATTCTAATAGGATTGTGTGACATTAGGTGGTACTACGTACTAGGGATGGACACAAATACGTTATTCTGATAAGCACAAATAGTGTGTTTTTCCTAATATTTATTTCAAACTAATATTTTTAAAATTATTTGTGTTTGGGAAGAAAAGAGAACCCCATTTCCAATAGCTGGTGTACAGTAGTGAGCATGGAGGCTGGTGGATATTTGTGCTCCGCCTGCTTTGCTGACGTGACATGAAGATACGAGTAGTAGTCGCATACAAGTGAATTGAAAAGAGCCGTGCTGAGCGCAGGCGTCATTATCTAAATGCACAAAAGGTAGTAGGCTACATTGCTACGCCTGTGACACACCTGCAGAGATCACACTGGAGAAATGCAGCGCCAACTCCCAAAGCTACTGTGCTTTAGTAGTGTAGCAGTTGGAGGTCTAACTTTGTTATTGTTTTGAATCAGATCTACACGACAAGTAGACCTATTGAGAAATGTCCAAAACATGTTAAGCTACTCTTTTTCTGACGTTGTAGTGTGCTGTACTATCGAATTTTGACCACTCATTTTTAATCACCCGTCATGGCAAAAGTCCACCGAAAATTGATGACTAGTTTACTCTCCAAATATAAGCAACGACATACGAAGCACTTAAACATGGAAAATAATATTGCCCTAGATAATAATAATGGCTGACAACAGTTGTTCACTTAATTTTGCTAGATGTATCTATCAATAATATCTAGCTCTGCAGAAGCCTGATAACGACCCATTCATGTGAATCAGGTGTGTTGAAGCAGGGAGACATCAAAACATGAAGTACAGTGGGTCCCCATGACCAGTTTTAAAGACCTCTGGTCTAAACACTAACCTTTGTGCAAACTACTAGAACTGGAATGCCTAAGTTGTGCGTAAGTGTGTTTTCTCCAAGTGGCAGCACAACACCCTCCTCATCTCCCGTCACTGGAGCTCGTCTCTGTTGGGAGGACGGGATGGCCTCCTCTGGTTCTGTGTACTCCTGGAACTCCTTCACCACTGGTCGACAGAAACGACAGTTTCAGCAAATTGTAAAGAGATCATTTTAAAACCAACACAATTCCTGACATTGCTGCTGGTTGCTCTAGTGCTAAAGGTTATAGAAATGTCAACACATATTTTGAAAGAGGAAGAGTTGAGGTGTGCAGCTTGACTAAACTATCTGTTCCAGGGGTTCCCAAACTGTTTCGTGCCAAGACCCACCTAGAGAGGACTAATCTATTTAGAGACCAAGAGACTTCCAGCTACAGCATACTTGCTGATCAGTCTGGGGATGGCCCAGCAAGTCCAAATACATTTAGTCTTGCGACACAAAATAACAATATAATCTATACAACACATTCTTGATTTTCAGTAAATTTAAAATCAAATTATCCAGCATGAGCCTGAAATGTAACTTGAGGCAGCTCCGGTAGGCTGAGTCAGCTCCAGTTATAGCCTAGCTGGAGTCTGCACAACATGCATCCCACAGAGTGGACTGTGACCGACTCAGTGCACGTCCCTTCTTTTCCCTGGCACTACTGTCAAGAGGGGAGGGAACCATGATGCAAGAAGCATGCAACACTAGCTGGACAAGCGCCACACATACCTCCTCTCACACAGTCTCCTAGACTACCTTGTATACAAACCTGACAATAGGCAGGCAAAAACTCCTGCCACGAATACAAATAACGATTAGTGTCATTATGCAAAATGATCTGAATGACACTTACACTGGTGAATTAAAAATATGGCCATGTTACATTTGTGAGTGCAGGGTAAAAACTATGCTTTGCTAAGACATTGCTTTACATCCCAAACAAAAAGGAGGGAAGAAACATATTTGAAAAAGCAGTGTCCCTTCTAGCTAGTAGCCTAGTTTGCCATATTTTGAAGACCAAAAGCATTTAGAACATCTTCATAATATTCTTCTTAGAGCTGCCGCTGCGCTAGTAGTGTATTAATTTAGATTACGATGTTGGCCACCGCAATATGTTGATCGCAAAACATCTTAATTAGTGCAGTTAGGCATAGTGCTAGTAACATTATTTTTGTCCGCAACAATAGTAAACAGGAGGTGTCCACTGAATAAATAATTGATTTGAAAAGATTTTACTTGTTTTGAATAGAGTCAAATAATTCACAATGTACATTGTGTAGGTTTGATTTTTAAAATCAGGAGCATTCTTGTAATTAATTCACCTCAAACAAGTCAATGAAAAAGTATTGCATGTTAGCACAGCACCAGCAAGCAACCTTACAAAACCCCTGCAGGGCAAGTCATTGTGCTTGAAAAGCAAGGAACAGTCTGAGCACAAAAGAACTGTTGATAATCTAGACATGACCATTTCTAAAATTAAAACATGAGCACAGCATCTGAACACATCACAGCCATTGATCAGGAGTAATTGCCTGTAGTCACAACACACAGCTGAGGATCATGAGCCTCTGACTTAGAAACATGCATGACAGCGTGTAATACTATGCAGTGCTTGCGTGTTTTGAACCACTAGTTGACCAAGCTCTTCTTCCTTCTCTGGGTGCAACAAGCACGTCAGTGACATTCACTCAAGAAGCCATTATGACTTTCTGAGCCAGGCAAATCAGTAATTGTTTTACAATTACTACATAGTAATGTCATCATTATGATTACGACATCAATAAAACTTTCCTGCAGCCAAAGACTTTACAAACAAAAGATGGTGAAAACATGTCCACAAGAGATCAATGGATCTTTCGCCAGAAGCGAGTTAGCCACGCCCAGGGCTTGTCGGACCGCTGAGCCACATAACTCTGAGCTGACCATTACATCAGAGACGACATTGAGAACATCCATACATCCAACATTGTGTCATTAACAATATTGGGAGAAATCAGACAATAGCAGGATTTAGCTACCTGATGTTTTCAGTTTCTCATTTAACTGAAGTAGCCTACTATTTAAAATAAAGTTTACTGTAGCATATCGCTGGGTCATACCGGTACATCTCCATGGCAAACTCCTATCTAGAAAATAGGCGTACGAGTGTTCTACTTAACAGCATAGTGTTAAGATAAACAGTCGTCACTAAAATGTTTTAATTTTCTATTAATGAGAAATATCACGTGAAGCCTATCAGAATAAAGGTAAAGTAAAACTATTCAGGCAGCTTACCTGTACCAGTAAATGTTTTGGACGGATGACTGAGGGGAGAACAGTACAGTAGCTATTAGGTAGACTGTAGACAGGCTACTACATTCTTCCAGATACGACAACTCTTACAAATGTCGAGTAAGTACAGTATATTGTGTTATGCTGCCCTGGGATTTTGCAACTAATTCATAGCATAGTTTAGTTTTTCTGCCTGGCTTCAGGAAATTATCTGTAGGCTACATCCACTCTGTCTAGAAGTAGGATATCTGCTGTCTATGTTGTCTACATGCACCGATAACAACATCCTTTTGACATTTTCACAACGAATATACATTTAAAGTTAACAGATTGGATGTAGAGACAGTGATCCCAGTTGAAGTGATTCTTGTTTATCTGACACAGTATGGCCGCATAGCAACATCAACCTTCTGATGAGTCAGATTGCCTGTCAATCAAACTCTAGCAAAAGGTCCATTGTCAACAGAATACAATGCCACTGAATAAATGCAAAATGCGTAGTCTGATTTTCTCACAATGTAAAAGTGTTTCATGGCTGAAGTCAAGTGTTAACAAAATATTTCATTGAGCGGAAGTCTACATTGTGTCCACATACAAACTACTTGGTGAGTAGGCCTATTTAGCCAGTACATGAAGTCAGTCGCTACTTACTCCTTTGCTCCAGTTCCCTCATCTCCTCAGGTGGGATTTTAAGCTTGTCCACATGGTCACGAAGCACACTGGCCCACTTGTGTAGTGATTCCATGATGGTCCAGGGTCGAGACATGTCCGCAACAAACACAGCCAGGCTATTGGCTAGCGACTGGGTAGTGATGGCAAACTTAAGTAAACCTTTGTGGTACAGGTCCCCATCCAGGATCCACACATTACAACGGGTAAGGTCTGCCAAGGTATAAGAGAGGACCAATCAAAACCAATAATTTAGTGTTTTTATATTGATATTATGGCTTGGTAATAATAACACACTCACCATCTCTTTCCTCATCATGGACATTCAAATACAGATACTCCAAACCCCTCCCCTTCTTGTTGTGGTCAGCTCCTTTAATTTTTGCCATGACTGTTGTCTTCCCTGATCCATCCTCACCTGTAAAATTATATATTTTACAGGTTTTACATGTATTGTGTTAATATGTGTTAATTATTCGTAGCCACTCTATAACACATGAGAACAGAATACAAGTATGACCTAACTACCATATGCTTGTAATCACAATATTATTATATTACATCTTGCCAGTCATTTCTAGAGAACAATACTATTGTAAGCCTATTTCATTACATATTGTATTATGATGACTGAACTGTTATATTTTATTTAGTCAAATATGTTTAGACTTACCAAATACCAGTATATTTTTTCCTGCTGGCAACTTTGAGTTTGAACGGGTGGAAACCTCACTCAGTATCGAGGACCTAAACAAAACAAGTCGGACAGTTGGAAGAGAGCTGTGCAATAATACCGGTACGGTAGTCGAATGAAATCTGGGCGTCAAACTGCAGACTGCCTCACCTCCCTTGTTCAATGTTTTAAACTACCAACACCTACAGTGGTAGTAGTTAAATGGATGGCTTATGACAATTAAGAATAACATAAGTAAGTTTAAGATATTTTACGGTTTTTGTGTCCGGAAAACAGGAAATAGCAGTACTACAATTGGAATGGCCGTTTTGATAATACCTTGGTTATACATGCAATGTGTCCATAATCCCTGACACTTAAAAAATGAATCTTGATCAGTTTGATGACTGTTTACATGCATTACAAATCCAAGTTGTTTTGACGTTAGCTTGCTAATGTAACTTTACCGTTAGCCGGTGCTTCTAGTGAGCATTGGTAATTAGCCATGTTAGCTTAATGTTAGCTTGTCTGTGCTTGCTAAACTAGCCAGAGGAAACAACCCAACTCTATTGATTTTGAAAGGTGGCAGAGCAGGTAATAATATGAATGGCTATCTCTGCATAAAACGTAAATATACATAAATGCCCCACACTAATTTAAGTAGGCTATAGAAATAAAACCATGTTGGTGAACGTCATGCGGGTTATAATGTAGTTAGATATAGTTAGGGGTCTGTTTAGCAATCGCTAGCTGAGATGTCAGTGTGTCAAGCAGCTACTATTGCTGCTGCCCGGCCGGTTTCACAGTAGGACATATCAAACTGAAGTTAAAAAATCCAACAACGTGCGTCACTTTTCGTAAATAATGCGAGACAGAATGTTGTAGTGTAACTTGCCACAGGTTTTGTCCCTCCTCGTCTTCGTTGTTATTGTCGCCTGCCCCAGCTGCGCCCGGGAGCTGTTTCTCCAGAACGGGAGCCATCTTCTCTTTCTACAACCACAAAGGCAAGGCCCTACTTGGGCGCCCGTAGGACCTCCTTCGTACAGGATACAGATTAGATTCAACTTCTGTAGCGGGAGCATGAGGACAGCTCAGTCAGGCTATGTGTGAACAGTGATAGAGCCTAGATGCCATTAATAAACCACACATTTCGTATAGGTCTAATTGAAATAAACGAATTAATAGTTAATCGTGTGTTTAGTGTGACTAAATTGGCTATCATCGTGTGCAATGTGCATTATATTTGATCAGTGCCAGTGCCACTCTTTTTGTAAACAGAGAGAGCATAATGTTATTTTGACACTTTTAATTGCTTATAAATAAATTATAGTTTGTTCTGCTGGCTGGGCTTTATCAATTAGGTGTTATTATTTTATATTTTTTAATCTTTATCTTAAAAAAAAAAAAAAAAGAAAACACAAGCCTCTAATTGGCTACCATACAGTAGTAGCCGAGTACTCCGCTGGAGCCGAACTTCGAAGCGGGATCAGTAGCATCTCTGCAATGGCAGGTTCGCTAGCTAAGAAAGTTAAAGTAGTAAATGTTCGGGTATTTCAGCCCTCCTGGACACAAGAATGGGGGTTTGTGTTACAGAAGGTCCGCAATGTGTGTACTTTATGTCTTGAAATTGTTTGCCGAACATCGAGTGTTAAACGCCATTTTGAGACCAAGCGTGAGAAAGCATTCAAGGATGGGGCAGAGAAGT
>JAODOY010000018.1:1964172-2002511 GCA_025399855.1 Forbesichthys papilliferus | reverse complement strand
ATCATTATTTGAAGGGCTTAGTTAGTGGCCTACTTTTAAACATGGCACTATAGGCCACCCTACAAATTATTGTTGGCCCGGAAACTCAATATTTTAGACCATATGTTATAAGGGGCCCTGTGTCGTGTTTCTATCATCCAATGGGTCCTTGAACTGAAAAGCGTTGAATACTTCTGCATTAGACCTTAATGTAACTTGACTAAATAAAAACAAATATATATCAGCATAGTACAGGTTTAGGTGCT
This sequence comes from Forbesichthys papilliferus, assembly GCA_025399855.1. Lineage (NCBI taxonomy): Eukaryota > Metazoa > Chordata > Actinopteri > Percopsiformes > Amblyopsidae > Forbesichthys > Forbesichthys papilliferus. The sequence continues at coordinate 2,002,266 of JAODOY010000018.1, read as the reverse complement.
GTTTATTTGAGCTTGTTAAAGCCCTTTGAGACTGTAATGTGATTAAGGTCTATAAACTTTACTTGACTTGTTGTATTTTAACCAAAGTATTTGACAGTACGTACAGTATGTGTGTATGCTGCCAAGTATACCACCTGTGTGTGAGGCAGCCGTTAGGGCTTTGCCAGGGACTTATACAATCCACTTGTGATTATAAAGCATTCTCATCTGTATCTGCCCATTCCTGTCCAGTTGACTGACATCAAAGAAAAGCTGAAGGAGTCTAAGAGGTTCTGGACCAATCTGCCCGATGACATTTGTTCTAAGGGCAAGCTGACAGAGTCTGATGAAGACCAGTGCTGGAACAGCCACAGTAAGGGCAGGTGAGGAGACCACACAGCACTCTTTATAACCAGACAATGTCTAGCTGTGCTGGTATAGCTATCACATTTCTTCCTACTGTGGAGCTGGCACCTGCTGGTAACAGATTAATGCTCTCCCAATAAGTAGCCTGTGCTTATATTGAGAACCTCTGAGTGGGCTCTGACACAGTGCCTGGAACCCATGAGTGTGAAAACGGCACTAGCCCTTATCGTCGTCGCGGTGCACGCGCTGTAGTCTACCACACGTAGATTGGACAGCTGGGTGCTTTCACCCAGCCAGACACAGGCAGATAATCCAATTGCACCATTGCTCTGGCCGTCACTGGGTAACAAACCCAACAGATGGTACAATAAAAGACTGGTTAATATTCTTGTTTATGCCAATACCCTTTCTGAATAAAACTCTAAATATGTCAATTTAATGCCCAGACATATTAAAACACAAATTGTGTCATATATCTGATGATGCGTAAACAATGAATCAAATTATTTCCATTTGAAAACAAAATACCTGAATTTCATATTCTAAAAATAGAGGCATCTTTTCATTCAGAAAGAGACATTGTTTTCAAAACATTGAGCTCAGTTATGGAAGCAATGTGATACATAAAAGCATTGTACATCTGCTGCTTGTGCATTTGCTTTACCGCAAAATCGGGATACAGTATCATACTGTAAGTATCATAGGTAGAACACAATGGCCAGTGGCTTATAGGCAGTCACTGCAGAGGACCACAGGTACAGTATTCTATGTGTCCCCGTTGGCAGATTTAGTCTTTCAATTTGAATGGTCCCTGGCAAACACAACCTGCAAGCAAGCGAAGGGTTTTATAGATGGACTATTAAACTTGATTATGTTTCAAGCTTCAAAAAGCCTTCTGAGCCTCTTAAGGCTCCTAATGGTATGCCATATAAATCACCAAGCGATTGCATGTCTAAGACGATATGTTAATCTTCTGAGATTGTAAAACATAACTAATATGTAATGAACACCGGGCCAACACGCTGCTCATGCATGCAAGAGAACACGTTTGACGGCTGAACTCGAAGGATATTTATAAGTCCCAGGCAGTGGATGAAACAGAGCGTGCATTGTCGTCACCACCACAGGTATTTCCCTGATGTGGTGAGGGAGGGTCTAACGAACCAGATCAACAACCCAGAGGTGGAGGTGGACATCACCAGGCCAGACACGCTGATTCGGCAGCAGATAATGGCCCTCCGTGTCATGACCAACAAGCTGAAGAACGCCTACAATGGAAATGACATCTACTTCCAGGACTCCAGTATGTTCACTTCACATTACACAGGAAACCATAAAGGGGTTTGCTCGTTTCCGTCTTTATGAATAATATATTGTTTTAGATTTGCACCTTGCCCTCCAGGAACACACACACACACACACACACACACACAGAGACACACACAGCAAAATGAGGTCCTTATGTTTCTTTTTAGTAGCCTTACATCTAGTGTGTGTGTCTGCTGGATGTCAAAGCAAGACCGCCATCATTAGGAGAATAAATAGCAGTATCGTGACTACAGTACACAGAGAAGCAGCCAGGCCTATGTTTAGGAGCACATACGTGTCTCACATGCCACAGTGGCAGAGGATGTGTTTTCATGGCTTTTCTTACCCGGCAGAATCCCTTTGTGTTGACCATTCCCTTTTTAAGAAACAGAAATACAATCAAAATGCCAGAAATAGTGCAGCCGTATGACTAGTGACTAACATTTTCTACCTTGAGTCACATTTTCTTTTGTGTCATGGCTGCCGTTAATGCTGCATGCGTCCGTTGTCACTGTGTGGGTGCCAGTGCACATGCATAATGCATTTGAATGGGTGTGTGTCGGCAGGTGAGGAGGGAAGCGGTTCTGGAAGTGGCAGCAGCTGCCCCGCGGGATGCACCACAGAGCCTGTCTTTGTGGGAACGGAGGCTACTGTGATAAGAGCTGACAGAAGCGACGAACACATTGCGGCCGTGGGAGAGTCACCGGCCACACGACCCTCCCTGCTATTGCTGCTGGTGGCGTCCATGACACTTTTGGCACTGCATTCGCACTGGAGATAGTGTCTGCATGTACTGTAGGCTGGCCAATGACTCGTGTACTCCATAGTCGAACAGCAAGTTCTAATGCTGCTCCTGTTGCGTCACTGGACATGTAGAAGCTCCCGGAAACCTGTTGAGAATGGCTCACAGCAGGGCTGCCATTGAGTGCAGTGGTGCTTCCTGCTTGTCCTCCAAAGAATGCTTGGTGCCATCACAAACACAGCTGTCACGTTTCTGAGAAAGGAAATGTAACATGTCATACTTCAACTGGCCTACAACACCATGTCTCTTTTAGAAAGAGACTGCCCTAATGACAATGACATCATAAAAATATATGAGTTTTATTTTATTATTTTTGTGTGTTTTTTTATAGAAAAATTGATCTATTTTTAATTCCTTTCTCTGGCAAATTATAAAAAAAGAGCTATAGCCCTTTTTGTTTCAATGACCACCAACATAAACAATGAGAATGTTTTACTGTGCTTGTGCATGGCAACAATATGACATTTTTTGAATTGTTTTATTTTTCTGTAACGTCACAGTACAGTAACAGAGCTGAGCAGGGGAAACATCAGTATATAATTGTATGTTTAATTGTCTAACATGTGCTAATGTATACTCATTTTGCACAGACCTTTTTTATTTATTTAAAATGTTTTTAAAACAGGAAAGGAATCATGTACCACGTAAGATGGCCAATATTTTCTGTTCATTAAATAATTGTGTTGTACCCTTGATTATCTAATTCACTACTGCAATTACATTTAGTTTAATATAGGCCTAGTTAATGGCTACATTTGTTATAACCTGTTATGGTAACTATATTTCCAAATAGGGGCAATATTAATATTATATCTTTTCTGGTAATCCATTGTACCACAGTATTTTACTGGTACAAATGCCAAATTAGCTAATTAATAATTCATGTTATTTGAATCATAATATCGACATGCTGCTTAATTCTCAGAATATACTTTTTGTTTTGTTTTGTTACAATGCTTTAATGAGTTCTGTGTTTAATGGTTGCTGATGAGATCTATTATGTTCACGTAAAAACAAATATCAAGTAATGCTTGACAAGGCTGAATTAGAGTCTGAGAAGATATCTAAATACAGTGTGTGTTGTTATGGAACCAAAATGTATATTTTGTCAGCACTTTTAATGAAGAGAAGGACCAATCATGACCCCAACACAGCTGTGTTTCATCTAATGGTATGCATCCTCCGAATTCTAGGTTTGTCGGCCATTTCTGTGGCTGTCCCAACAATCCTTCATTATCTATTCTCCCGAGATGTTTTCCACACCTTTCTCAAAACAAATCTCCGGACAAGACTGTATTAACAATATTTTATGACGCATTGTAACATATTATTTGATACATTTTTGTTCATTTAACCTTTTCTCCCAACTTTGGGTGGGATCTCCTGTTAGCTTGCGTAGCCAAGCAAAAAAGCAGCTTTGTTTTCGGTCTGTGCTTGGTACTGTACATTGCTGCAAAGGGAAAAACTATTAAACGTCTAATTTCATGTTGTCTTACAGTATGGAAGGCAAAGCCCTATAGGCTCTCGATGCACGTTCAGCACAGTCAGGGATTCTGACTATGACTGACTTCACAACACCTAACAAATGCAACCAAGGTTATCTCCTAGCATGACAACAAATACAGTATGTCCTACTATGCATATTTTCCATATCCTTGCATTTTTTTCTAGGGCTGTCAGTCGATTTAAAAAATGATTCACAATTATCATATGCTTTACTTAATTAATTGCGATTCATAAATTGCATATTTTACCTGTTTTATTTTTATTTTGCATAAACATTTAGGTTTATATTTTAGTGAAAAATATGCGATTTTTTCATCAATAAATTACGAATAGTGCAATTAATCACAATTATATTTATTAATGTACTGACAGCCCTACATTTTTTCAATACATATGTATGCAGCTTATTCTGGTATAGCTCCTGCTGTAGCAAAGCAGCTAGATAACAAAACAATGTAGTCTCTACCTCTTCGCCATTAGCATTTCTTTACGTCACATAAGCAACTATGTGATGAACATCTGATGAACATATCTGCAAGCATCTGCAAGACCTGAGTAAAGTCTGTGTCGCAGACTTTACGCCAAGTAAAGGCTGGCTCTGCCAAACTACATAAAATCCCGCTTATAGTGCATAGATCATTAAATGAGACACAGCTTCTAATTGGTCAATTTCAGAGGTACACTATGTGCATTATGACATGTCTTCTTAGTGACTTAATAATATATCAATAGTTGGTATATATCTTTTTAGTTTATAAACAGTGAGATTACATTCATAAATGATAAATCCAGCCAAATCTAAGCATTAATTGTTTGCATTGAAGAGGTGCAGATATAGGCTATAGCTAGTGTAAGTGGTGTGTGGAAACCATTTCTGACGGTGTGACGATGGAAGCAGAAATTCCGGGTGGTTTCAGAGACATTATTAACACCTAGTTTATCCTGCCTTCTAAGGGAGGCTTAAAGACTACCCTGGTGTTGTGGAAATAAAAAACTCAGTGGGCAGTTGAAGCCATGCAAAGGTCAACTGCCCCTGCGAGAGGCCCTTTCCCCCAAGACCAACGACGAAGGGCCTTGAATGGCTGAAACTAAGGGGACAGCTCAGTCACTGTGTTCTTCAAAGAGTACAGAAGAATGAATGAGAAAAGATAGCTGTGTTATCTACAGTCTGTCCAGTGTTTCCAAAAGGGCTTACATCGCTCCAGACAGAGGTCCTTTCTCATGAGAGGAGACAGGAAGGCTCCCTACAGTATAGCCCTGCAATTCCACTTTCCCAACAGATTATGTAATTGTAGTCAGAGGTCATCTTTTTATGTGAATGACATTTAGGTTAGTTTGTTTGTTTGTTTACTTTTGTGCACATTGTTTATACTATGTTTTTGGCATTTGTAAAAATATATATGATATATTTATTTTATTTTTGTTATTATTATTATTTTAAATATTAAAAAGGAGTGTAATATCATGGTTAGGAGGTTTTTCACAAAAAATGCTTTGAATTAAATGTTTTATGCAACGTCTTAAATTTGAATGTTGTTTGCTGCACCTTTGCTCAAAATGCTTTGAGTGTGGCGGTACAGTACTATTGTGAATTGAGATATCAGAAAATGAATGTGATATTTTGAGCTGGAAAAGCAAGCTGCTTTAAAGAACATGGGGGAATTTAACTTACATACAAGCGGACATGCCTTACTGTTTTTTAAAATATAAAATAAATTGCTTATTTGGCTTTTGTTACTCATTCTTGTATACAGAAAACAATTAAGGGTAAAAAATAAATTGCTTATTTAAAAAAACTGAAAGCGTTGTGAATGTGTTTACCATTGTCCTGGTTCAATAAAACATATTATATTCATATCTCATACAATTTGGTGCAAACTTTGTTGACAACACCTTCAATATAATGCACATTACTGTAGTTTTACCAACAATTATGAGATTTAATAAGATGTCTGTTTCCTCACAAGGAACACTGGGTTTAGTCTATTAGCCCGATAAAGGGCCTTCCCAAATAATATGAGGTGTCAGTAATTTTGGGGATGTTTTACATGTTCCACAGTGTAAGACAGATCTCCATTGGATGCAACAAGGCACCCTGACCAGACAGTCCAGGAATAAGTGTATGCTCTTGTATCGTTTGACAGACACTATGGCCTGCTCATTGAAACTGGTGCACGAGCAGAGCACACATGTAAACAACTGCAGAGAAACAAGTATAAACCTAATGGTGCTGACAGCCATGGGAACAAGCAAACGGAGGAAAGGTTTAGAGAGCTGCAGCCTTTTAAATATTTCCTGAGGGTTCGATGAAATAGTCACAACGATATAAAAGAGGAAGTAACTGGAGAGCGATACATGACTTTTGTCAGTTTGAACATTTTGAGAATCAATATGATCGTTGTGCTTTTTGGAGAAAACATGAGAATCCATAGATATACCGGTACCTCCTCCTTTTAATCACCTTGTTTTTACTGTACCTGCGCTGTGATTTAGATATGGGTCAAAATGTATAATAGGTATAATTGCCTGATAAAGACAAAGCAATGATTTGTGGTGCTAGGATCACATCATCAGACATAATGATGACCATTGTAAAGACAAACATATTGTATGTATTACATATTATTACTGTATATTATACATTTTCCACCACAATGAATTTTGAATTTCATGGGGAAACCAAGCTGGAAGCAAATGGCATATCGGATATGACCGCTAAACTAAAACACTAGTCATATTTAGATTATATAGAAGCTTGATCAGTGAGGAAATTGCTTGTTGGAAGTTGGATATGCCTCCAGCAGCTTTCTGAACGTCATCCTTGTGCCGCTGTTTTGATCAAGGAACAATTCATCAGGTAATTCTAATCAAAGGAGTCTACAGTACTGACAAAATAATCATAGGTGTTTATTATATATTTTATAAATTGCTATGATTGATCACGTGATCATTAAGCAGCAGACCCAACCTTAACCCCCCTTCTCCCAAAAACGAACTATTATTTGTATTGTACATTATGATTATAGTTTGGAGAATAATGGTAGCATCATTATCTTTCATGCATTAGTACAATAGCCGATATTACGCAGGTGGCATGCAAATATAACTTGCGTGCCCTTCACAGCTGAGAAAACTTTGCGTAATCTCTGAAAGTAGGACGGTGTAAATATGAAGGGTGGAGGACATGTTTAATGGATTCTCTGATGACACGTTTCATCCAGTCACTGATTGTAATTGCTTTACACAAGACAAGTAATAGTGTGGGGGCATATGGAACACTGGAACTCCCTTGAAAGTAGGGACTTGTGAAATTAAATCTTGGTTTTCAATTTTCACTCCCATAAGAGTTTACCAATTAAATAGGTTTAACCCAATAATGAAAGACAAATACGTTTAGAAGATAATCTAAAGTATCACATATACCCTGGGAGAGGATTCATTATAAAGTGACAATTTTAACAACAAATCAGGTCAGATATTGATCCCATTCCATTTTTGCCTTTACTTTAAAACCGCAAATACATTCTATTAATGTAAGTCACATTGGAATCTCATGACAGGACATGTCACATGTCTGTAAAGCCCTAAATATATGTCTTTAAAACACCATTGATGGGATTAAATTATGAATCTGTAAAGGATGCCATTTACACTGTTACACATAATTCTCAATCACGGGTATACCCCATAAAATGGCAAAACAGAGGTTATACACTGCACAACATCTCGTGGCGAGAAATTGTCATTTTTATGTATCAGAGCATTTTAGTGTATCTGATCAATTAAAAGTGAGATTAGCTTCACTTTTCATTCACCAAAATGTCAAATCCAAGAAAATTGTATCATATTCAGTCATATTTGCATTTTTGTAACCTATTGGATTTTGTCTTAAACATAAGTATACATGTAAACATGAATTTTAACATTTGGATATACTGTCATATACTGTAGGCTACAGTATGGTCAACATAACACCTTGTAAACATTTTAGAGTCTAGACCCAGGGCCCTGACACACATTCTCTCCCCATTTTGATCTCTATGTGTGTAGATAAACACATAATGGTGTACTTTACACCACTACAAAGCCAGTTTTCCAATAAATCCAAAAGCCCGCCCACCCCAACCATCTCCCTCAGGACTCAGTTTAAAGAGTGAATTACACTGCGGAACTGTCCTGTCTGGCAGGGAGATTACCCTGCCTGATCTTTGTACAGACAGGAATAGTACAGTGTACACATCCCATGTGTCTCTCAGCCACCTCTGTACTAACAGATTCTTTATTAGCATGCCCCACAGCAGGGAAAGGGGACTTCTTCCCATCTGCACCACCATTTGACTTACAACTAGGTCATATGCTGCTGATATATACGTCATTGATGTGTGCATGCAAGGACCCTTCGACAACAATGTCATTTTCACTTTCACTTTCACTTTAACTAAAAACATAAAATATAGTATGTGTAGTAACAAATTACATTGTGAAAAGTGGCATGACAGGAAACATTAAATAATTAATTAATAAAATAATAAAGAATTAATTAATTCATTATTTAATTAATAGATGAGGCAATTGAGTATTTATTTTGCTGCTATCTGTAAGATTAATACCAACACACATTTATTGTTTTTATTACTTAACAAAACCTACAGTATGTTGGAAATGAATAACCTATCTACAGGCTTGATGTTATTAATAATTATTATTCTATCTTTCGTAACATCTATTCAGTTTAGAATAAAAATTGGAAAAATGTGTCGAATTGTTACTGTGCCTAAATCTGTAGATCATACAAAGGCCATACTTGTCAGTGCAGTGCATGTTAAGGTACCAACATCAAAACATCAATACAACATAAAAGATTTAAGATTATGTAAATGTATGAACTGCCATTTGGAATATAGCAAGGAAGAAGCTTATTGTCTTTTCAGCCTCTCTAGCAGCATAGAATGACGTTTTCTTTTACTGGTCATACAAGTTATTTATAGGGTAAACCAAACCCTGCTGTCTGTCAAATCCTTCTAATTGCTTGTACTTTATGGTAATACAGGTGTGGGTGTATAATGTACCATCACAGTCCCAGTTATACCAAGGAGGTTAAACCTCCTCGGTTAAGTGTTGCTCTAAATCAAGCCCCTTCTTCAATAGATTGAGAAGTATGATTAATGCTTATGAGGTGTCCTGAAGGAGGTCATATCTTGTGTCTGCATGTGGCTTGGAAATGTGTCAGACCTCGGTTATACAGTAGGAATAAGCCTTACACCCACCTTGCACAAAAGGTGTTACAGAGCAGGATTATGAAAAGAGGGAGGGCATTTTGTGGTGCAACATTTGTCACATGAAAAAAGAAATATAAACAAAATGGAGATGAGTCATGTTGTATTCTTGCTAGTTAAATATGACATGGATATATTCTTAGTAGCAGGCATAATTTGTATAGATTGAATGCAGTAATCCACACAATGCAAATTGAGTCATTTGCTTTATATTGAGTTTTATTTAAATGATCATTTGCAGCCTCAGTTGGACCTATATAGCTCACATGCATTTGGTTCACTGATCAAATAAATCAGACTGCATTCACATTGGAGGGGAAAAAGAAGCCATTTTCAGATATATCTAGTGTATTTAAACTCTCAGGTGCCAAATGTGCCTTCCTATAGGATGGTAGGGACAAATATAGAGAGTGTGTCCAAGCTTGGGAGAAAGGGCATGACAAGACCTGTGTCATGTTTGTTCTCAACCTCTTTTTATGATTAATACGGAATTTATTTTTCAACCTTATAATGTTGCTACACCAGTGATTCCCAGCCTGGGGTCCATGCCCCCCTTTGGGGGGCGCTAGAGTTCACAGGAAGGGCACGTGATCTCATTTGCTTTGAGGTCAAACATGCATTTTAACATGCAATTTAATTGTAAAATGTATACATTTTAAAATGTTATTAAAAACCATATGCAAAGCCAATGCAAATCTAAAAATAATAGCCTATTAATGGCAGAGAAACATTAGTAGTAGGTTAATTCTTCATCAAATATATCCACCGACATCAGAAGAGTATTCGAAAGAGTAGGCAGTGATTTACAAAGAGCCACGGAGGCATCATTTGAATGTTTGTTCCAAGGCTAAAAAGCGGCACAATATTGGGGTGGGAGGTCATCATTTTCTTTTTTTACAAGTGGGAAGGCGATAGGGGGGGGCACCAAGGGAAAAAGATTGCGAACCACTTGTCCATGATTAATACATTGTATGTGCAAATATATCAGATTCTGTCTAAAATATGTCACAATTTGCAAGCAAAGCTTTAATTGAAACACAATACACACTGCTACCTTGTTAAGAGATGCTCTCAGACCGCAAGATAAATGATGGAAGTGAGTGTGAGTGGATTCACACACCCTGAAGTGGATGCACTGGAAGGATTTGGTTTGAAAGCTAATGACCACTGAGAATAGGAACTGCAGGCTTGTGTCAGACATACTGTATGACATTATTGTTGTTTCAATTCAATGCTCACTGCAGAGAAAGAAACAAAAAGGTAGACATTACATTATCAATGACATCATTTTCAGTTCATAAATAATTAAGAAATAATAAAAACGAAATAATAAAACTAACTTGCAAAATTGTTTCTTTGCATTTTACGGTAAGTGTTCATGTAAATAGGAATTAGCACTTGGAAAAATATCCTCTACTGGGAAACTTTTACAAAAACTATAAGAATCTCTCCATATTTTTTTATGTAAAACGTCATACAAATAAATAACAGATACCATACCATAAAGTACTTCCAGTACCATACGGCAAAGGAAGAGTGTCGAGGTTTATTACAGTAGGACGTCTGCACGGTTTATTCTTGCCTGCATGAAAGCAATATATTGTTCAGTAGGCCCTTGCCCTTATGGTTAAACCTTTGATTTGGAACTCAGAGTGTATGTACCCCTCCCACACCCTTAGTTGCTACACTTCCTCATACCCTCCAAAAGATGGCTCAAACAACAATCGGCCTACAGATATATTAAAATCAGTTTTACTCTCAAAAGTGTTCTGGAAGTGTTCATTCATTGCAACCTAAGGTATCACTGCTGCTCTGTTATTGAAATGTAGCATAATCAATACAAGAGACCTAATGTAATTCATGCCACAATGTGTGATATTTTCTTGGGAGCCAGTTACCATATCTGTCAAGTATGGTTGAGGCTAATTGTTGGCTATTGTCAAGGTCATGGTTAATTCTGTGATATATAAAACCCTCAGTGGGAATATGAAATTAATATCTGCATACATTTAAGCAGAGCTCAGCAATATTCTCCAGTGGAGATCCCATGGGCCATTCATAATTATGCAGAGATAAAAGACCACAAAGAAAAACTCCAACCTCTGTCAAATTCTCATAGACCTTACCTCAGATACCATGAAGTTACAACGATTAAAGACACAAACGTGAATTGCAACCTTATGAGCACACTGGCACAGTGGATCCAGTATGCAGTTACTTAACAAGTCCTATGAAATTAAAGCAGACAATGTACATATCAAGTGTTTATATCTTTTATTTAAAACATTTGCCTACAAAATATAGACATGTTCTCCAACAGTACAACTCAATAGAAAATAGCTTTTTGCTGCTAAATGAATTTAATGTGGGTATATACAGTATGTGCTTCTGACACTCCTAGCACCAGCATTTCAGCATGCCTTGTGGGCCACACACACACACTAAAATGCATGCTGGTCCTATGAAAACACAAGAACAGAGACGCTCCTATGAAAACACACAGAGGGAGCGTGATGTAATTCTCTTCTCCGGGTGCAATGAGTCCACCAGAGAAAATATATGTTGTATTAATGTTTCCAATATTGTATATATATATTGTATGTATTTCTAATGGACCCTGAGTCTGATAATAAAAGTTGATGATGATGATGTATAGAGCACCTTTAAATATACAAACAAATCTTATTTATTCTCTAAAATATATTTCAGACACATTCAAACACCCAAAATATAGCCCCTGGTCTTATATCATTTTCTTTCTCAGTGGCATTTCAGGTCTTATTGGACATAGCATTAGGAGTCACTAAACTCTCAGAATCTTAATTTTCACAGATATGCAGAGATATACACCAATAAAACACAAATGCCCCCCTGGACGAAGTTATAAAATTGGTCTGTGTGCGCTTCGCTTGAACACAGTAAAAGTGTTTAAACAATAAATCCTCTTTAATGTTTTCATTTTCATTCACACGTTGTGGGCTTGACAGACCACAGAGAATCACTTTGTTTTTCCATCTGTCATGCTGACTGGTCATGTCTCCAATCGTCTAGCCAGAGTTGTACTTTGTCCCTTTGGCCAAAGATGATTTGTGGGTCTGCACTAGGGTTTTGTGTTGCTGTGTTGTGTGTCCTGGTGTCCATATGAGATACTGAGAGTATTGTAGTACAGTATGTAATGTACTGAAATGGTTACATTTGTAAAAATATAATGTTTCTCTTTGTAAAGGTGAATCACTATACGCTGCCCGTGTTGCATCAGTGTTGATCTCTTCGTCTGTCAACCGAGCCTGCACCGCAGCTCAAGCTAGCTCAGCAAAACAAACAATTCTTAATGGAACCCAGGGCTGGAACTGATGAGTGCGTGTGGGAGAAGCCAGTGTGTTGCATCAAAACAAAGACATCCTGGATCTACTGGAACACGACCAGGGCAACATGGACAATACAGGCATTAAACTGACTGGTGCACTGATGCGGTCAATATAGACATGGTGGATTGCGTAAATATATTTCAAGCAAATGTCTTTAAAGTTGGGAATGAAAGATGATTTGCAATGCAATGCCACACACATGAATATGCACCTGTTTATATATGATAGGCCAATGGAAATGTTTTAGGACAAATCCTATAAGAAGACTGGTCGGTGTTGATTTTCAGTTTGCTATTTATATAGCCTATAGTCGTAATCAATATTGTAGACTATATCTCTACATGCCGTTCAAAAAGATAATGGAAAAGCTTCTTTAGGATTATCTGAGCTTTAACACATTCACTTTAACATTTCAAATACATTCAGGTCAATGTAGTGTTTAAAATTGATAGGATGTTGAAAGAATGATTCATAATTTGACAGAGGTTGATGCTCATGTGAATGTATTTTTACAGCATTCCTTTCCTTGAATGTAATAATGAGACAATAATGATGGGCAACATCATGATTCTAAACCTACAGTGTGCTGAGAGCCAGGTACTGGGCATATGGAATTGGACTCATCCCTACCAGAGGCTACAGGCGTTATCGCCTCCTATCCAGGCCTGTGAAGGCAGAGGAGGATTGAGTTTGAAAGACGATAATAGACTCCTGGGGAAACTAATCTATTTCTAAAGAAAGAAGTGTGAATTCTCTCTTCCCCTTGCCCTCTCCTCTTCTCTTCCACGCCACCCTTCCTTCCCTACCCATTCAACCCTCCTCACAGCAGTAGCCTATGGGTCAATTTCACTATTCAAATGCTCCAATTAAACACACTCTAGACAATAATAGTTGCTCTGAGAAATAATAGTTTTTAACCTATAAGATACAAAGTGGTACATGCATGACTGATGTGGGCTGACTAGGTTGTTTATAATGAACATATTAACTACAAGAGAGTATTTATACAATAATTACATAATCACAATAATATTCTTTTTTCCAAGGGTTATGTATGTAGGAAATAACATTAAGAATAAGATAAGGAATTCAGTTGCAATACTTTAGACTGACACATTTAATAACATAAAGAAATACAGCACATTTGACTATCATATTAACATAATATAAAATTAAATATTATTATATTATGAATTGAATATACATTTAAATTAATCTGAAAACATACCACGTTATTCTCGACTGCCTTTGTTATTTAGAGTAGCATTGTTGGCTGAATTACTGTATTTCAGTTAATGTCACTGAACAAAAAACAGATTTTCTAAAATGTAGCATATTACATATACAATGCAGATGCTCTCATATAAGTAGTGTTTGTGTTTGATCAGTACTTTAATATACAGTACATACATTTACACAATTAAAACACCTTAATTGACTTTGCTACTGTGGTACTCGGTGTAATGAACAATGTGACATTATATTATAAACTATATATACATTAAACATTGGTTAATTTCTCATTCATTACTTAAATAATATTTTGGCAAGTTTCCATAAATACAGTGTTTTACAGCATTATTATTGTAGTTATAATTGGCACGTTATTAATAATGTTGGACATGTCTGGAAAAGACATGGAGTAAGCAAAGCATCTATTTACTAAAAATACAAAATATCTGTATAAAGGTTTATATATACACTATACTGTATATATTATAGTATGGTATATTACATTATTATACACACAATATGCTATAAACAATACATGTTTAACTTATAAATCACTACATTATCATATAGTCAGAACATTATACACATGCTGATAACTACTACACTATAAACAGAAAATGTATATAAAGTGTTACAAGCTGCTATTTTGCTTTTGCACTTAAACATTCTCAAAGGATAACATGTTAAAGAAGCATGCGTAAACAAGTCAATATTAAGGCACCTATTGATCCAGTCAGCTGCCCAGGTGAGCTGGATCTGTCTTCCATTTCATAGTCTTCTCCACGTGGATAAAGTTGATACCTGCGTTGGACCACATCTGGACTCACTAAAGACACAGGTCAGATGAACATGCTTTCATTAATTATCTTCTACTTACTAAACAGTACAGTAATACTTATTGTTACAGTTCAACATCAAACCAACTAAACATGTTCAATTAAACAAATAATGTAGTGTGTTTTTTCACAAAATATTAGATAGTAGTAAACACATTTAAATAAAACAGACAAACAACAATAATATAAAAAACTATTACTATAAATTAGATAAACAGGTTTAATAAATCTAACACGAACTGCACTACATGCTTGATACTATAAATGTAAGCAATTCCAGAACTGGTACTTAGCTAAATTTGAAGTTACAGTATCTTTTGAAACAATAGATTTCAGAAGCTGCTTTTCTCTATATTATGATACCATACTATTGTGAGTGTGGCCAGAAATTAACTATATATTGATCTGCTGCACAGCAGTCCCCAAGACAGTCATTTGAAGGTATAAAGCACACAGATAGTCTGCCTTACAGCCCGTGTCCCTATAGAGAGCACTGATGTTTCACAGCACTAATCAATTCCTCTTACTGAGGTTTCAAGGATTCTTATAAAGCAGCAACCTTTCAAACAAGATTGAAAGTATGCTTGTGATTAATAGTACACATCTATTAAAGGCTTGCATTTAACTACTGTGCAATGCTGGAATATGCCAGTACAATTCAAAAGGACAAACCCTACTTATATCTCAGACTCAGCAGATCTCTCTATTCCCATGAATTGAAGTTCAGATGTACCAGTACTTCACATATTACATTACAATACAGCAAATAATACTTGCAAAGTATTTTACTTTGATCAAAAGTGGAAAAAATATACTTTTAATGATTTCAATGGCAATGTTTGTGGGCATGTGTAACTTCAATAATTAACTAAATGTCTTTATGTGAACAATCACGTTTTCATAAGCGATAGGATTATTAGGATTATGTACTATAAGGCTAAAATACAACTGTGCTCATAAGTATATTTGTATAACACCTTTCATATTGTTATGCTCGGCAGGTGAGGTATACCCAATCGCATTACCAGATGAACGGGGTCGATAATAATAATAATAACTGGAGGAACGAGCACTACAAATAATCAGTGACAACAGACTGGGAAACACAGGGCTTAAAGACACAGGTAGGCAAGACAGGAGACAGCCCACTGAACAACAACAAAGGGCAGGTGACACTCTTGATTAACTAAGACACTAACGAAGGTGGAACTAACAGGTCTATGAAACCGACATGACTAACACAGGGAACACAAGACAGAACGCAAGCCTGTTACAGATACATGTAAAACAGCAAAGAAAAAATAGAGAATGAAATAAAAGACGAAATCAGAGAAGAGAACATATATTAACAGTTAAACCAGTAGGATAGACCCTGTGCTGTATATCCATGTACTGTAGGAGCAAATTAAAACTAAAAACAGCACAACTAAACTTGGCCCGGGCATACTACCAAATGCGTGGCCTCAAGCAACGCGAACGCGAGCTAGAGGTATTCAAAGTATACTTCATGCGGACACGTCGGCTAGTTCTTTAAACAAAAAACCTGCTTTGGAATTACAGAAAACTACATTATTTCCTGTGAATATGATATAACTAAGACATTCACTGGAAAGTAATACTTTTTATATGCTTAGAACACTCTTTGCTTAGTCACGCACACCGGCCGCAGAACGGTGTAGAAGAAGCGGTGTGTGTGACGCGGAAAGTAACCTGGGCATTAAAATAGAGAACATAAAGTTTGTATCCTGGATTTGAAAGAGCTGTACTCCAGCTCATATGGGATTAAAAGGTCAGCAAAGTAGCATGGACATTGGCTTCCTTGCCTTTTAGAATAATCCTTCAAATCAATTCTGAATCCAGTAACACATTTGCAGCATAGCATGGATATTGGGCAGGAGCTCAGTTTGATTTGACGCCGATTCAAAGTCATTATTTCAACCGATTAAAGTCTTGAATCAATATAGATTAGATCGCTCATGACATGAGGATTCATTATATAATTAGAAATGACACAAATATTATGTGTTTCTTCTGAGCATTCTGATCCGACAATGTTCATTACCAAATTAATTTAGTATCGGGGAAATGAAAGGGCTATTAAACTGGTACATACTGTACACAATGCATAAGTATAGAATGGTAATCAAGCACCAGGTAAGGGGTACATTTCATGGAATAGTGGAAATTAAAAATGTCACGACAGTATCCTTTCCTAAAGCACCAGGAAAGGTGTTTTTGTTGGCCACAGTTAAACACAATTACATAATTTATAACACACAACGATGTTCAGAGCACACAGTGTTATATTGATTAGCTTCAGCCAGAATGATAAAGTGACTGATATTGTACTGGACACTGTTACAAAGAAAACAGACAGCAGCTCAACGAAGACACCCAACTCCTGTTGAGGTGTTTAATATTTATACATTAAAAATATATAATTTACTGTATAAAAATCACTGACAAATACTAATAAACAACGAAAAGCATTTAGAGACATCCGACCCATTTCCCATCACCATGCAGACATCAGGCACCATCATTTCTACAATAACTGGGGAAGAATGTAAACAGAAGCGAAACCTAGGACCAACAATAAACCTTAAACGTGAATATTTGCCTCACAGGTATCTCTTGTTTGTGTAGCTTGTTGTTTGTGGAAATCTAAAAATGTTTTGATATCTGTGACTAATAATATAATTAAGGAAGAATTGTAATAGTGTTTTTTATCATTGTGGTTGTTTCATAAAAGGATTTTCAGATTTGGCGACTGGGGTACTGGCTGCACCTCAAATGATTTCCCCTCAGGTAAAATGGTGGGTTTGGAGAAATGTTCATTTGGCTTATGTTGGCTACAGTTGCAGATGCAAGTGTAATGATTATCATACCATAACTAGACTATTTTTGGATACTACAGTATATGAAACCTGCTTGGGATACATCAGAACAAATGGGAGCACAACAGGAGTATGTGTTTTGTTAACCCTCAAATGAAGAGAGGTTAGAATGTCAGAAAAGATGCTCCATCTGAAGAGAGACATACAGTAGGTTGGTAACAGAGGTTTACAGCTGAAGTGAAATCAATAGAGGGTGACTGCTGAACACCTGGAACAAAATTGATCAATAGCACACTAACTGCACTAGGAAAAAATATCTAACAAGTGGATGGATGGAGTGTGCCCATTTGTGTGATTATGAGATTTTCTGCTTTTAAAGCCTAGCCAATTCTCTCTCCTATCGAATTACATAAATGTCAAAGCTGCGTTCTAAATTTATTTATTCAATAATCTATGACACACACTGTACAGCACATTATCTGTACACAAAAACAAAACATTTTCCCCCACTTTCATAGAAAACATGAAAACATTAAATCATGAGACCTACCGTAGAATAGCATCATGCGATTTAAAACATGTTCAACCTCACAATACCCATTAAGTGTACTGTGTAAATGTGCAATCTGTCAATGCATGTAAATATGCATAATTCCTGGTAAATGTACACACAAACACACGTGCAGATGTACAGTACAGTATACATGGAGTGTACAGTACACAGTACAGTGTTATGGGTTCAGGTCTTTGTTCCACCCTGCCTCCTCTAATTTAACGCACACTACCTCAATGTCGATGTTGTTCATGACCTTGTTTGTCTTAGGTTTCACATTGAGCCGCTTCCCTCCACAAAAGGGGTTCCTGGACTGTGTATATTGACATTTACTGGAATAGATGCAGCTGGGACCCTCAATATTTATAATACAATAGCTTGATAAACATAGTTGGATCTTCATCTTGTGTGGGTACATATTTAATAACATACTACTGTATGTTATTAAATATGTACCCACACATATATGTGTATATACATACAAATATGTACCCACACCCACACATTACTGTGAAAGACGTGCATTCATGCACGGGTGTGATAAGATAAAAATGTGCATAACACATACCTGTACATCATTGCCTATTTATGATTTGATTGTTATATCATAATGTGTTTTTAAAAAATAGTTACTAATCTTGTAAGTAAAGTAAGTAAGTAAATTTGATTCACAATCTTCCCACATATACTCCCTGGGGTACGTCTAACCCTGGTTGGCAAACACTGCCACTGTATTATTATAGATCTTTAACCCTTCAAAACACAATGGGACCATATTAACACTAAAATACTACTGGAATACAGTGCATTCCACATTTCTTGTTTTAATCAAATGTCAATTTAGTATCAGTATTACAAAAGATGGCTACACCAGTACGCTCTCTCATAATGCTCCATTCATTGAAATTAATATTACAGTTGTTATTTGTCTGCCAATGGCAGCTTTTGTTTTGAGCAGCGAAATGGATAGCGGCGGGCTGCCTAGTGAGGTGGAAACACCTGAAGCCTCTTGGAGCGCAGGCTGGCTGATCCCATTCTCAAACAGAACAATTGAACAGCGCTGTGACGCAGCGTCAACATCCACATTCAATTGCATTCCAAGTTGAGAAAATTACTGTGCAAATATCATCATTTCCCTTTTGCTGTATTGTCGTCCTCATACAGTTAATTATGATGCCAATTTGAGAATAACAGCTTCATCTGTGCCGTTTACATTTCTGTGTTCTCTGTCCTGTTGTTATTGTACAGCAATGTTCTCTAATGATTTACCCGTTCAGAATTTCAAGGCAATGTAACATCATGTACATTTCAGTCACAACACTTTCTATGCATGAACCAAATGTAATTTAGTGGCTTTACGTGTACCTAAACCTGTATCTTAGAGAATGCATGCACATGGCCTCTCAAATCAATGTTGTTGCTCATGAAAAACATATATACTTCATATGGACAAACGATTAATAGCATGTACTGGACTGCTACAATACACCGGATTCTGCAAAACATGGCATTTTAATAGGAATATAAACAAAGTTTTGTTCCGTACACACTATCTGCAATGTGTACACTTTAGTACATCAAATGGCTGGCGTGAACTCACGTGAACATACAGCATCTATCCGGTCCGTGCAATTATAGAGAAAACCAGAATCAATGAAATCTAATTTAAGGCAAAGGCATTATTCTAAAACACAGAGCCGAGTGCATCTCTGCATGCAGCCAGCAGGATGATGAAGTGCCTTGGGTGCATCCTATAGGACTCTGCTGTGCATGCCACAGTGAGAGTGTTCATGTCCTGGATCCTATCAAGCCCTCCTCCATTACATCCTCAGAGCAGTCAATACCAGGCTCTGACCACCAGTCACTCACTCTCAGGTTGCGAACACAGCCAGCATACTAATCAGCAGGGACGCTTCTATTCAAAACACTGCTGGATGACTATAGCCCCCACACCCTGTGCACATCAACAGCTTTCTTCAGTGGTTTCTGTGTGAAAACATCAACGTGCCTGTACACAGTAAGTGGCTACGACGTCACGGTATACATTCAAATATAGCTCATTAAGATAGAGACTACATGTTAGTTGTAAATAGTTATCTACTGTAAAATGACTCTAGTCATATTGGAAGCTTCAAAATGAAATGTATTAAGGAAGTGTGTGGCTTACAAGACATTTTGTTATTATTAGTTTTATAATCATGAATATTATTACTACAATATTATCATTACTGTTACTGTTATATATACTGCACTATACAAGATGCAGTGTGTCCCTTACAGTTCATAGTTTATAGCTATGCTGTATATCTATAGCGACAGTATATGTATACTATATACTGTGGCATTCTAAATGTCATTTGGACACATTTCTAGGCGTTATAATCTCCAACGTCACTCGATCCCCGCCCCGTTCACCTGTCTAAAAACAGACAGTTGACAAAGTTTCTGTCAGATTCAAAAAAATGCTCAAATGTTATTGGAGGACAGACATAAAGGGTATGGTTCAAGCTGTTTCTGGAAAATATTTTCAGCACCACCTTTCCTCAACAATAGCGAGTACACAATATGTTACATTTCTCATGTGCAGGTCCTTGTTTCACCAAGGTAAACAGCACATGTGGAGCTGATGAAGCGGACATGCTCTTAAACATACTCCCACAAACCTTTGCATTTTACCGACAGGCCGCTCAATCCCTCTGGGGTTAATCAACACGGCAGCCAGCTGGATGCAACAGCAAGCTAACAACCTCCACTGCCATGTAAACAGTGCAAGGTCGCCCAGCTCTTTCATCCCTGTGTATAATACTCAATGCCTATAGATGACAATATAAATAGATGATACATATTTGGCCTTCTAAATAAGAGCATGATTAATCTTATTAAGCACCTGTGTAAAAATATCCTCTTCACACTGACAACTTATCTAAAATAAAATATATTAAAATAGGTTTGACAATTATGTGTAAACATGTATCTTGGCAAGTGTATCACATCCCATGTCTTTGTTGCGAAGATGAGTGACTTCATATATGAATACAGTGGGAACAGTTCTGCCACATGTTTAGGTGCGCTGTCCACAAGACAGAACATTACTGTCAATTACAATGCAGTAACAACTGTCCGTACTGAGTGCTATGGATACAATATCCACATACTATACATTGACAAAAACAGTGGCATTCATAAAGCAGATACGGTACTACAATAATGTTAAAGGATACTGTCTGCAGACGTTTGTGAAAGGGCTGGCCATCAGTTAAACATGTTGATAATTGGAACATGGTAAGCAATGCTTGTTTACACATTTGTAGTAATCACATCATGTCAAGTTAAAACAAAACATATAATGAGATATTTTCCTAAACACAAACATCAAAGTTGCGTGTGGTTTAACTAACACAGATGATCTACTAAATATCATGAATATCCTCCAACCACGTATTAGTCCTCTCTCCGAAAACATAATTTGCATAATGAATCACAGTTTTTTAGTTTGCACAGTTCCCTCTCTTATTAACCTCCCATTAACCTTTTGATTAACATAGGCAGCTCTGGGTATTATTCCCTGGGACCACACACCACAAGGCTTGGCCCAAATTCATCAAAACATCAGTGGAATCACTTATGGGTGATTAGACCCCCGATAGCTCACCACCTCACTGAAAACCGCCATTTACCAGAAGCTGCTTGGAAGGGGTGACGTCCATGAAAAACAAGTGCTTTCTTGTACCTGCATGTGTACCTTTTAATGAATCAGTAATCCAAGCAGTTAGTGGTGAACGGCTAATCGTTGTGCAAACAATTTATGGCTGTGTTAAGGAATTGTCAATACGTTTATATATTTAATACACTTTTTTGTGTCTCTTATTTGTATTTTGTGTTACTGTAACACCCAACTACATTTATATCCTAGCAAGCAACATACCAAGACATTCTCATATATTATATGTCACATTGTGCTTTGACATCAGGCATCAAATGGTAAGTTGAGATGTACAAATTCTACATAATTATATATTTATTTCAAAGTGGGTCACCAGTTGCCAAGGTAACCTTTTGTCCAACAAAGTCAGAAGGATGGATGGAATCGGAGAACAAACACGTTCAGAGTGATATGTCATTCTTTTTGAGACATAATTGAGAGAAAAAAAAAAGAATTAGCCAAGGCGTCCCCTTTTTCTTTTTAAATATAGGCTTTTCTCCCAGATTTATCATCTCTCCAGTTTGTTCCTCTTATACAGAATGCACTGTACTTTGTTTTCTTGGTCTAGTGGTGAAAACAAGCCAATTACACAACTGCACGTCTCACTGGGGGTTTGTCACCTCAGCTTCATCTAGCTGTGTCTTTGACCAATAGCTAGTGTGCCATTAGTTGCCTTAGCGATTGTAACTGAGATTATGAATAATGACTCATAATTAGGAACATATTCCAAACATTTTCCCTCTTCTTAAATGTTATATCAAAGAGTACTAAATATTCAGGTTTGATATGTTGGCATAAGAAATGCATGTTAAAAGATTATAGCCTAATTGAAATTGATCTTTTATCTAGATTATTAACCATTAGCATGTTCTACCTTTCTGGGTCAAAGTATTTACAGTGTTCTGTATATGTAGTGAGTTGTGATACAATCACAATCCTGAATTGTGTTCAGGAAGCAAAGAGAAAAACCTGCTTCATCTTAAGTTCAGAACAGTAGTGAGCAGTCTGGAATCAGATCTACTCATGACAAGGATTGAGATATTTGCAAAGCATTACATGCTACTCTGTTTATCAGATGGCAGGCTGTTAGCTCTGTTGTCTAGCCTACTGGTATGATCATTTGCGGTCACCAGTCCAACTATAAAGGTAACATTTTAAATGTATTCTCTCATATGGACTAAAATATAAGATTAAAATAATATATAAGATTAAAAAAATAAAAAATAAAGTAAAATGTGCTGAAAGTGATATGAGATATTTGGCAAAGATTTCTTAAATTATAAATCTACAAGAGTGACCTATAAAATGTGTAATTTTATGTTTTTCTCTACTTCCAGTGTTCCTACTTAACTATGTGATAATATACCAAGGAACAATGCTACATAATGATTATATTTTCACATATTCACCTGATGAAATCACAAATCCTGGTTGATTAATGTGCCATGAAGCTGTTTTATGTCAAATAGTGTTATAAAAAGTGTTTCAGAGAAATTGTGTGCGTTGAAAGTAATTGCTCAACCTATTGTTCCATTTCAGTCAGTCTTTTCCATGGTTGATTAACTCTGTGATCCATTCAATGGCTCTATCCTCCAGCAGAAAGAAAGTGCTCTCTGGCCTTCCCCTGTGGATTAAGGGAATCCCTTAGACATCATCAGAAAGAGTCCAAGGTGAGTAATACTGTTGACATTCTCATAGCTGTTGTTAAAGAGAGGGTGAAATATGTTGCAGACACAACTCTGATTAGGCTACTGGGGACATACAAAAAATGTGAAAAAGGCATAGTTTGAGTGTTACTGAAAAGTAATATTATTGCAGTAGTATTCCAACCTTTGACAGTGGTGATCATTTAGGGGCAAAATCTAATTAAACAATTAACTTTAGAGTTCTTCACTAGAGACTCCACAGATTATAAAAGTTTTAAACGGGAGCAAATACCTTGACACATTTTTGTGCAGAATCTACCACACATGATATTGAATGAATCTTTTGCGACAAAAACTGTATCACTTTTAGAAAAATATTTTACATTGCAAAAAGGTAAAATGTCCTTATGGGGGCATTCAAATATTCCCTGTTAGTGCAATATATAATAACCTACAGTTTATCAATTACTTTCATTATAAGCCGCCTTTAGTTGGTTTCCCCTGCAGGAAGGCTTGACGCATAGAGGTCACACACTTGCCTTTTCCTAAACAAAGAGGTTTAAGCTGAAACAAACAAACATCAACCCAGACAGCTGACACTGTGCCCCAACCGGGCTGGGCCACAACTTGCATCCCGGCATCTCCCTATCAAGCACCGGCAAGGTGTGAATGTGGCATGACGTGAAGCAAGGAAGCAGGGCCAATGCTATGTAATTAATGTTAGGCCTGACTGGAGGGTCCAGCCTCATCTGCTGCATGTCTCATCCAATATGCATGATTTACAACAGGCTTCTTGCCACAGCAACCCTGCCACACAAGCAGCAACACAAGTGTGAAGTGGTGTGCACAGCCCCCGTGCACACGCAGGAAGGAGTCACTCTGAAGGAAACACATCCTATGCAGCGTGTTATGCAGAACGCGGAGGGGAAAGTCATTGTCAAGGGAACGTAGCACAAGGCGCATCCTGAACCATCCTTAATTCTTCGTGAAATAAGCAAAGTACAAACACCTTTTTTCTACTGGAAATGTTCAATGACGAAAACATTATCCCCCCCCCCCCCCCCCTCCCCAATGAACACTTCTATATTTAAATCCTCCTGTCTGTTTTATGCATACATATGCTCAAGCCAGATTCATTCTTGAATCTCTGCAGACGTTTTACAGTACACACTTGTAGTGTCACAGGCTGAATCCCCTTCAAATTAACTCAGCAGATAATTTACTGTTCTCTAGCACATTCTTGATGCTGTTAACGAGGATAAAGCAGGGTGTTCCATTGAAAGTTTTTTTTTCCAACTTCAGAAATTCAGCAGGTGAAGGTAACCGAGTGTCATTTTTCTAGCCTGGGCATCCTGTCAGCCCCCCAACATCGGCTATGTTACATTAAATAAATGGCTGCCTTTTCTCAGGAGCCCAGAGCGCCTTTATTAAACTGCCTACCTGTGTTACGATGATAGATCTTCCTCAAAACTTCGGACCCCCCAGCAAGCTCAGGGAACCCATACATGCAGAACATAAAGAGAATGCATGTGGTATAAGCAAGGAAATCACCCTGCACTGCCCTACAGTAACTAAAAAATAAACACTAAGCATCTGAACAAACCAAATCTGATAGTAATACTGCTACAGATTAAGGATATTATTATGCTAGTTGGTACAAGAGGACCCCTCTCATGTGGGCATTAAGGCTAACGCCCCTTGCAGGCGTCTGACACACGTCGATGCCAAGGTTTACAATGCGGTTCTATTCCTTGGGCGCCAAGCCATAAACATGCATTAAATATCTGCAGGTTTGTGAGCTCCTCCTCCGTCGTCTTTACCTTTCGAACGTTGCGTTCCTTGGCACACCGCCAGCGGGCGGTGGCCTTTGGGCTAAGGTAGTTTGGCCTTAAATATATAGTTTATATTTTACCTCAATAAAAACAAAAACACCTCTCCCTTCAAAGCTCCCTCAGATGCTCGACCCCACACATTGGAAATGCATTGCGTTGCATTTGGTGAACAGTGTATTAGCTTACAATCACTTACTATACCTTTAATGACAGAAACAGTAGAATCCAAATCTGACATTGTCTCCCTGTCACAATCATATCTGCCTGCCAATTCCCAACCAGGACTTAGTGACAAGCCTATGGATGGTGAGGGTGATAATGGATTGTTCCAATGGTCAAGCCTGGACCACACATTAAGATTCAGGTCGATTGTGAGCAGTGCACACCGGAGCTGCAGCCAGCAATCAATGAAAGACTAATGTGCGAAAAAGGAGTAAGTTGAATGTCAGTGTTGCCAATCAATATCTATTCATTTTCCGCAACCACATTTCCACAAATAGGACACTTAATATTATGTGATTGGATAATTACCATGCCCAATTAAGGCTGTGTGCCACCAAATGATGGATGGTAGATGGAAAGCCTCAGCCACAAGGTGCTAATGGAGACACACACCAGAATCTGATCGACACTTGGGAGATGGATCTTGATGTCTGCAAACTGTAGGACGCAAGCTAAACCCCCCGCAGTCAGATAATCCTCTCTCTCCACCACAGCAGCAGAGGCAATGGATGTCCATCCTTTTAGATTCCGATCTAGCAGGAAATCCCTGCTCCAAATGCTAAAATACATCATGCAAAAAGGCTTTCTTTTCCTTCTTTAAGAATTAAATGTGTATACATGTATATTACTTTAAATATTCTATATTCTATTTGGTGCTGTATATGTTAAATAAATGATCTTACACTTTTCATAATAACAAAGTTTCTTTGAAATGTAGTGTATTTGAGAACATCCTTAAATAGCTAAACTCCAAGTTTGAAGCCTTATTTTCCTACCCAATTACAATCTGAGATTGAATCTGAACTGATCTATACAAACATTACAAGGATTGTGACCATATGTCAACCCAGATTATTTTCTAGTGTGATGGAGTGAAAACGAAATATAATTCCTCCTAATCCAGTTGGTTTTAGTTGTGTACTTCCGAACAGTTTCAAATATTTCCCATTTGTGGTTCAAACAATGATATTAAAATAGTGTTGCTGGCAAGAATTCAGTAATAATCAGTTTAATCAGTCAGTCCTCCTGATAGATGAGGTGTACTATATGTGGTTAGACATTGGCATGTCTTGCTCCTTGCCACTGATCATAGGTTCCCTGTGGGTTATGTGCATTGTATATCTCCATGGAAATCAATGAACATGGGCTTATACAAGTTCTATTGAATCTTATACGACACGCATCCTTACATCCTGTGGTGTACAGTCCAGTAGCGCTTTATCAACAAAACGCAAGTCACCGGTGGAAGGAAGTGGGGGGGGCAAGCCTATACAGAAAGAAATTATTATGTAAGATAGCAGTCTTATTATATTACCCTCCTATGCTATCTTTTCATCAGTTTAGTAGCTAGCCCTCCTGAGACTGTCACCTACTGTATTTGTATTCCTACTGAAACATCTTGTTATTTTGTACACCATGGACTGTGCTTTTCATAAGTATCCAAACTTTCTGTTATGTTTTGATGTGTCTTAGAAATGTTTTATAAAAATACAATAGGAGAAAGAATAGTATTCACCTACCCAAACTTCAGTTCTTGTGTTTACGGTTTATCAGAACAGAAACCATCTAGAAAATATTCACGTTTAAATATACCAGGGCTGTGTAGAAGTATCAGATAATTTCTGACAAAGAATTTGACAAAAAGTGTAAGTGTATTATTATTACAATTAGCTTGCAATAGCATACCTTTAAAGCTGTAACAATAAAAACATGATATTGGTATATTGAAATGTGTATGACAACATGGACTAACAAGAATCAACACTGGTAAACATTGGTAAACTGGTTACATGATCATTGGTCAACACATGCCATTCGATATTATCCTCCCGTTAAAAAAATATAGCTATAAACCACTATGTGAAATATGCCCCGACCCGGGCCTCTATCACATACATTTTAGCTATGATAATTTTTTACAGTTTGTGTTTCTATTACACCGCGATCACAAACCGGTACATTTATAGCAATATTAGCTTGACATGCTTATATATATAGCAATATTTCATAATGCTACCATATTATGGTACCTGGTCTTAGTGGTTCATTACGTATATACGTTAAAAATATAAATTAGGCTACATTTCTTTGGAAACATTTATTTGCGGTAATAATTATTATATTTAAAAGATGTTGTAATGCTTACAGGAAATCTTCCAGGAGTGCATAAATCCTCTTTAGATTTTGGCTAGCCAATGTACCATTGAAGAGTACTTGGAACATTTGTTCGCTTTATATCACTTTTAGATTATAAATCATTTGATGATGTCAATTAAATACAAACACAACATCCCTTCAAATTGGTGAGAACCTATAGTCAAATACATTGTAGCTATGGGCCACTGTGCTCATTAAATATCCACTGTGTTTGTCTGAAGCGTTTGTGGTGAAATAAATAGATTAATCTTGTGTTTATTTCTTATTGTTAGCCTACTGATTTGGCACCGATACATATTTTTGAATATAGAAAACAGTAAAGTCGACTGGAGCCAGGGTAAGTAAATGTGCATGAGAGATGACATAGGTTGATGTTAGTGTGTATAAATTTGCTGATTTTAGGTGAGGGAAGGGCCCATAAGGAAACCTTGCACCAAGGGCCAGCGAAATCATGCTATACCATTGGCAGGTAGCATAAAAACACACAAGAACTAAATGTGTATCAAAGGGATAGCCTACTGTAATGACTAGTTTCTGGCATAAAGCTTACCTAAAGACATAAAATAAAATAGGTAGTATCAGGATCAGCCTTCATACTGAATTGTGTCTCTCAAAGCCCTCACAAAGTTATCTATAACTTTAAATGGCTTTATTTGGCAATAAATTGTTTCTGAAATAAACAAATAATGTATGGAAAGAAATTAATTCACACAAAACCGTCAAGCCAGCAAATCAGTCCTGGACTAGCGATGGCTTGATTAGCCCTGCTGACACTGGCTTGAGTGATGAGACAAAAGGCATAGATCATTACACCATTTCATGAATTGCAAAGTCAGCATGTTTATAAAAAAAAATACAATTCAGACAAAGACAGTGACGGAATATATTTTTTAACTCAAACAAAAAAAATGTTATAATCGGTTTGAGTCATAGAATATTAGCTTCTTATGTTTGGTGCAATTACTAGTGAATCAGTGTTTATCATCCACTGGCGAAGTAGCAAGCAACAAGTGTTAGC
Organism: Forbesichthys papilliferus; assembly: GCA_025399855.1. Lineage (NCBI taxonomy): Eukaryota > Metazoa > Chordata > Actinopteri > Percopsiformes > Amblyopsidae > Forbesichthys > Forbesichthys papilliferus. The sequence continues at coordinate 1,973,624 of JAODOY010000018.1, read as the reverse complement.
ACAGCTATTGTATTAGTGGGTTTCCACTGAAAATTAAAACTAAGAGCATTTGTTTAATTCTTCTGTGATTTATTTCCTTGGTCGCCATTGGCAGAAGTGGACAAGTGTAGCCCATACTGCATCCTCTAATTCATGCCTTTGGGATAATCAAATCTGCCGTGCTTTAAATATTTTACATATATTTTATTGTTGGCCAAAGCCTCAAGACTTCAAATGTAATTGAATAAGAATAAACTACTGCAGAAACTGCAAAATGTATCCCTTGAGTGCTAATCATTCAAAGCTTTGACAGGTATGCCTTTTATTGCACACTCATTCATGAATTGTAGCCATTCAAGTGAAAACATGAACTTTGGCCAGTGATCGGAAATGAGTCCAATAAGGGTGTCCAATATTGTTTTGCTTTGATAAATACATTCCTTGCTGAACAGCACTGGGTTTACTTCTGAGTACTACACTATACTATAAGTACTGCATGTGTTGTTTTTGGTTACAACACACTATAGCTGTTTGCAGCAGAAATCCAAGTCACTTCTGCAGTTTAATGTGTACCCGACTGTTGTCTGCTCTAAATTAAAATGTCTCTACTCTTGTTCTTACTGTTTCCTGGGGTGGAAATATGTTTTATCAAGTTTATGCCCTGCATTTAACTAAAGGTGTGTATGAAAATAACACAAAAACAAAATGGAAATATACTATATAAGATATGAAATCATACATTTGTAAAGGTCTTTTGATTATTGTATGATTGTTTATGCCATAGGCTTCTACCAAACATACTGTACATGTGATATGTCATCCTCAACCTTTTCTTTCAAAAAAGATGAGTAACTTTCTATTCAGACTGTTTACACCCTGATGAAAATGCTTTCCTGAAAACTTTTAGGAAAATATGATTACTAATACATACCGGTTTACACAATCTACCCCACATTTTTGAGTCAAAATATGTCATTACAAATTATAATGTTATGTGAGAGCATGATAACAAAAAATAAATTGTTCGTACCACTGAAATCGAATATCAAGAAAGACAACTGCTCAACATCTGAGCATAAAATACATGCAAATGCTTGTGGGTTACGATTGCAGGATGTCATTATTGTATGTTCTTGCTACAACTGACAATTGTTAATGCAGAATATGTCAACATAGGTTCACATCTAATTTAGTGAGATAATCTTGTTTTTAGATTTTAAAATCTACTTGAACTTGTTTCTAATATAAATGGCTTATCTAGTGACTTAGTACATCTGCAATTAATTTAAGAAATCTTTTTAAGTGAATTTCACTTACTGCACTGGCAGTAAACATTGCTTGTTTTAAGCATAAGAAAGCTCATAACTAATATATTTGCACTTATATTAGATTTTTTGCAGTGTACAGGTGATTTGAGAGAGTTGCAAGATTGAAACTGCTTGAAAGCAGAACACAATGAAGGTAAAGGACATCAATTCATTCTGATGTGGCCAGTAAGTTGTTGTAGAAGGTCAGGGAGAAGCTAACTCCCACTGGGGGATCAGAAAAGGTAAATGCATCAGGCTTCCATTATCATTCTGGCACAACCATGTCTCTTCTTGTAATATCTCTGATTCAGAACATAGTTCTCTACAGGATACACTCACTGTATCATTTCAAAAGTAGTAATATTATGTACATTTTCTTGAGAATTATAATAATATGTACTTTTAAAAACAGTGATATTCTCTAATGTAATTAGTTAACAATGGGTCCTATCTTACACAGCAGAATAGATTCAGACAGGCGCAAATGTCATTTTAGCGTACGGAAACCGTTTTACTCCGGTACATAGGCTATTGTAGGCTGAAAATGAGCCATAGGCGGAGCAGAGCTCTAACACTTTGAGTGACCGTTATAAATGATGTATTAACAGTTATTATATAATTGAACACTATTTTCTCAGATATATCGTTATTATAAATGAATTAATCAGGCTAGGATGTCTAAAATCTCTGAATACAGACTCAGTGTTTGCCGTGGTTGAATTATCATTAGCGCATAAGCGGGAGGTAAGACGATAACAAGGCTGTGTTCAAGATAGTGTAATGTTTAGAGTACCGTTCGACCGTAGGGCTATATGGAAGTGGCTGAAAGTAGCAGTGACTGAAAGCCAGGCTAAAAAAACAGACAGAGAGTTGGACAACCTGGTAACATGGTAACAAAGCAACATTTGTGCTTTGCTGCTGCTTAGCTACAGTATAGAGCATTAGTCACATCTGCATTATGGGACCTTAGTTTGGAAAAAAATATGTATTGTAGTCTACAGCGAGAACCGAATTATTTTTGGATCCCGTTTGAATTTGTACTTAGACTAAATGCAGTTTGTGGTTAGAATAGCCCAATATGTAGATATTACATACCTTACACGGCTAACAATGTTTTCTAGACTCCTACTGTAGTGTGCTCTTATAGGGCAGATTTGACTTTGCTACTCTGTAGGTCTACAACTGTTTAGGAATGTCAAAAATTCCCTAATGATATGCTGGCTCTCAAACTGCTGACACCAATTGTGCACATTGAATTGGCTGTTAGGAGCTTGTATGCAACTACAGGGGAGCAACTGAGATTGCCTTAGTTGGACAATAATACATTGCTATAGGCCTACTGTATCTATTCCTGTGTTACATTGTCTGCCGTAAGGGAAAGGCTTTAACAAAATGTACTGGACCTATTCAAGTACATTTTTAAGTGGTTTGAGCTGGTACAATTTCTTTAGCAGTATAAAATATATTCTAATTTAGGTGCCAGAATATTTCCTAACAGCCTGATTTTTGCTGATTGTGATGTAACGTTATAATTTTAATTTAGTCTCTTTATCATTTGCCTATATATTCATTACTCAGTTAAATAGAGCAGGTTATAAATACAATGGCTCCTGTTTGTCAAGTAGGTATACACATTTTCCTTGATTAACATAGTTTTTATACTGTTTCATTAATTATATAATTCTATTTAGCAACAACAATATTAAAACTGTATCTATACAATATGTTATTTATCCATATTCATACAGTAACCATTTTGTGTGTACTTTTTTTATCTAATAGATCCTATATTTAAAATAATAGTCACAAAAAATGAAATACAACCCCAAAATTAACAAATACTGTGGAGAAAAGGAGATAATCTGGCCTCAATACTATTATGTGATCTATGATTAACACAATAAATGTCCTTATTTAATGTTAAGTCATAGCAAAGTTTAATTTATAAAACTACAGTAACTGGGCTATATACAGTATATAGTACTTAGGTCTATAGGCTAAAACTTTCCTTTCACAGTAAGAACACTAATAGCATAGCATAGCATGATTGTGATGGACTAAACTGATAAGCTTGAAATGGAAGTGCAAATCATGTGCTTACAACCAAAGAAGCCTGGTTAATGGCTATAGAACCCTAATCCAGATCAAGGTGAGCAATAGCTACCGACTGCCATGATGACTGTATCCAACCGGCATACAAAAATACGTCAATCTAGTCTTAGATTGGTATGTTCAATCAGCAGCCGGTTGCCAACTTCAATAACAAATACCTCTAAATAAGGCAAACAAACACATTGCATTCACTATGCTATGCATTCATTCAGACTTAAACAGAATATTTTTGCACATTTCAATTACAGTGACTGAAGCAGTTAAGGGCTAGTATTTATCGGCCAGATGGGGCATGAGAGGAGAAATTATTGGACACTGCATGGGGGTATCTATATGACTGAACGTGCATATGTGTTAACTGTGTGCCTCGGATTTGCATTCAAATACCACAGACATTCCAATAAAATATTATAATGCGAATTTGAATTGGAACCAAAAAAATGAATTCTGCATAGATAACCTATACACATATAGAAATATCTGCCTGCCAAAAAAACATGAAGTTAGTTAAATTACCCAAATTGTACAATGATACAAGATCTAACATTCACTGCCTGTTAGCCTAGCGTGTGTGCGCGCGTGTGTGTGTGCGCGCGTGTGTGGGTATGCCTTTGTATGTGTGATTGTGTTGTGAGAAAGAGTGAGCTGAGGGCATTTTGCTGCAGGCACGGCAGTTAAGATTTCTCAGGCTGGCAGGGCAAGCATATGGAGAGGAAGGGTGATTGGTGAACAGCGCTAGGGTCTGCCGGGCTGCTCATGCACATCTGAGGATGACCTTGGAATGTCTGACAAGCCGGGCTGAGCAAAGTCTGCAGAGGATGCAGACAGGAAAGAAAACAGAAGCTGTCTGTTCTCAAATGACAGGTGGTGCTATGCACCGCATTATATTTGTTTCCAGGTCATCTCTAAGCAAAGGTGCGTAGCTTTACTAAGAACAACAATGGGTTCTAGTGTATATTGGCCTTTTATCAAAAGAAGAAGGAAAAACAAATAGCTCAAATGTTCCTGTCAATGTCACTTAAACTGTATATTGTTTGGGCATTCAAATCCTAAAAAAGGTGACATCAGAAAGTTAACTGCAAATGTATCAAAGGTTTGGACATTTCTGAAGTTGACATTTCTTTTGTTAGACAATGACTGGCATAACATGACATCATTGATTTGTTAATGTGATCAAATGTAGACATGAACATTTTTGGAAATAGGTAGCCTAGAAACTTCAGCATGCACCATTTGCAAATATCAAAATGATAGAAAGTCACATTTTAGGACAAGTTTAAAAGTCTCACCTATGTGCTATTTTTACACTAAAGTTATGAAGTATAATTATATAGCCATGTAAAGTGCCAAAGTATTTGAAAGCCACTGGGAGAAAAGCAAAGTCAAAACGTTGTCGAGCAATCACAGAATAAGTGTCCTTAATTGGACATAGAGCATCTGTGCTTATTGATAGAGCAGTCTTTTGGGCTGAAGTGTGTATGACACTAGGCTTATTATTAAAACAGTTCACAGAATAATGTGTGCTTGCCCTTTTCATGGTTCATTAACACAATGAGATGTCCTTCTGCATGCAAGCTGCAGCTCATTAAGCCAGCTATTAAATGATGCAATGTAAGAGAACATGATCGAAAAATGGAAATGTGCTATTGAAGATAATGACAACTTACTGTGGTTAAATAGCTTTATTTAAAAAAAATAAGGCCATCAGGATGGGAACTGATAAATGGACACAAAGTGAGGTTGTGATTATTATTATTACTATTATTATTATTATTATTATTATATAAAGATCTCATGTTTATACTGGTACTGTGGTAAATTCAGATACATTTGCATTTAAATTCCATCCACGCATGAATTCAGTATGGCAAAAAAAGTCAAATAAAACTAGGAAACAATATGACCATATGCTGATCACAAGCAGAACCATGTATTAAACACTTTAATGTATATTTTACTTGTTTTACTTATCTATATGAGTTAATCATATAGATGTATTGCATGTATCCCTCAATCATGTTTTAAAACCTGCTGAGGGACGCCATACTAGTCTTGGCCAGTGTTCAGAGGGCTATGTAATAAATTAGAAATGGTTCAAATTGTAATATTTCACCCAAAAAAGCTGGAGTCTGGATTCAGTGAAAAATAATGAATGAAAAATACTGAATATTTATTTATTTCCTAAACTATTTTGGCATGATAGTAAGACACCCTTTTAATGGCAGCTTCCAGTAAACAATATTGTTAGACAGATGCAACATAACAGCAATTTGTATGTGTTTTGCCTTGGTCACACTCCACTACTAATAATACCAATGTCTGAAGGGAACTAATATAAACACACACACTCATATGTTGTATATTATGAATTGACCGACCCAGGTGCTATCACTAAAACTGCCCATAAAGATACAGAGAAACTTAAAACTAGGGTGGGGGAAATAGAATTGGGAAAAACACAGAAAACAAACATTGCCCAGGGCCCACATTCACACACACATAGGATAAGACCGTGTGTCTTCTCCTTGCACACGCAGAAGCCACCAGCAACGCTGGGAGGTACAGTATATAAACTCGGGCCAGCTGCAGGCAATGCTACCTAATCAGTTCAGCAGCACACTGACTGATAGATACTGTATCTGACCTGCATGCAACACAAAAACACAAAAGTCAACACAACAAATCATTACATCTATCTGATAAGGTTATGTGAACTTGCACCAGGACTGTTTCTCAACTATGAACATGGTTGTTGAGATTAAAATGACTCAAAACATTTTTATCTAATATGAATGTGTAATACAATCATTAATATTTTACCATTTGCTGAGGGAAGTATGAAAATTGCCTACAACAATTATTGTGTTCCTCCAAATTGCCTGATGTATGTGGATCAGCTGAAGCCATGATTGACAGAACAATCACGTAAAACATAATATGCAGCTGTGTGGTAAACCAGTGAAAGCACCAGTAACCTGGTCTAAAGTAAAGCTACGCTGATCAAATTCTACCAGACAAACCAAACACAACTATGTTCAGAGGAACCACATAAAACGCCAAAGAAATCCAGGCCCTTGGAATACTTGATTTATCAATCTGGGAACGATTCATTCTGAATTGTGTCAAACGTTAATGAAGGAAATCAAGCTCACCGTCCCTAACCTAAGAAGTTAGGTCATTTTGCAATAGAGTCAACATAAACACAGCTGTAAGCAACAGCAGGACCTCAAATAGCTGTTTTTTCCATTAAGCATAATGAATTACTGAGGCATGCTCTGAAGCTGTTTATTTGTGCAATACAAATACCCTCTAAACCTTTGTGCAAGTGAGGTCTGATTAAATCTGTTGAAGAATCCACCAGTTACAGCTCACATGCTTTATCTTGGCCTGCATGCAAATCCAACATTTCCATTATATGAAAGAGTGCATGCACATGTTCTCGTTAGATTATCTACTATGGTTTAGATGAAGATCAGAGAAAGTATTTTATGTGCAATTGCTACAGATACAGTACAATATGGCACAGACACACTGTACAAGCAGGCAAAAGGCATTTCAAGTGAATCATAAGAGACTGATTACATAAACTCAGTGTACAGTTAAAAAACTAGAAGACTCGGGCGGGTACGGATTTAGTAGTGTTAATAATCTATAGTGACCTAAATTAAAATAATGTGAATGCACATCCCCCTTTGTAAATCAATGTTCTGTTCCATGGTGCATGAAGCACGGTGTTGCTGAGCTAATACTAGGCCAAGGGTGTTAGGCTAAATTAACCCAGAAGCAACTGATAACCTAGGTCAACACCAGCGTCTCATTTGTGACATTATCTCGACAGGAACGGACAGTAAGCCTCAGGTTTAAAGCCGAAGCTATGGAGTCACTGTCAGTACTGTAATTAACACAACCTGGTCACCCTGTGATGTTGGAGAGGAAGGAGATGGATGAATATGATCACACGTTATGACGGGCAAAATGAGTCACGTGGTCAAAGCCAGGTATAATGCAGGCCATTTGTGAGACTCCACACTGAATAGGCCTATTACTTTATGGGAATAGTGAAGTGGCCTCAATGTAATTTCCCTCAATCTCCTTTAGAATTGGAACACATTTCATTTAGTAAATTAGAGGCTTGGGTTTACTATTGTGGGGGTAAGCCAGTGAGAAGAAAGTGTTAATACATATTTCCATGTAGTGTTGTTATATTTCATATAAACTCAAATTTGACAGCAAGAAAATGTTCTATGTAAAACTTCCCTTAGAAACTTGCCAATGTTCTAGAAGTTCACATCGAACCATCTCTTTTGTGAGACACTATTAATGAATGAGTTCTACTCATACGTCGCCTTCCTCTGCTTCGGCCTAATGTGCTTACTGGCTAGAAATCGATTTGTCTTTTCTGCTGCCACTCTGTCTGGTAGACAGACCTTTTATGGTAAGGCCTGCGAGCCGTCTCTCTGTCTGCTGCTGAACCACGCATAGCTAGATAATGTTATCACAGTCCTGGAGCTTTCTACAGGGATTTGAGTATTCATTGTTGAAATGTTAGGAAAGGAATCACTGTGAAGGGCAGTTTGGACGTAGCCCTACTTAACCCCCCGCTATAAATTAGGTTGCATTAAAGACAAAAAGTCAATCTGTGTTTGGGTATACACACATACATTATACAGTACAGATCAGGGGCCTGTTCCTTATTGTAATGACCTGAACCCTTAATTGAATACTACACAGAATTCCCAGCCAGCTGGAGTGCCGGTAACATTTTAACATTAGGTTAGCAAAAGCTAAATTACCATCTCAACAGCATGCTAATCAACAATCTTCAGGTGATGCCCCCTAAACATGGTTGATTAACATGCTGTGAGACTTTATGTAGTCTCACATTTACGGATCACAAACTCATCAGCAATACAAAACAACAACACTTATGGCCACAGACACAGCAGTCAATGACACATTTGCTTTATAGGCAAGACAAGGCCATGAGTCATGTAACGGACAAAAAGGTGATGAGGGATGAATATTCACATAAGTACACATAATTCTCGCAATAGAATATAAATATATAGATAACCCTTGTTTTCATGGTAGTATTTTCAAGTGGTGTAGGTGGAGTTTTCAGCTCCTTGTTTTAATATATTCTGCCTCACCGTGGGATGTTTTCGCCTGACAGTTTTGTGATCGACTAACATTGTATATATTTACGTAAACTGTATCCCACACCACACGGGTTGAACTAGCGGGCGTCCGGTTCAGCAAAAGGGTGAGGGGATTCTCACAGTTTGTCTGAGGGTCACACAGCAATGGACAGATGGAACAGAGGGGTCAAAACAAACGCCGGGTCATTAGTTTGGGAGACAGGCTGGTATGGGGTATGACAGGAAAGGGAAGGCCTCGATTGTATGTGACGGTACCAGCACTAACTGCTGATCGATGCCACGACCTTCCCCGGGCCCCAGATGAAATATTGTCCGTCAGGTTGGTTGAGCTGCTTTTACGCTTGAGGAGGACTGACAGGCGGTAGAGGGAACATTTGTGCAGGCAGAGCACCCTGTTTGGACAACCCCCTGCTCCCACTACCCCAGCCATTGCGCGTGGAGTGGGGAGCGATTAATCACGTTGTTAGCATGTTTGATGGAGAGCAGGACCAAGCAGGGAGCGAGGGACAGGTGTGAAACAAGATGGAGGAACGCAAAAATAACTGTCACACATCCGGGGGTGCTGACCCTCAGGGGGACAATCATTTTCAAAATGATGGGCTTTGATTAGAATAATATCCCCATAGCAACCATTATATTTAATGACCATTATTATGTCTGTCATAAAATAGAGGCCAGAGGACGGCTCTTTCCAGGTTGATTGACATATATTGTTATTCAACCGCACTACTTTGACTCAGCACAAACCATAATTAATGTGTGTAGGTTAATGGATATAGATTTAATAAATAAATAAAAAAGAATATAAAATATATATATATGTAACGTTTCGCTGGTCTCGCCGGGGTAGGACGACCGGGGAGACGGACCACATCCCCAGTGCCTCACGCCCTCA